>PYHX02000413.1:12099879-12157379 GCA_004302925.2 Cochliomyia hominivorax
TAAAAATTTACTGACGAAAAACGAAAACTGAAATTTGTTTTAGGAAAACTTTCGACCAACTTTTCTTATATAACAATTTGATAATGAATTGAAGAAAATGATAATTTTGAATAAAATGAAACTGGCATTTGGAAAAAATTACCAAAAAAATATTCGACGAAAATTTGGATTAGAAAAGGTGAAAGAAAATTTTCTTAAAAAAAAAAAAAAAAAACAATTTAAAAATAACGTCGAAAATTTTCAATGAAACGAAATTTCGAAATTCATTAAATATAATCGACGATATATTTTAATTATAAGAAATTACGACGAAAAATGTTCTGTACTAATTCAATAAAAATTCAATTAAGATAAATAACATCGAAAATTTTCAATAAAACGAATTTTTGAAATTTTTTTAAAAGGAAATTTTACCGAAAAAATTTGACAAAAACATTCACTAAAACAATTTTCGATTAAAAAATTAAAATTAAAAGAAAATTCGACAAAAAAACTTTTATACAAACAATTTTGAAAAATAAATTTTATAAAAATTTTTTGTAAACAAATTTTTGAAAATTTTCTATAAAAGGAAATTTTCAACAAAATGAAATGCTGACGAAAACATTCTATAAAAATAAATTTCGACGACAAATTGCCAATTTAAATAAATTTAATGAAAATATTCCACAAAAAATCGACCAAACTTTCTAGAATGGAATTTTATTTAAAATTTTTTAGAAACAAATTTTATTTAAAGTTAAAAAAAGCAAATTATTTAATTTTCCAAGATACAAAATTCTGTTCAAAATTTCGGGATTCTTGTTTTAATTTTTATAAACAAATTTTAATAAAATTAAAAAGCTCGAAGTTTTAAATTTTCTTTAAAAATGCTTAAAAGACTTTTTTTTAATTTTCTTTTAAAAAATATTTTCAAAATTTCCTATAAAAAAATTGTCAAAAATTTTTCAATTAAAGTTGTGAACAAACATTCTATAAAAAATTTGACGAAACTTTTTCCTTGGAGAAAAATTTCGCATAAAAGAAAATATCGTCGAAAAATTTCTTTAGTACAAAAAAAAAATGGTCTATAAAAAGAAAATTGTGTCAAAATATTTTCTGTAAAAAAATAATAAATTGAAAAATATTAAAAGATTAATTTCTTTTAAGAAAATTTCGGTGATTTTCTGAATTTTCTAAGTATATATTTTTTATACAAATAAATTATTCTTAAGAAATAAACATTTCGACGGCAAACAATTTTGTAGATATAAAATTTTGTTTGTAGATTTAATTTTTATGAAATTTTTTTGTTTGAATTTTAAACAAAAAAATTTCATTAAAAAATTGTATTTATTTTATTTCATTTTTAATTTCTTTTCCATTTGAAGGAATTTCTTTCATTTTCCTTCTTTTAACAGGAAATGCAATAAACCTTCTTTAAAAATATTCTTTTAACCTTTAATAATCTTTTCCTTAATAAAGAAGAAGGAAGTAAAAGGAAATATAATCCTGTGTTCTGACATTTTGTGCGTTTTGCAGTAAAAAGGTGTGTAAAAAGTTTAATTGACATTGTCTAAAAATTTGTTTATTTTTTTAAGACAATTTCTCAGTCCAGGTAACATTAAAAGAGGGAAAAATTAAAAAATACAAAAATATAAAGTGTCTAGAGGAATTATTTGTTTAGGAAAGTGAAGGAAATAAAATCCTTAAAGAAAAAACCAAGAAACAAAAAACAAAACAAAAAAAAAAATCATGTCACGTATAGTCCTCACTTTTATTAGATTTTTTAATAGTCTCGTAGAAGAGAATGTTTTATTATTTTTGAAAACTTATTTGTTTTTTTCTTTGTGTTCTTTATACCTTTTTCTATTCTTAAAACGAAAAACTCAAGAAGAAATCCAAAAGGTTGTTAAGGTCATCAAGAAGAATTTAATATTAGAAAAAAATAAAGCAAATAAAATAAAAAATTCACAGGTTTAGCAACTTATTAAAGCAAAAAAGAATAAAATACTAAAATGCTCTTAATAACAAAAAAGAAGAAAATAACATTCCAAATTATTTATAAAACACATAAATTAAATTTAATTAAAACTCTTAACATAAAAATATAAAAAAAACATATCAAGATATTTTAATTATAATTAAAATCTTTATTCATTCAATGTAAATAGCTAATTTTGTCCTTTCTTCCTTTTTAAACAAAAAATAATCATAATTCTAGAACAAAAAAAGTATTTAAAAACAAGTAAGAATGCCAAATTCGGCTATGCCGAATCTTCAATACCCTCCACCACAAATGCGTGTGAAGTAAATATGTTATGTTTCGTACATATACACACAGACATTCACTCACAAACGTATAAAACATATAAACGTTTTTCTTAAATACAAGACACGAACACTTAATTAAAATTAGTCATATTTTAGGTTATAAATTTTTTCTACTGAACATTATGAAAATCGTTACCAACATATACACACATACACTCACAGACGCATACAATATATAAAAGTTTTTCTTAAATATAACACGAACACTTTTTGATTCATAATATAACTTTTATGCGGAAAGTACGATAAGTCCGCTACCTTAAAAATAAAAAATACACAGGGCGAAAAATGGGTTGAAAAAATTACTTCGACTTGAATAAAAAAATTCTTCATTATCAACTAATGGGTTTGGCGACGAGGTAAACTTTAGAGGGTCACTGACTACGCATTTGACTATATAGAGGCTTTTGTTCCTTGAAATCAACTCAAAAAGCACCTTAGCTCTAACTATGTGAACTTAATTGACTCAGATTTTTGATTCAGTGCTGGAATATATGTTCATTATAAAGTCCGAAATGATTACTTCATAGCGTTACACACGGAATGAGAAAGCTAATGGACCCTCTTCACGACTCGTAGTGGTGGTGGGTATAAAAAACTTAATTTCTTACACAAATAAACGTCCTATTTATTACAACAACAAAACAATTCTTTGCAACTTAAACATTCCTTTAAACAAATAAAATAACAACAACAACAAAAATATTTAAACAAAATGTTCAAGTTTCTTAAAATTAAAAACAAAAAATAAAAAAAAACAAATAAAATTTTCTTAATTAAATTAAAAATTTAAGTACTTAAAATTACATAAAAAACTACTATTAAATTTAATAATAATAACAAAAATAATAATTACTTTAATTAAAATTATTAACAAAAATTATAATAATCGCAAAAAAAATCAAGTCACATTAGACAAATATTCAATGAAATAATTTTCATTATTTTTCACAAAATTTTAAATGAAATTTATTTCATTCTTTTTTTTCGAAAGGTGACTTTTAGTTTTTTATTATTTACTATTATTAGTAAATCACTCTTAATTACTATTAATTATAGATAAAATAATTAAAAAAAAATAAATTTAATTAATTTTTATAAGTTTTTTTTGTATTTATTTTGAAACCAAAGACTAGTCCACAGTGTGTGTTTTTTTATTATAATTTTTTTTTTAAATTTTATTAAATTTTAATCATAATTTAGTTTTTAAGTTTTAAACAATTTCAAATAATTTGTAAAATATTTAATTAAAATTTTTCTCTTGTACAGAAATTCTATATTTTTTTAATTTTAAAATAAATATAATTTTTTTTAATTATTTTCAATATGGCAATATATTATTAAAAATAATTATTAGTTATTAATTTTGTAATAATTAGTTTTTTCTATAAGTTTTTTTATGTTTTTTATTGTTTAATTTTAAATTTTCAATTTTTGTTAAATTTACAAAAAAGAAGAAAAATAAAACTAAACAGCAAATGAAAAGCAAAAAAGAACCTAAATGAAACTCTTAAAGTTCCAAACTAAAGAAAACGCAAAAGCAAAAAAATGAAATCAATAAAACCGACAAAATAAAATAAAAATAATAGAATTTAATCAAATTTCAAACAAAAAATAAAAGAAAATTAAAAAAAAAAATAATAAATAAATTTAATGGCATTTTTCAATTTATGTGGAACAAGGGTTAAAAAGGAGAGAAGGTAAGTAAAATCAAAAGAAATCTAAATTATTATTGCTCAAAGAGAATTTCAACTTCGACAAAAAGTTTTTTTAAGGAAAAACATATTAACGAAATTTTCATTGTCACTGCGCTGGAAAAAGTTCCTATGGAAATTTTTGGAATTTTTCGGAAGGACCAAAAACAGTATTTTTTGGCTGTCACTCCATCACTTTAACAGACTGTATAAAAACTCTTTCGCTTATGAGCAAATTAACTAACATTGCAATATAACGTCTGAGAATATTAAAAAGGTCCAACTTATTTTGAAGGAAATAGAGAAAATTTACATGGGTAATTTTGTTGGAACAATTGTTTGCATTATTCCTTCCAAGTTGATAACTAAATAAAATATAATAAATTTAACAATACACTGAACCAATAAAGGTTGTAAAAACAAGGAGAAAAGCTGTAGAATTGAAGAAAAATAGGTTATATATCAATCAACGTAACATTTAATCATCATAACGAAAATTTTCGTTCATTTTTGTAAATTATTCAATTCTCTAATCTTAATCTTTAGTATCAATAAAATTTTGCCAAAAAGTAGCTTGACGATTTTTTAAAAGAATTTTCGTCGAAGATTTCTTCAAAAAAATTCTTTAAAAAGAATTTTCCACAGAAAGAACTCAATATAAAGAATTTTATCGAAAATTTTACACAAACAGATTATAAAAATTATTTACAAAATATCATGAACACTTTCTATAAACAGAATTTTCTATGAAAATTATCTCGGAAATGAATTTTCATTAAACATTTCTATAAATAGAATTTCCATTGAAAATTTTTTATAAAAACAGATTTCCATTGAAAATTTTCTATAAAACAGATTTTCATTGAAAAATTTTCTATAAAACAGATTTTCATTGAAAATTTTCCATAACACAGATTTTCATTGAAAATTTTCTATAAAACAGATTTTCATTGAAAATTTCTGAAAAACAGATTTTCATTGAAAATTTTCTGAAAAACAGATTTTCATTGAAAATTTCTGAAAAACAGATTTTCATTGAAAATTTTCTGAAAAACAGATTTTCATTGAAAATTTTCTGAAAAACAGATTTTCATTGAAAATTTTTTGAAAAACAGATTTTCATTGAAAATTTTCTATAAAACAGATTTTCATTGAAAATTTTCTATAAAACAGAGTTTCATTGAAAATTTTCTATAAAACAGAGTTTCATTGAAAATTTTCTATAAAACAGAGTTTCATTGAAAATTTTCTATAAAACAGAGTTTCATTGAAAATTTTCTATAAAACAGAGTTTCATTGAAAATTTTCTATAAAACAGAGTTTCATTGAAAATTTTCTATAAAACAGAGTTTCATTGAAAATTTTCTATAAAACAGAGTTTCATTGAAAATTTTCTATAAAACAGAGTTTCATTGAAAATTTTCTATAAAACAGAGTTTCATTGAAAATTTTCTATAAAACAGAGTTTCATTGAAAATTTTCTATAAAACAGAGTTTCATTGAAAATTTTCTATAAAACAGAGTTTCATTGAAAATTTTCTATAAAACAGAGTTTCATTGAAAATTTTCTATAAAACAGAGTTTCATTGAAAATTTTCTATAAAACAGAGTTTCATTGAAAATTTTCTATAAAACAGAGTTAAATGAAAATTTTCTATAAAACAGAGTTTCATTGAAAATTTTCTATAAAACAGAGTTTCATTGAAAATTTTCTATAAAACAGAGTTTCATTGAAAATTTTCTATAAAACAGAGTTTCATTGAAAATTTTCTATAAAACAGAGTTTCATTGAAAATTTTCTATAAAACAGAGTTTCATTGAAAATTTTCTATAAAACAGAGTTTCATTGAAAATTTTCTATAAAACAGAGTTTCATTGAAAATTTTCTATAAAACAGAGTTTTATTGAAAATTTTCTATAAAACAGAGTTTCATTGAAAATTTTCTATAAAACAGAGTTTCATTGAAAATTTTCTATAAAACAGAGTTTCATTGAAAATTTTCTATAAAACAGAGTTTTATTGAAAATTTTCTATAAAACAGAGTTTCATTGAAAATTTTCTATAAAACAGAGTTTAATTGAAAATTTTCTATAAAACAGATTTTCATTGAAAATTTTCTATAAAACAGATTTTCATCGAAAATTTTTTCGAAAAGAATTTTCATCGAAATTTTTTTCGAAAAGAATTTTCATCGAAATTTTTTCGAAAAAGAATGGTAATCGAAAATTTTTTCAAAAAAGAATTTTCATTGAAATTTTTTTCAAAAAAAAATTTTCATCGAAATTTTTTTCGAAAAGGAATTTTTATCGAAAATTTTTTCGAAAAAGAATTTTTATCGAAAATTTTTTCGAAAAAGAATTTTCATCAAAAATTTTTTCGAAAAAGAATTTTCATCGAAAATTTTCTAGAAGAAAAAAGACTTATTCTTTTGACTATTATATGTTTGTGCCCTTACAAAAAATATAGTTATGAGACAATAATGTTATAGTTATTCCCCATTACATTTTTTATCTTAAGTGTTTAATAATCATTTCTAATTTATTTACTATGATTGGAAACCAATACACTAATCTGAAATAAGAACATAAAACTAATATGCTAAATAGGATAATAAAATGTTTGTCTGTCGGTCATATGTTTGTTATTTATTTGCTAATAATAATATTATTGTCAATATAAAATAAAATTTATTCAGATATTTGTCACGTCACATGTTGAAATTAAAGATTCTCAGTGTGTAAATCAATTGTAAATCATATCCTTTTCAAATCCTTCATAATCCTAAAAGGCCGCTAAAGGACTTATTACAGTTTCTAGAATTATATGACCTCAATAGATAGAACTTTCATAGAACTGCAATTAAATGCTTTTTCATTATTAAACAATTTAAACAAATATTTGACCTCGTTAGTACAAGTGGATTAACTAAATTACTATTCGTCAGTCGTTTTAAGATTTTAAGTACCTTTTAACTTTATTTTTAACGAAAAAAATATCTTCTAAAAGAAATAAAAACTATTTAAAATGAAATTAAAGTCACTTAAAAAAAGTTACAAATACTAATTTAGTTTAGCAATCAAAACTAACTAGAACATATCAAATTGAAATTAATCTATTTAAAATACACTTTAGTGACAGAGATATTTGATTTACCAGAAATTGACAAAAAACCCCAAAAAAATTTTCAATATAATTTGCAAATAGAAAATGAAAAACAAAAAAACAGAAACAATTTTAGCTAAAAACCCAGTTAATCAATAACCATTTCATGACAAGAGTCATGTTAATAAACCATGAAAAAATGGGACACAATTGTAGTCACCAGCCACACAAAAGAAACTCCAAAAATGAAATAAACTCTTTTTTTCTTCTTATAATCAATATTTTTTCAACATCATATCTCTATAGTATTTTACCACCGATTTTCTATGCAAAAGTAAAAGTCAACAACTGAAATATTGTCATTATTTTTCAGCTGCTGTGTTGGCTGTTTTAAGTTGGTTGTTGCAGTTGCTGTTAACCAAACGATATTTATGATACATGAAGTTTATGCATAAATTTGTTAAAACCATAGAAATTGCAAAAAAAAAAAAAAAAATACAAAAAATGGCGAAAAAAACGAAATATAGGTTGTCTGGTCACCAAAATGTGAAAAGAAAGACCATGAAAGAAAAACAAATCATAATGAAACAACACGATCACATAAAAAAGGTACCAACACAATTTTAACTGAAACCATAGAAAGAAAGCAAAAACAACAAAATAATTGTAGAAAAAATCTGGTGACCAAAAGCAATGACACGATTAACTTCTAACTACTTCTCTTAATGCTTCTTCTTAATGTCATTAAAATATATACTAAAAATTCTAAAACCTCAATCTATGAACTTCGAGAATGCAGACAAAAAAGAACTAAGAATGTTATATTCGGCTATGCCGAATCGTCAATACCCTTCACCACATATGCATTTGAAATAAATACTTTATGTTTCGTACACACACATACACCCGCAAACGTATACAATATGTATAAATGTTTTTCTTAAATATGACACGGAGCACTTAATGAATCACAAAATTAGTTATATTTTAAGCTTTAACTATTCTTTCAACTGAACCGATTTTGATAATTTTTCAAATGGTAATGAACTTAGAGGTTGAATCGATTTTCCTGGTTTTAAAAAGGTAACTTCTTAGGACAATGACAAAATACTCGAGTCAAATTAGAAATTAGTCAAATAGACGGAAATAGTTAATCCGACTCAGATATTGATTTAATGCAAGAATTATGAGGTCTGAGATAATTTCTTTTAAGCGTTTCACACGAAATGACAAAGTTAATATACCCTCTTCACAACTTGTGTTGGTGGAGGGTATAATAATGTTAAATTTCAAATCGTTAATAGGAATAGAAAATCATTCTAAAAAGATAAATATGCAACAAAGGTAAAATGAAAATAAAAAAGGAAAATAATATTTTGAAGAAAAAAAAAACAACAAAATTTCTATTTAATTTTCGGAATTTTTATAGTGAAAGAGAGAGAGAGAGATAGATAGAGAGAGACACAAAAATGATTTAAATTCTATAAGATTTGAAATACTTAAAAATTCAAAATCTATTAAAGAGGGAAGAAAGAAACAAATTTCATGTGGCAGTATGTCACACGACTCACGATCGATATTGGGAAAAAATTCTGGAAATAAACATAACATACAACAACACATTTGTTCCATGCCAAAACACCAGATGATGAGGACGGTGGCTGACTATAAAACTTATTTACTTCTAATGTTGTTGACGACCAAAACGACGACTATGATGATGATGACAATAAGTATGACGATGACAAAGAAAATAGATCGAAATCGAAAAAAGGAAAATTTTTGTATTTAATTCTTGCCCAAAAAAGTGGAAGGATTGAAAATGTTGTTGGGAGGATTATTTTATGAAAAAATTATTAAAATATGTCGTGAAGCATTAAAATAGGATTATGCTTCTGTATTTGGATTTCAGACTCACTGAAATTTATAATACATGAAGTCGCCATAGTTTATTAAGACCTCTGGTAAAATAATTAACTCTACGAAGATATAGACAATCCCAAGAAGAAAATTAACATCCGTATATCTTTCGAAATTCCGGGTGTTATATTCTGCAGGGAAGATTGCTGCAATTGTCTGAAGTATTATAAGATATACGGTCGAGATATCTGGTTTTTACTGACAGCATGGTTGCAATTTGATCCCTCACGGGCAACTATACGACATCGAATCTTATCCGGGAATGCTGGATATAAGGATGGTAGAATATTCAAACATTACACTAGTGTGAGTGCAAGGATATGGGACATGTGTTAATCTTACAGATGGAGAAAGTGATCGTCTGTGTAGACTACATCTTACCACTTGTAGGAGGCGTGTAGAGAAAAGACTCTATGCCAAGAAGCAACACCGATGAACTCATCTCGAGAACTCTCTTGAGAAACACAATTTGAGGGCGAATGTGCTTTTTTTAAGTGGCTGACTGCATTCGCTGAATACTATGATATACGCAATATTTGCAGTGGTAGCCAGACTTTCTTTCCTAACTATTATCGGTTTTACCCTTTAAGCTGTTACATTCTACTTTCGATACTTTCTTCCTTTACAATTTTTCTCTATACAGATAACACAAAGGGACCTTTAGAACCCAAATTAGCCATATCTGTTGATATGGCCATGTGACGTAACCTAACCTCAAGCAAAGAAGGAAGCACCTCAAACCCTACAAAGTACAAATATTCTTGAGTGAAGCTATAATCAAATAGGAATTAGTTTTTTCTCTGTCTGTCTCTACGTATATTGTGGATACTCTCATATCCCAAATAATGATTAAATGAAATTGAAATGAAGCCTGATTACTTATTATTGTCGTGAGTCGTTTCCTGTTCAAAAATCGGCAAAATCGTCAAGTAAATGCAAATATATAGTTCAATTTCTGAGGCAGTTCTAGTTATAGGCAAAATTAAGACTAATCTTATGACTGACTAAATGATGTTGAGTCATATTAAGACAAAATATAAAACAATAATTTTCACTCTTTAATAACTCTTTCGTGATCTTTTATCCAAGAAGACCTTGGAGGAACTTACGTCATTAAGTCCTTTCCCTTATTATTCTGAAAGGATTGAAATGTTCTGATAGAAATGTGAAGGTGCAAAATTTGATTTAATTATCAAACTAACCCTCTACGTAAATTCTAAAAACATTATGCCACACCAAATGCTTAGTCAAAAGGCGAGCATAATGGGACACATGCCATTCATATATTCATGCTTTCCAACATTTATACCTTTTTCGATTTTTAATGAAAAAAAAAAAAATCTGCAAAACGAAATATTTCGTTATGCTGCAAATCATTCATAAGTTCAAAGACAACAACAATAACAACAATAGAAATAATAAAGAACTAGAAAAGTATTGGGTCCCATCGTGTTCAATGTGTTGTTCTTCTGTGTTGTTTGGGACTGATAAGTTTTGTTTGGTTGCCTGGATTTGGTTGATAGCTGTTGCATGGTTTCTTGAGTTCATAGTAGTTGTTGTTGTTGTTGTTTTGTATGCTTTCTGAAGAGAAAAAAAAAACTAAAAATAAAAATCATAGTGGCATTAACAATTGAGGAAGCTGCCACAGGATTTTTAAACTGACAATTGTATTTTAATAAAAACTTTGGTTCCCCCTCAATATAGAGAAAAGAGAAATATATGTGAATAAAGTGTTAAACAGAAAAGAAATGAAAATTTTTGCAAAAAAAGGAGAGAAAAAACTGAAACTGAACTGAAACACACAAAAAATTACTTTAGAATATTGTCTTTATTGTATTGAGTTGGAATTGTCTGGTTTTATTCTATAAAAAATATGAAAAAAATATTGGATTCAGTATATGAATGTTCAGATATGTTTGTATATCTGTTTTTTCTTTCAGTTTGTTCATTTGGTGTCCTTAATATTGTCGTCATCGTCGTCTTATGGCCATGTTGTGATGGAGTGTTAAGATAGACACCAAATGTCGTGCAGTTTTATAACTTCATTAGCGCACAAAAGACAAATTTGCATACTTCCACTACCACCAGCAACAGCAAACAGCCCCAGCACCAAAACCATGATCCCCATCATTTAACAATTGCAACAAAATGTGGCATGCCACCTTAACGAACATTGAAAATGACAAATCTTAAGAAAGCAATTGTGTAGCAGGAGGAAATTGAGAAAAAAAACTTAAGATTTTACAAATAAATTTGGTTTCTTAAAAAGGTGATAGTTTGTTAAGAGTTAAAATGAGAGAAGAAGAAGAAAAAAATAGAATTCGGTTGTAACCTGCTCATTTCATCACAAATTTGACAATGTTGCATTTTTTAGTAGATTTTTTTTGTAGTTGTTGTTACTTTTACGTTATTCTTCCTTGTCTTCTTATATTCCCCGTTGATGATTTTTTAGTTTGAGTTTTAATGTTTTTTGTTTTAAAAAAGTTAGTTTAGGATTTAATCATTTTATATAAAAATTTTCATTTTCATTTAGTTCCGCTTTATTAGTAAATTTAAAACCTCACGATCCCCATAATGTCACGATCAATTTCATGAAATCTCAATTTTTTCACTTTTTTTCTGCCTTCAACTTCAGTTCATATAAACAAATTCTTTTGACAAAATCTTTAAATTAAGTACCCTATAGGAGGTAATTTCTGTTGGTCACATAGAATGGGACTAGAAGAAAAATCATCGTTTAAAACATAATTGAAAATTATGTTTTGTCATTGACAAACAATTTTTCATTCAGTTAAAATTAAAAGCTTCATTCACATTGAAAAAAATCATTTAATTTAAATTTTACAGAAATAATAATTTTATTAATAAAAGTAATAAATAATAATAATTTTATTAATAAAAATTACAAATGAGATCAAAACGAAAATTTTAAAATTTTCGAAATAAAAATAAAAATAATTCCCAACAAAGCAAAAGATTTAAAATAAGTTTGTAACAGACTTACTATCAGAAGCGTAAGGATTGCAAAAGTGTTATGACAATTGTTGTGAAACACTTTCTAACAATTAGTTTATTAAAAAATTGAATCCTTGCGGTTAAAGTATACAAAAAGCTTACAAGTACAATTACAAAATAAGCTTACATGCAAATAGCAAAACGTGAGCGAATTAAGCTTTTTTTCGTAATAGTTTTATAAGCTTATAAGCACAATTGAAATAATGAATTTAATTTTTCTTTCTAATTTGTTTGTTTGATAATAAGATAGCTTATGAAATTTTGTAGAAAATTCTTTATAATAAGTTTATTTAAGGATTTATTAACATTTCGTTTACGTTTTGGTTTGTTGGGTTAAGTTTTTAGAAATATTTTTTAGAATTTTAAAAATTTCTAGTTGTATAATTTTATGTATTAATGTCGAAAAATTCTAATTATTTTAATACAAACGTAAAACTGTAAACTAATTGAAAAATAATTTATTCAATCTCAAATCAACTATGCTCAACGTTGATTTTGCTTCATATTGTTTTTCTCTGTGTAAATTTTGAAAAATTGGATCTTTGGAGGAGGATGAAATGGAAAAGAAATTATCAAAGTTTTAATGAAAAATTATGTGAAAACAAAATAATAAAAATTTTAACAAAAATGTCAAAAAGATCCGCTTCAATCATTAATCGACTAAAAAAAGCAAGAAAAAATCACGAATGAAAATTAAAAAAACAAACATTTTTGAAACAGATCTTCTGATATTATAAAGGTGCCCTTTAATTCTGACATCTTAAGAGAAATGGGAAGAATAAATACTCTAATGGAATAGCAAAAAGAATTAAATTTCGTCACTGTGCCGGAAAAAAGTTCCCATGTAAGTTTTTGGAATATTTCGAGAGAGATCAAAAACAGTATTATTTGGCTGTAATTCTATCATTTTAACAGATTAATAAATCCTTTCGCTAAAAAGTAGGTTGACTAAAATCCCAGCTAAATTTGGATGAAATAAAGAAAACTTCACATGGGCAATTTTGTTGGAATACTTATTACTTCAATATTTTTTGATTGTTACTCGCAAATTCAAAATACTTTATATGGAAGAACGTTAACATAGAAAATGTTATTTGAACATTTTTTTATTTGGTTTAACAAAATCAATTTTGTAAATCCGGAACCAGTTAAGAGTTTGCTAATTTGATCTTATAACGGTAAAAAAAACTCTGGAATGTTACTAATACAATCATACAAATTATCAGGTTCAATGTCGTACGATCGGAAAGCTACACCAACCATCCAGTATCTTATAAAAAATTTGACTTATTTTACTAATAAAAGTTAGTAAAGCTCTAAATGAAACGTACAATAATTATTAATTATAATTATATAATTATATAATTAATTATATCGATTTAGTAGCTCATTTTAAATTCCCCTAAACTGTTAACTAAAACTAAATTTATACATTTCAGTTTTAATTTTTCTTTTTTATTTTATTATTTTTCAATTTGAGGATCTGTAACAAACAAATCGAGCGAGGAAAAAAATAAAACAAAATAAAATATAAAAATATCTTGACTATATGGTTGCTTTTGCTGTCAATTTAAATTGAACAGTCAGTCATTTAATACGATTGCATGTCTGTCCATTCATCTATCTATCTGTCCGTCCGTCGTTCATTCGTCTGTCTGTCTATCCATCTAGCTGAGAGTCTTTTTGAAACTTTTCGTTTTAAATGCAGCTGTTTGTATGTTGGTGTGTTTGATTGTCTAGGTGCTTTTTACACAAGGCATACATAAAAACACACATACTGATGTGTATTTAAACTTTAGAGAAATATATCTAAAGGAAAGTTTTTTTGTATTAGTTTTTTTTTTTTTTTTTTTTTTTTTTTGAGAAGTTTGTGTGTTGAAATTTTTCAGTTTGAGTAGTTCACGTACTTTAAACTTCAGCACAATTGGTATGTGTGACAATACAAGATGTCTTTGTAATGACGACATAAAGATAATAATGCTTCCTTCTGATGATGACAATCATCATCATCATCATCATCGTCATCATCGTCATCATCAACAGCAGCAGTATTAGTAATAACAAAAAACAACATCATCATCGTCGTCATCAACCATATCGTCAGGATTGTCATTGAGTTGTTAGTATCATTACATGTTCATATGTATGTTCGATATGGAGGATATGTATGTATGTGTATTAGTTGCAACTTATTTGTTGTTTGTTTGCCTGTTGTCAATTGCTTTCCATTTTATTATTTTTTATTTATTTTTTGTGATTTTGCTTTTCCATTTCCATTTTCCATGTCGTTGATGAAGTCATCCTACACATCATCGTGATTTTATTTTCAAAACTAATTTAAATGATTTTGATTTTTGTCATAATGACGTCGAGAACAGCGAGCAAAATAAGTTTGAAAATTGTTTGTTGTATTTATTAATATAATAATTTTAATTTTAATTAAATAAGGGAAACTGTAAGGAATATCTGCTTTGTGCTAAATTTTAAAAGAAGACAAAGTATAAGGAAGAAAAGCTTTTGTGGATGTTTGTATGTATGTATGTATGTGTGTGTGCGTTTCTTTCTTTCCATAATGAAGTTTGACAGGAAGAAGGAATTTTTAATTAAGCGAGAGTAAGAATAATTTAATTTGAAGTTATTCAGAAATAAAAGAAGGAAAATAATATTTAATGTAATAAATTGATTGACGTGCTTATTATTTCATACCCACATTCACATACACACACTTATATAAGTACAAATATTTTCTTGATGGGGGAAATGAAATGATTTTATGAGCAAAATTTATACAAGAAATAAAATGAAATGATTTATAAGAAAACAACACTGATGTATATTTCTATAAACGCATTTTTTTATACTTTTTATCTTTTTTATTCTCATCTAAAAGTCAAATTTAATGAGAGGCAACTTAACATTTTTTTAGTCTCGCAATCAAAGGTGCTTGGTACGATTTCATGTGGAATATTTCTATAAACGCAGGCTTAAGAATTGCTTTAAAAAATAACAAAAATTAAATTTCTGTTTCTTATAAATCAAGTTAAGTTTTTAAGGACAACATCTCAATTTTACTGCAGAATTTTCTAATTTAATCGACAAATTTCACAGCGTTTAAAGATGTCCAAAGAACTTTTTGGTCCAATCAGGAAAATATTCAAATTTATTTTTCTTATGGCCAAAGAAGTGGAAAAAAGATTATGTTATCTGAAAAAAACTACATTAATCCTGACTCATACTCTTGTTATTGCCAGGATTTGAGATCAAACGATGTTCAGATGTTAAAACATTATTACGCCGGTGATAGTTTTTCGATCACTAGAAATATGTGATAAACTCTGAAAATAAGTTAAAATATATGTGCGTTTAAAGGAATATACGCCAGTATATAAAAGAACTTTATTTAACCGAAATTGGAACAAATAAGTTTTTAAGAGTACATAAATGATATGTCAAGTTTTACAAGCGCCGTTTTCGAATATCACTTTATAATGCATATCTCACAATATCAATATTAACAGAAATCGAAGTTCGAAATTTTACAATGGCCGACCTATAAATCGTTTCAAAATGCATACATGTTAGTATTACAAAAATGTATTGAACTCTTTAGCATAAATCCAAAAACCAAGTAATAATTTTGAATTTCTTTATTTTCGAAAGTTCGAATTTCATTACGAAAATTTAAACTTATCTTCGAAAACTTAAGAAAAATTTACTTTTTTAATATGTTTTTTCAGAATTATAAATTCTAATTTGATACATATTTACTTGTACATATTTTGGAAATCAATCATTTAAATCTACAAGTCAAGTTCGAATTTGAATTAAAGTTTTTCGAAATTATCTAAAATGACTTATTGACTTAAAAACAGACCTAAACTTCTTTCCACTTTTTCGAAAAGTCGAAAATCATTACGAAAATTCAAACTTGATTTCGATAATTCAAACTTAAGAAGAATTTTTTAAGGAATTAAAAACTCATGATTTCCATTTTCAAATTCAATTTCAAAATTTCGAAATTAGCCATTATTGTCTTTGTAATCTTTTGATTCTAAATTAGTTGATATTTAAATTAATATATTAAAATATCTAAATTTTCTCATATTCTAAGACATTTGTACTATTTGAAGTGATTATTTTTTGGCTTCAAATGGCTAAAAAATATTTCCTTATAGTTTAAGAAATTTCGAATTTTAATTTCAATCTATTCGAAATTTCGTAATTTTTTCCCAACTTTAAAACTGACAGAAAAAAGACATTATCATAAAAATTTTGGATTTCGGAAAAGTTCGAATTGAAAAAAATTTTCGAAATTTTTTAGAAATTATTATTTAGTCAAATATTTCTATAATTATTTCATATATTTCTGTATTGAAATTGTAATTTTTATGAAGGTTTTGATTTTCGAATTTAAATGTTTGTTTTTCGAAAATTTGAAAAAAAATTATAATTAATTTTTCGATTATAATTTCAAAGTTATTAATCAAAATTTGATTTTCGAAATTAAGTTCGAAATTAGCAAAAACTTTTAGAAAGTTGTTTTCAACTACGAAATAACAAAAAATAAAAGGTAAATGTCCAGATTCAATCAGTAGAAGACGTAAGCAGATGATGCATTATTCGTAGAAGATTGATGTTTAACGGAACACAGAGAAGAGCTAGAAACTATGCTCTTCAGAACACTTCAAATATGTATAAGAAATAACTTTGCGAAATTTCACTAAAATATGTTTAACGGATTCACTACATGAAGACAAACTCATGTAATTAATATCGTATTCAAAATCTTTTCCAAAGGGATCGCCCAGCATATTCGAACATTCACGAAGTCATAACATCATCACAATACTGCTAGATTGTAGGTTTGAAGTCCGGTTGCAACATATTACACGTTCTAGCTCATAACTCAGTTTATTGTATGACTTTATAAAAACACCTCAAATTAATTACATTCTAATGTGATTAAATAGAATACTTTTTATGGTATTTTTGAAACAAGTTTGAAACAACATTTTCAACAATGTTTTTTAAAAGCACTCAATTATTTGTATGTAAAACTTTGTAATTCTAACTTTGTTGCTTCTAAAATAAAACACTTTACACACATGAAGAGTAAAATTTCAAATGCCAAAGCTTTAGGCAAAATAATTAACCTAAATAAACTTCATGACAGATAAAACATTTATGCTACACTTTGGTTAAATTTAAAAATCTTGTAAAAAATTGGGGAAAAATGTCGTTTGATAAACTAAAAAAAAATACAATTTTCCAAATTTTCTTCGTTTTTTCGCAGTGATCATGATGATGATGACGATGATGACCAGCATAAAATTTGTTTGTACAGGAAAAACAAAATTGAACACAACACACACAGACAGACAGGATATACATTAAAACATAAAAATAAACACACACACATACTTATGCACACACACATATGTATTAAAAATAGCAACAAAATAACCAAAACAGTGATTTAGAAAAATCCTCAAAATGCGGCAAAATGTAGACAAAATCACCGAAAAAATGAAAGAAAACCAGTAAGAATTATATATTCGCCTATGCCGAATCATCAGTACCCTCCACCGCATGTGTCAAAGAAATAAATACATTATGTTTCGTATATGTACATTACACTTTCATTAACATATATGAAAGTATTTCTTACATTCAAAAGACCTCAAGGAGTCATAAAATAAGTTATACTTTTCGTTATAACTTTTTTTTCGGCTGATCCGATTTTGATAAATTTTGGAAATGTAATGAGGTATATAGTTCTTGATATTAACGAAAAAAAATTATTCTAGTTTGTCGATTTATAGTCGATAGTTTTTCGAGAGTTGTTCGCTTTAATTTAGACGTTATATCTGATATCGATCTATACCTCTGAACGATTTTTATGGTTTTAAATAGGAGATTTTTCAGGACAAATACCCAGACCATATATCATTTAGCTCTGTCAATTGCTCTGAATGTAAGCGTGCCAAAAACAGACAAACGGATATAGCTAAATCTACTCAGATTTTGATTTGATGCAAGGATATATATATACATTATGGGGTCTGAGATCATACCTTCTAGCGTTACACACGGTATGACAAAGTTAATATACCCTCTTCATAAATGTGTGTGTGTGTATAAATGTTTGTATATAAATTGGTATGTTGTCTTTTTTCTAACAATGTATGTTTTGCAATACCAAAATAGTAAGTGTTTATATTTGTGTGTGTATGTGCAATGGTTGAATACTGGAACCAATGTCATTCTTCAAACTGACACTATCAAACCAAACGAGCGAGCAAGTGAGGGCCATTTACATTTTAGAGAAAAATAACAAAACAACAACAGCAAAAAACTATAATCGACCACATGTGCTGCAACAATTTCTCCTTCTAATCAAATTGCACAAATAACAACAAAAATTTTGAAAAACAACAACATAACTATACTAATGTCACATTTCGCATTCTGTCAACGAACATAAACTGCAACTACTTAGAAACAACAAAAACAACAACAACAACAACTATTGAAAGACTTTGTCTCTATAAAAGTAATGAGTAAAGTATCAAAGAAATGTCATGTGATGGTTTTGATGTTACTGATATTTTGTTATTGTTGTTGTTTGTAGTTTTATGTTGCAGTTGCCGTTGTTTTGTTTGTTATTTTGATGATGTTGATTTTGATGTCCTGCTGTATGGACTAGAAGAAAAAGAAGTTGAAAACTTTTGGAAAAGAAATGGTAGAAGATGACTACAACCTCGAAGACTACAAAAATTTGGTTGTTGTTTTTGTTGTTCCAAAAGCAACAAAAACTCAACTTAAAAACAGTGATGATGAGAAAACAACATGTACGACAACATGTGGGAATATTTGTGATTGACTAAATTTTTACTGTGGTTTTAGGAAGGAGGTTGTTAGAAACGAGTGTTAATCTCAAAAGTTATAAATAAATGTTTGTCCTCAATGTAAATACGTTAGATAGATCTAATGGTCCAAGGTAATGGAAAATGTAAGTCATCAAATGAAATTAACTTCAATTTTCGAAAGCCCAAAAAATTAGTAAGATTAATATATGAATTGTAAATGGTCAAATCACCCATATTCTCTCAAAACAGTCAGCAAAAAATTCTGCCTGAAAAAACTGCACTCATATGGAATCAATAAGAAATTTTCTAATTTCAAATCCTCAGAAAAAAACCAGATCAACTCCACAGTTTACGATGATTATGACATTGTATCTCTCCTATTCCATTAAATCCTAAATAATTTCAAAACTTCTAATGAAATTCATATGATTTGTAATGTAGTCCGAGCTCCGATTTATATTAGAGGTATTTACTGAAGCCAATTTTGTGTTAACCAGTTCTGAAGTGAAGTTTATTTCAAAAAGGTCTATATACATATAGTTTTCGAACGATCTTGCAACATGTGGTCCAGAGTGTGTAGAAATCACAAATTTTGAATCGAAATAATCTGTGAATGTCAAATTATGCCAAGTTAGTTCCACAATATTTACAACAACTGACAAATTTAGAAATTTTTAATATTCCCCTTCTTTCCCTCTTTCTACCCACTGTGTACATTTTAATGCATTAGAAAATTGCATTTTTTTGTTTTGCAATAAACATAAGTATATTTTCTACTTCTATTTCTGCTTTTTTCGCTGTGGAACCAAAACTTTATTTGGAAAATTTGTTAGAAATTTGGTCGTATATTTCGTAGTCTAAATGTTGGGGTAAAGTTTGTATCTGTGGCTGAAACATTGTGTTCAAATCGGTTGGTCCATCGCAAAAGTGTGTATGTCTGTATGTGTATGTGTGTTATAGAGTTTTATACCTGTCTCCATTAACATGATGATGTTGATGACTATGGAAATAATAGTGGCGGCTGGTAAAATGTTCTTTATGTGTTTTTTGTTTTGTTGTTTCGGTATTTTTTTTCGTTTCGCTTGTATGTAACAACATACAAACTCATGTGCAATATTGATGGCAGTGAGAATGTTTTTTTTTCTTCTTGTTGTTGTAACCACAGACGGAGGAAAAAAGTAAAATTAATGAAACTATCAATAACATAAACTTTTCAGCACATCAATGAAAGTACAACAATGCAACAAGGACAAAAATGACAATTATAGCAACAACAACAGCCAGCGATAATAACTAAACAACAGCAGCAACAACAACAACAATTGAAAAACAATTGCACACATCATTAGATCGATACCAATGAAAAAAAAAACAATAATAACAACAACTGCAGCAGCAAAAGAGAAAAACTTAACAACAGCAACATCAAAAACATACGAACCGAGTGAGTAAACGCAATGACAAGAAAACTTTCTTTGCGGTTGTAGTTGTTGCAGTTGTTTTGTCTAAGCTTAGTTTTGTTTTCTAAATGAACTGAGTAATACTGTGGGACGAAATCCAATAATTTAAAATTCAAATTTCCATAAAAATTTACTCTAAAATTTAAATTCACTATCACAAATTTTCATTAAAAGAAAATTAACGTTTATTAAAAAAAATCACTAAAAATTCAATTTTTAACTAAAAATTCAATTTTCATCTAAAAATTTAGTTTTTAACTAAAAATAAAATTTTTAACTAAAAATTCAATTTTCATCTAAAAATTTTATTTTTAACTAAAAATCAAATTTTTAACTAAAAATTCAATTTTCAACTAAAAATTCACTTTTCATGTAAAAATTTAATTTTCATCTAAAAATTCAATTTTTAACTAAAAATTTAATTTACAACTAAAAATTCAATTTTCATCTAAAAATTCAATTTTCATCTAAAAATTTAATTTTTAACTAAAAATCAAATTTTTAACTAAAAATTCAATTTAAACTAAAAATTCAGTTTTCATCTAAAACTTTAATTTTGAAATAAAAATTCAATTTCAACTAAAAATTCTATTTTCATCTAAAAATTCAATTTTTAACTAAAAATTTAATTTTTAACTAAAATCAAATATTTAACTAAAAATTCAATTTAAACTAAAAATTGAATTTTCACCCAAAAATTCAATTTTTTACTAAAAATTTAATTTACGACTAAAAATTCAATTTCATTTAAAAACTCAATTTTTAACTAAAATCAAATTTTTAACTAAAAATTTATTTTTCATCCAAAAATTCAATTTTTAACTAAAAATTAAATTTTCATCTAAAAGTTCAATTTTCAACTAAAAATTTAATTTTTCGCTAAAAATTAAATTTTTCACTAAAACTTCAATTTAACACAAAAATAAATAAATTTTACCACTAAAAATTTTTCACTAAAAAACTTATTTGTCACAAACAAATCAAAATTTTCACTAAAAATCAATTTTTCACAAACATTTTTATAATTTTTCATGAAAAGTTTTAATTTTTCACTTAAAGAAATAATTTTTCATAGATTTACATATCATTATTTTTTAAATTTTACGATTGTGCCCCACTGTGCATTATGTAAAAGAAGATGAAGTTAAAGAATTGTGAGTTTCACTGCGTTGACAGTAAACAATTGCGCGTAATGTTGTTTAACTATCGACAAGAGCGCAAATTGCTATGTTTCGTATCTTTTTTTTCGGCCATTGTATTCTAGTTACAACAACTACTACACAATCTTCTTCTATCATGACAACGATAATAATAATAACAATAGCAGCAGAAACATTATTGTCATCATCATTATCGTCATCATCATTGTTCGAAATTTAACTAAAAAAAAAATTGGGAAAAAACATAACAACAATTTACTTTGCCACTAAATCCCAATCAAAATCCATTACAATGATTTTTCTTTTCACTGATCATTTCGACAATGACACAACAACAACAACAACAGCAACAACTACAATCACATCTAGGATTAATACAATAAGGAAAAATGATCATTTTTATATGTTTCTCTTCCCATTTTGTGATTGTGATTTTCTTATAAGTTAAAAAAATATTTGCCGAAATATCTCTCCTCAATAAAAAAAGGAAAGAGTGGGAAGAGGAGAGAGAGGGAAGAGAGTAAGGAATGTGGAGGTAAATAGTGGAAAGATTGTTATGTATCGAAAGCAGATTAAAGAAAAATTACCAAAGTCATCTTGTTGTGTTGTGTTGTGTCTTGTCTCATCATTTTGTATGCTTAATGTTCAATTAAACAAGATGTTATTTCTACACATGAGACAATCAATTTTTTGTCTTTAATGTTGACTTTTTTCCTCTCTTTTCATTTGATTTCATTTCATTTATTTTATTTGATTTGAGATTTAGTCTTTTTTTCTAAATGTTCATTTACTATAGTTCAGCATTTTTTATTTAGAGTTATTTTTTCCTTTGAAAATGTTACAATTTTTCACTAACAATCATCTTGAAATTGTATAAGAAATTTACATCAGGTTGGGGGAATCTACGACACTACGATTTAATATCATTTAAATATTACTAACAAACGAAGAATTTAGAGAATTTATAAAAAAATAACAAAATTTTCCACTTCAAGAATTTTGTATTTAACTTTCATGAGAGTTTAATTAAAATATTTCTCAAAAAAGAAATATTGTACAAAATGTTCTCTTAAAAGAAATTTTGTACAAAATGTTCTCTTAAAAGAAATTTTGTACAAAATGTTCTCTTAAAAGAAATTTTGTACAAAATGTTCTCTTAAAAGAAATTTTGTTCATAGAAGAAATATTGTACAAAATGTTCTCTTAAAAGAAATTTTGTACAAAATGTTCTCTTAGAAGAATTTTTGTACAAAATGTTCTCTTAAAAGAAATTTTGTTCATAGAAGAAATATTGTACAAAATGTTCTCTTAAAAGAAATTTTGTACAAAACGTTCTCTTAGAAGAAAAATTGTACAAAATGTTCTCTTAAAAGAAATTTTGTTCATAGAAGAAATTTTGTACAAAATGTTCTCTTAAAAGAAATTTTGTACAAAATGTTCTCTTAGAAGAATTTTTGTACAAAATGTTCTCTTAAAAGAAATTTTGTTCATAGAAGAAATATTGTACAAAATGTTCTCTTAAAAGAAATTTTGTACAAAACGTTCTCTTAGAAGAAATATTGTACAAAATGTTCTCTTTAAAGAAATTTTTCAAGCGAAAAATGTTCTCTTGAAAGAAATTTTGTACAAAATGTTGTCTTAAAAGAAATTTTGTACAAAATGTTCTCTTAAAAGAAATTTTGCACAAAATGTTCTCTTAGAAGAAATATTGTACAAAATGTTCTCTTAGAAGAAATTTTGTGCAAAATGTTCTCTTAGAAGAAATTTTGTACAAAATGTTCTCTTAGAAGAAATTTTGTACAAAATGTTCTCTTAGAAGAAATTTTGTACAAAATGTTCTCTTAGAAGAAATATTGTACAAAATTTTCACTTAAAAGAAATTAAAAAAAATCTCTTAAAAGATTTTTTTTCCAAAAAGGTATTTTCCAAAAATTTTCACTTAAAAGAAATTTTGTACAATTTTTTTTTTAATTTTCTCTTAATAGAAATTTAAAAAAAATTCTCTTAAAAGAAAATAAAAAAATTCTCTTAAAAGAAATTAAAAAAAAAAAATCTCTAAAAAGAACTTCTTTAAAAAAAAAAATTTTGTACAAAATATTCACTTGAAAGAAATTGTATAAAAAATTTTTTCTTGAAAAAAATTTTGAACAAAAAAATAATTTTTTTGCAAACTTTTCTTTCAAAAAATTTTTTTACTTAAAAGAAATTTAGTAAAAAATTATTTCTTCAGGAAATTTTTTGGGAAGTTTCTATTCCAAGAAATTTTACAGAAAATTTTCTTCTAAAACAAATTTTATGGAAGTTGTTATTTTTGAAAGAATATTTTCTCTTAAAAAAATATTCGAAACTTTTCATTGTACCTTAGTTTTCTCTTCCCTGTTAACTTTTGCAATGATTTTTATAAATTTATTTTTATCTAATTGTTTAAACTCAATAATCTTAAGCAGAAAATCCATTCACATGTGAATGTTTTTTTCCCTACAAAACAACGATGTAACAAAAACTGCATGGAGAGCAGAGGGGAGTAAAATATTCATGTAACTTTCATAGAAAAAAAAAGCAAAAATAAAACAGATCAATAAGATAGACAGACAGACTGAATGACATACAGACAGACAGGAGGATTCAGTTTGAAAAAACAAAATCAGCAACAACAATTGCAACAATAACAACATTTAAATGTTATATAGAAAATAAACTTTCAATTGGTTGAGATGTTTTGCAGATCAATTTTTTCAATTTTTTCCAATTCGTTGCTTAATTGTTTGGAAAAAAATACTCTTTAAAGAGTCTTTAAGAGTACGTGAATGAGATGAGGATCATTGCATTTCATACAAGTCATGAATGAGTTAAATTAAATTGAACATTTAAGTCTTTTTTAAACTTTAATCAAATGTTTGTTTGTTAGTTGATTATGTCTTTATGTAGTTTTTTTTTTTTTTTTTTTTTTTTTTTTTTTGAAAACTTATTTAAGTTGATTCTAAATTTATTTATTATTTTGCAATTTTGAATTAATTTGTAATCATTGAAAATGACTTTATAAAAAGTGAAGTGGAGAGAAATAACTAAGAAGTGATTATTATTAACTAGTTCCAATAAGAGAAACCTTAATATTTATACCCTACCTTAGGGTATTATGCTTTTGTGCTGATATTTGTAACATAGAGAACAAAAGCTATAATGTCCACTTTTAGGTATACTTTTCGACTCATAATCACTAACTGAGTCAATACTGTTCGACTCATAATCACTAACTGAGTCCAATACATCAGATAGGTTTTAGAGTTATTAAAGTCCTAAATATAAAGCAAAATTCAACAAAACACAAGTCTTTTAGTATTCTAAATCAATGTACCAAAATATGCGGTGGTCGGTTAACTACATCTCATAGAAAGGATTTTCCAAATATCAGTTTATAGAGCATAAATTCCACAAATAATAGCACCTGGTTACACTAAGACAAACATAAATCACAATCAAAATTTGAAATTATACGAATGTCGTTCCATCATTAATTCTAGCTCCGATATAATTCTCCAAAAACAATCCTTTTCAAACGCATAAATTTCACATAAATGTTAGTCTCATAATAATGTACTTCATACTTAATTATATATCTGTAAAGCGAGGGCTCGTTCATCAATTTTTCATAACTGTCATTTACAACCAACAATGTGATGTAGGGTATTACATAGGCGGGCTTAACAGTATTTTTACTTAATTTTTTTTTTGAGATTTTAAAATTTTTATTCTTTAACTGAAAATGAATTCACAAAATCTGATTTTATGATCACTTTACTAATCATTTCCAATTTGAAAATTTGTAAAATATTTCTTTCAACAATTACTGACAAATTTATGTTTATTTCGAGCAAATTTTTAGAAATAAAACAAAATTTTTTTATTTGCCAACAAATGTTTCTTTAGTAGAAAAACTTTGAGATACTTTTTTTTATTTGCTGCACAATTTTTTAGAATTTTTTATTTTTATTTTAATTTTTTCATATAAATATTTTATGTTTTTACTGTTGCAGCTACTTTTCGAAATGTTGTTGTTGCTTATGCTGTTGTAGTTGCTTGTTGTCTCGAGCATATCAAACATTATTTAGATGAGAGATAAGAATAAATAAGTATAATATTAGATTATTTATTACAATTATATGTTTGAGTTCACAATAGAACATAACAAGAAACAACAGCAGCAACAACTCCAACAACAGTTTCAGTCCCTGGTTGTAATTTAAATTCAACTACGACAAAAAAATGTGTTTAAATTTATATGAAAAACAAATTCACAGTTGACCAAAAATGCAAGAAAAAAAAACGGGCAGAATGACACAAGCGAATATTCAATACCCTTCACTACATACATGTTTGAAGTATCATTTAATCACTCTTACTTAACCAAACTGCCTTAAACTTAAACATGTGTGCTTTAACAGTACACTGATGAATATTCCTCTAAACGCATTTAATTTTGTCTCTATTTTTGTTTTGTCTTCACTGTTCTCATAAAAAGTAGAGTTGAAGTTTTTTACTGAGAGGCAAGTTGACATTACTGTTTTAATGTAAAGCATTAGGAGTGAGATCGAATTCTTAACATACATATATGTTAATATAAACGAAAACAATAAACATACAATTTAAATTTTTTATTTGATTGAAAATATTATTACAATTTATAAATGAATATTTTTATAGTTTTAATCACAGTTTTTTGAAAACATTTCGTCGATCAGCAAATCTATTCTACAATTCTTTTTTAACACAAGTCCACTATATCTTCACTGGTCTTAGTTGCGCGCAGTTTAGAGGATTTGATATTTTTGGTAATATTTTTATAGTTGTAATCACTGAGGAAACAATTTGGAAACTTTTTCTGAATTCGTTTAAAATCTATCACACTTTTGGACTCATTTTTGTGCTCTTCAATTTTCTTTAGACTATATTTCAATATCACTTCACTGGTCTGAGCTCCGCACAGTTAATAATAATGTGGTTGTTGTACTAAGAGGTACAAATCCTCTTAGTACAACAACCACATTATTATTCTTGTACCCCTCAAGGACTTGTTTTCCCAAAACCCAAAATAAGTGAACACATTATGAAGTCCTATGAATGGAAGCATCCTTTTTTGTAAACGCATCATACCTAACACTCATACGCATTCAAATGGTCTTAATCTTTAACATACACATGCTTTACACATACATATACGGGGAGTGATCAATAATTATAATTTATATTTTAAGTAGCTCAGATATCGATCGATAACTTTTTATCTGCTACACCAATGATGCGAAATCTTCAAAATTCTAAAGACACCATTAAAAATCTTGTCAAAATTTCATTGAACTAAAATAATTAGTTTGGAAACAAGCGTGTCAACAACAAACGGGCAAAGGTGTAGAGGTATATGTCCATATCAAGTAAGAATTCGATCTTATCCTCGAATGCAGATACAAAATGTGCGGCCTTAGTTGATTTCTATCTGGTGTTACATTTGAAATGACAATGTAAATTTACCCTCATTCCACACTTGTGCTGGTGTAGCGCATAAAAAGCAGTAAATAGAAAAGAACCTAAAATATAGTAGAAATCTAGACAAAAATCATATTAATACTGAAGTTATTATGTAAAACACAATTGGTTGCACTCTCTGTAGGGGGAAATAATAATAACACTTTAAAATTACTACGAATACAATATTTGACTTGTATTTACAACTGAAACACAATAGAAGTTATTAATGATTTACCTACAGTTCCAAAGGGGTCTTAATAACGGCTCTATAAACTACTGACCATTATTCGATGTTTATTATTATTTAAACTGATTACTCAACTGCCTCTACGTAATCTAAATGGTGGCTAAATTTATATTTAATGCGTTTCCTACAATAAGTTTATTTTCAGAGCCGCAGGGTCTCTACATGTAAATGTTCTTTTACAAATATTGTCAGACTACTCAGTCCAGCAACAATTTAACAACATTCAGCAAAATTTTTACAACTTTATTTTTACTTTTTCTGACTCATTTTTAAACCAAAAGCTCACAAAAAAATTAACAACAAATTTTCTATAAAACGAAAGTTAAAAGGAAACTTAGGGAAAATTTTCTATAGAAAGAAAATTTACGGGAAAATTTCTATAGAAAGAAAATTTACGGGAAATTTTCAATAGAAAGAAAATTTACGGAAAAATTTTCTATAGAAAGAAAATATACGGGAAAACTTCCTATAGAAAGAAAATTTACGGGAAAATTTTCTATAAAAAGGAAATTTACGGAAAATTGTCTATGGAAAGAAAATTTACGGAAAATTGTCTATAGAAAGAAAATTTACGGAAAATTTTCTATAGAATGAAAATTTACGGGAAAATTTTTATAGAAAGAACATTTACGGGAAAATTTTCTATAGAAAAAACATTTATGGAAAAATTTTCTATAGAAAGAAAATTTATAGGAAAATTTTTTGTAGAAAGAAGATTTACGGAAAAATTTCCTATAGAAAGAAAATTTACGGGAAATTTTCCTATAAAAAGAAAATTTACGAGAAAATTTCTTATAGAAAGAAAATTTACGGGAAAATTTCCTATAAAAAGAAAATTTACGGGAAAATTTCCTATAGAAAGAAAATTTAAGAGAAAATTTCCTATAGAAAGAAAATTTACGGGAAAATTTCCTATAGAAAGAAAATTTACGGGAAAATTTTCTTATAGAAAGAAAATTTATGGGAAAATTTCCTATAGAAAGAAAACTTACGGGAATATTTCCTATAGAAAGAAAATTTACGGGAAAATTTCTTATAGAAAGAAAATTTACGGGAAAATTTCCAATAAAAAGAAAATTTACGGGAAAATTTCCTATAGAAAGAAGATTTACGAGAAAGTTTCCTATAGAAAGAAAATTTACGGGAAATTTTCCTATAGCAAAAATTTAAGGGAAAATTTTCTACAGAAAGAAAATTTACGGGAAAAATTTCTATTGAAAGAAAATTTACGGGAAAATTTTCTATAGAAAGAAAATTTACGGAAAATTTTCTATAGAAAGAAAATTGACGAAAGACTTTCTATAAAAAGAAAAAGAAAAAATCATCAAAAATTTTCTGTGCAATGAAAATTTTACAAAAAATCTTTCATTAAAAGGCATTTTTATGAAAATTTATGAAAAAGGAAATATTAATGAAAAATTCGGTGAAGAAATTTATTACAAATTTACAATCAAAAGAATATTTATCACAAATTTTCTATATAAAAATATAAAAACATTTTGTTAAGAAAGAAAAATGTCAAACCTTTTCCATAAATAGAAAATGTTTCGGACATTTTCTATAAAAAGAAAATCTATAGTAAGTTTTCCAATAAAAGGAAAATTTATTCTAAATTTTATATTAAAACAAAATTTGAGACAAATTTTTCTATTAAAAAATATGAAACATTTACTATAAAAACAAAATTTGTTATACATTTGCCATAAAATTATAGCAATTTTGTATATAAATTTTATAATCAATTTCCTTATTTAATCCATTAATTACCGATCAGATCTCTTTCATAATTAATTACAAGTTTAAAATTCCAACTAAATAAAGTATCTGATCTTTAACACTCCAACCTGTTCGAATATAATGAACTATAATATATTTCTTTGATCAGATAAACATAAAATAATTTGTAATTGTTTTGTAATTAATTAATAATTTAACACAATCAATTATTTATTACATTAAAAAACGTAACACATACTTTAATGAAAAAAATAGTTGTTTTGGGGCTGAGCCCATATTTGGACTACATATGTTCGATTTTTTATAACTCAAGTTTTTTTTTTACATTTCAGTTTATTTTTGTAATAATAATCGTTTTAGAAACTGAATTACGTGTGAGAGTTGTTTATTTGGACAACAAAAAATAAAAAGGAATTTAATTTTAAGAAAACAAATTGATTATCAATTTATGGGTAATAAAATAGAAAAATGACTAAAATAAAAGAATAAAAATGTTGCACAACTATAGTTGTTTGTTCTTAAATACTGCAAATAGGAAAACTAAAAATGGTTTAAATGTGATAAATATTCAAATTTTGAATTTGCTCCACAAATTAAAATTTCATTACATTTTATTTAAAAAATTTTTCATAAATTTACTATTTATAGAAATTTTTTGCAAAATTTTCTTTCATAGAAATTTTCCATTAAAAAACTTTGGATACATTTTTCTTTTACCAAAAAATTTTGTTAAACATTATAAATATAAATTTTCTTCTTATAGAAAATTTTTCAAAAATTTTTTCTTATAGAAAATTTTTCAAAAATTTTCTTCTTATAAAAAATTTTTCAAACATTTTCTTCTTATAAAAAATTTTTCAAAAATTTTCTTCTTATAAAAAATTTTTCAAAAATTTTCTTCTTATAAAAAATTTTTCAAAAATTTTCTTCTTATAAAAAATTTTTCAAAAATTTTCTTATAAAAAATTTTTCAAAAATTTTCTTCTTATAAAAATTTTTCAAAAATGTTCTTCTTATAAAAAATTTTTCGAAAATTTTCTTCTTATAAAAAATTTTTCAAAAATTTTCTTCTTATAAAAAATTTTTCAAAAATTTTCTTCTTATAAAAAATTTTTCATAAATTTACTATTTATAGAAATTTTTTGTAAAATTTTCTTTCATAGAAATTTTCCAAAATTTTTGAAAAATTTTCTTCTTATAGAAAATTTTTCAAAAATTTTCTTCTTATAGAAAATTTTCCAAAAATTTTCTTCTTATAGAAAATTTTCCAAAAATTTTCTTCTTATAGAAAATTTTCCAAAAATTTTCTTCTTATAGAAAATTTTCCAAAAATTTTCTTCTTATAGAAAATTTTCCAAAAATTTTCTTCTTATAGAAAATTTTCCAAAAATTTTCTTCTTATAGAAAATTTTCCAAAAATTTTCTTCTTATAGAAAATTTTCCAAAAATTTTCTTCTTATAGAAAATTTTCCAAAAATTTTCTTCTTATAGAAAATTTTCCAAAAATTTTCTTCTTATAGAAAATTTTCCAAAAATTTTCTTCTTATAGAAAATTTTCCAAAAATTTCTTCTTATAGAAAATTTTTCAAAAATTTTCTTCTTATAGAAAATTTTTCATAGATTTTCTTCTTATAGAAAATTTTTCAAAAATTTTCTTCTTATAGAAAATTTTTCAAAAATTTTCTTCTTATAGAAAATTTTTCATAAATTCTATTCTTATAGAAAATTTTTCATAGATTTCTGTTTAGAACAAATTGGAATAAGTTTTAAGCGGTTTACTTTATTATGTCAGAAATTTGTCTCGTTTTCATTATATTTTCTGAAATTGTTCACAGTTATATGAATTAAAAAAAATTTGAATTTATTTTTTTAGAAACCAGAATCTTGTTCCAATCAGATTTCAACTAATTGTCATTTTTATATCTCTGAAATCTGAACAAAATAATGACCTTAAAATTTCAAAGAGTCTGATTCATTTAAATAGAATTCTGTTTCCAAGTGAACAATTGTTTAACAAATAATTTACAAAATTACTTCTTGTTAAACAATAAAATTTTTATATTAACCACATTTTTTAATATGAATGTATTTCAAAAAGTATTTTAATAAATTTGAAAAACAGTTTTTTTGTTCAAAATGAAATCAAGTAGTAATGCTATATTCGGCTATGCCGAAACTTCAATACACTCCACCACAAATATTTGAAAAGTAAATATATTATGTTTTATACATACATACTAACACAAACAGTCAAATATACAATATATAAATTTTTTTCTTAACTAATTTTTAACTGAGCCGATTTTCAAGATTTTTGAATATGAAAGTTCATATAACTTATTGTTATGGCAAAATTTCAGTCTAATATTTCAATTTATAATTGACAATTTTAAAACAGATTTTGCTTAAACTTAGAGGTTGCCTCAGAAGTCGGTCTATATCATTCAATTTATCGGTCTATATCATTTAATTTTGAGACTAAAATTTTAATCTGATGCTTGAATATATTCGTATATATTATGAGATCTTAGATAATTCCCTCTTAGCGTTACACACGGAATGAAAAAGTTAAAATACCCTCTTCACCACTTGTGGTGGCGAAGGGTATGATAAACAAAAAATACAACAATTGTTTTTACAATAATCACAGATAATAATCAGATATGGTTGTTGGAATTGTCGAATGGAGTTTTGTAGTTTTAAATTTAAATTTTATTATTATTTTCATTTCATTTTATTTTATTATTTTATTTGAATGCAACTGTTTAATTATATGATTTCGATTGCAAGTTGCAACCTTTAACAAATAAACCAAACAGCAACCAACCACCAGATTTTGATTCTTTCAATCTCTCTCTCCCTCCCTTCCCTTATAATAAAAACAATAACAATTTAAAATAACTATAATTTTACACTCATGAAACTCAAATGGTAGAATTTTATTCTATCAGATTTGTGTTAAAGACAAGGGCCCGCATATGAGAAAAGTCTTCGTGTAACTCGCACCAAAAAATAATGTTTGTTAATCTAATAATCATAAAAATTTATTTAAACATGTGTGTATGTGCATGTGTGTGCATATATATGTATATGTAGTTTTATGTTTATGTGAGAATAGAATATTATATTTCAAATTATTACAACAACAGCAAAAAAGTTAATTTGACCTAAAGAAATTTGTAATGCAATTTGGTTACAGAGATTTTTATATAAAAAAAACATGCAACAGGACTGGAATATGCGACACTGTAAAGGAGTTATGCACTTAATTTGATAGCAAAATTTCATTCAATAATCATAAAAAACATAATGAGTGACTCTTACAATGTGTTGCAATATGATGCAAAATTAATTAACTCTCATCTTCCCATCTCTGATGTCAAAATTGTAATTATGAAACCCAAATGTACAAGTTTATTCTTTTCTCTCTTATAATTTCAGAAAAAGTAAACATGTGTGTAAAGTTAAGAATTTTGTGGTAACATTTTGTGTGTATTTGATTTTATGGTAAAATTACTTAAATGTTGCAACTCCTATTTCAAACTTTAAATGCAACAACTTGTGTCAAGTACTCCCTTTCGTCAAACAATGTTGGTAAATGTGGAATACACTTTTTTACGTAAATTATTAAAGAATTAAATAAAATTTTTGGATATTTTTTTTTAATTTCTGAAAAACAACAAAAAGAGAAAGTTACTGTAAAAATTTTCACTTAATGGACATTTAAAATAATTTGTATTAAATAGAAAAATTAAAAATAAATTTATAAAAAATACTATTTTAAGAGTTTATATAAAAAATATTTTTGCCTAAAAATTAAAAAAAAAACTCTCTTTATATTGAAAAATTCTTTTTAAACAATAAATATAAAAGGATTTTCATTAATATGAAAAAATGAAGAAAACTTTAACTTTAATTTTATGGAAAATTCTCTTAAAAGAAAAATTTTATTGAAAATTCTCTTAAAAAATAAATTTTATAGAAAATTCTCTTAAAAGAGGAATTTTATAGAAAATTCTCTTAAAAAAGAAATTTTATATAAAATTCTCTTAAAAGAGAAATTTTATAGAAAATTCTCTTAAAAGAGAAATTTTATAGAAAATTCTCTTAAAAGAGAAATTTTATAGAAAATTCTCTTAAAAGAGAAATTTTATAGAAAATTTTTTAAAAGAGAAATTTATGGAAAATTCTCTTAAAAGAGAAATTTTATAGAAAATTCTTTCAAAAGCGAAATTTTTTAGAAAATTCTCTTAAAAGAGAAATTTTATAAAAAATTCTCTTAAAAGAGAAATTTTATTGAAAATTCTCTTAAAAGAGAAATTTTATTAAAAACTCTCTTAAAAGAGAAATTTTTTAGAAAATTCTCTTAAAAGAGAAATTTTTTAGAAAATTCTCTTAAAAGAGAAATTTTATAGAAAATTCCTTTAAAAGAGAAATTTTATTGAAAATTCTCTTAAAAAAGAGAAATTTTATTGAAAATTCTCTTAAAAAAGAGACATTTTATTGAAAATTCTCTTAAAAGAGACATTTTATTGAAAATTCTCTTAAAAGCGAAATTTTATTTAAAATTCTCTTAAAAGAGTAATTTTATTGAAAATTCTCTTAACAGAGAAATAGAAATTTTATAAAAAAAGATTTTCCGGAATTTTTCCTTAAAACTTCAATTTAAAATTTTATTGATAGAGAAAATTTTCCCTAAAAAAGAATTTTTTTCAAAAATTTATTAAAAAAATTTTAAATTAAATTTGAGATATTTCCTAAATAGAAAATTTAATGAAATTTTCCTTGAAAGACGTGATCACAAGATTTTCATAAAAATTTATTAAACACTTTCGCTAATTGGGAGTTTTTATAGTAGAAATTTAATTATTATTTTATTAAAAAAGAAAAAACAATTTTTATTAAAGTGGTCGAAAAACAGAAGTTTGATTGCAGATTACTTTAGAACATTTTTTTAGATTTTCCTAAAAGAAAACCTTTTTAAGAAAACTTCAAAAAAAGTCTTTAAAATATTTGTTTTTTTTTTGGAAATTTCATCAAAAGAGATTTTTTAAAAAACAAATTTCACTACTAAAGGAGATATTTTATTTTTTATTTTTATATTTTATTTTATATTTTTAAGTAATAAGAATTTTTTAATTTTTTTTTTTCAAAAATATTAAATTTCTAAAATTCCATAAAAATTAATTTTAATTTGAAAATTTCTTTAAAATAGAGTTTTTTTAATTTCTTTAAGGAATTTTTTTTAAGAAAAATTCAAGGAAATTTTTCCTTGTTTAGAAAATTTTCCTTAAAGAGTTTTAGTATTTTTTTAATTTTTCAAAAGAAATTTTTTGAAATAATCCTCAAAAGAGAAATTTAGAAAAAATGTAAAAGTTTATTAAAAAGTTGAATTTTTTAAAATTTTTATAAAGAAAAACTTTTTTAAAACACAATTATTTATTTATTAATATTATTATTATTATTATTATTATTATTATTATTATTATTATTATTATTATTATTATTATTATTATTTTGTTATTTTTTAAATTAAAACAATTGATTTTAGATAACTCAAACATTCCATTTAAAAAAAAGTTTTAGCAAATTCTACTTAGATTTCTTTCAGGAAAATTTTTGGAAAATTTCCACCAAGAAAAAATTTTACTAAAATTTTGTGTAAAAAATTACTTTTTGCGTAAACAAATAATTTACAAAAAGAATAAAATGCAAATCCCTAAAGTAAAAAAACGCACAAATTCGTCTTCCTAAATTATAGAATTTCATTTTCAAAAATAATAAAAAAAATATGAAACTCAAAAGTAAAAAATGTATCTGTCTAAATCTCCTGACTCGTAATATAACATGGGCTGTCATTGCGAATAACATAGTTTTCTTTTCCTTTTCTACATACTTCACTCTTGAAATACTTTATATACGATGATTCTAACGAAATAAATCTGCTACGCACTTGTATCTTTAACATCTATCTGAAGATCTAACAACCATAAAAAAGAATCTTTAAGATTTATTTGCAAAAGAAAATTCCCTTGTTATGATCATAAAATATAGAAAAATTTCATATCAAATGCTCACACATACACTCACACACATGTGAACAAACATTTAACAAAATATTTAAGAAGAAACAAAAAAATAGAAAACGAAATGAAAGCGGTAAAATAAAACCCCTTATGAAATGAAATAAATACAAAACAAGTAAGAATGCTATATTCGGCTATACCGAATCTTCAATACCCTCTTCCGCAAATGCATGTGAAGTGCACACGCTTTGTTTCGTACATACACTCATAAACGTGTACATTATATAAAAGTTTTTCTTAAATATAACACATTTAATGAGCAGATGCTGAACCGATTTTGCTGGTTTTAACAGGAAACTTTTCAGGACTATGAAAAATTCTCAGGCCAAATTTCATTGAGCTCTTTGAATTATTGGGGATTTGAGAGTGTCAACAACAGACAAGGACAGACGGGCAGACAGACGGCAAACAAATAGATAAACAGACAGATAGATAGACGGACATAGCCAATTTGACTAAGATTTTGATTTGATGTAAAAATATATGAACACTTTTGAGGGTTGAGATGATTCCTTTTTAGCGTTACACACGGAATGACAAAGTTAATATACCCTCTTCAACACTTGTGCTGATGGAGGGTAAATGAAAATATCAAAAGAATCATAAATTTTAAAATAAAGAAACGACGGCAACAACAACATCAACAAACTTTTGTTGTTGATGCAAAAATCACAACATTAATCCTTGAAGAGAGAGAAAGAGAGTAAACATATCAAGTTTATGTGAACTTATACACATACTTACGCATAACACACGTACGAAGCAACAGCTTGAAAGTGATCAACATATTGACTCAAATTTCTTTAAAGTTGGGAACGGAAACTCTAAGAGAAACTTAAGTTTACATTGGGCCTCCAATTGTTACACAAAATATGTCTTTATAAGCTTACAAATACATTCAAACTGATACCAATAGATTATTGGTAGAAAATGGTGTTTTACCAGCGGTATTTTGATAGGATCCCAAATTTTTTTTTTACACTAAGCTCGCCAAGAGAGTTAAACTATATCTGTCTGTCCTTCCATCTTTCAGTCTGTCATTAGTTTGTTTGTTTGCTTGTTTTTTTTTTGTTTGTTTTAGTTGAAATTTTTTGGTAGTGTTGTTTGCCAGTAACTGACATTTGCTACATAGTTGTCCATGTTTGTTACCATTTCGACAACTGCAACAGCAACAGCAACAACAACAAAGTGTATTGTATATTTACAACACTATGGTAAATATGGTATACACTGCAGTACAACTTCAGCACACAAAAACAACAACAATACTATACATGTGAACACATTTGGTGAAATATAAATATTATTGGTTGGCGGTAGATTTCCAAATTGCAGGTGCATTGATGAACATTACCGGGTTACATCATGATCTTGCTTGTTTGTTATTGATTCCCGATGGCAACACAGTGAACAAAATTATTGTAGTTAAATTCGATTTCAAAATCTAGATTAGATTCTAGAGAATAAACGTATTTGTATTTTAATTTGGATTCTAGTACAGATTCTAACTCTGAAAGTGGTTAAAAATCCAGATTCTAAAACATATTCTGGTTAATTTAGATTCTACTTCAAGATGTGGTTCAGGTTCTAGTACAGATTGTGGTTCCGATTATGATTTAAATATTAGTTCATATTTCATTTCAAATTTCTGCTCAGACTGAAATTCAGAATCGGGTATATTTTTTCAGATTCCAATTAAAATTCCACTTCAGATTCTAGTTGAGTTTCTAGTGCACATTTCACTTCAGATTCTTATTTTGATTTTAGTTTAGATTCTGATACAATATTTACTGATTCCATTTCAGATTTGACTTCAGATTCTAGTCAAATTCTACTTCAGATTATAGTTTTTTTTACTCTAATTTACTTCATATAATTCTATATAATCCAGATTTTAATTTGCATTTGACTTTGGATTCTGGCCCAGAACGGGACCATTTTCTTAATCAGATTTTGGTTGAGACTCTTATTAAGATTCTAGATAAGAATATTGTTAAAATTGCAAATTAGAATGTTTTTAAGATTCTTATTCAGATTCCGGCTCGCATCTGCTTCACATTCAAGTTCTCATTCTGTTTCCACATTTCAGATTTTTCTTTTGATTTAAGTTTAGATTTCTACATAGTTTTCCAGACGCTATTTAAGATTCGACTTCAGACTCTATTTTAGTTTTTTGTTTAAATCAGATTCTAACATATTTCATCTCAGATTCTTGTTCTGATTTAAGTCCATATTCTGGTAGAGTTTTTTAGATTCCATTTCAGGTTGTCGTTCAGATTCTATTTCAAATTGTACTACCGATTCTATTTCAGTTTCCAGTTTAGATTTGAGTGCAAGTTCCTCTTCAGATTCCATTTCAGATTTTAGTTGAGAATCAAATTCAGATTTTAGATCAGACTCTAATCCATATTTCAGTTCGATTATAGTCTTTAGTTAATCCAGATTCTTGTTTAGATTTCAGTTAATATTTTAGTACAGATTCTATTTCGAATTCCATTTTTGAGTCTGACACAGATCGCAGTTCGTATTCTATTTCAATTTATATTTTACTTCAGGTTTTCGTTCTGAATCAAGTTAAGATTACAGATTCTAGATCGATTGTAGTTCGTAAGGTAGTCACGTTTCAACTTCGAATTGTTTCTATTTCAAATTCTAAATTAAAATCAAGTTAAAATTCTTTTTCAGATTCTACTATATATTCGGATTCCATTTGAAAATCTACTTCGGCATCTAAGTCAGGATGTTGCTCATATTCTTGTTATCATTATAGTTAAGATTATAGTTTACATACTTTTCAAAATTCATTTTAGATTCTAGTTCTGATTTTTGATAAGATTCTACTTCAGATTCTAAACTCTAATTCAATTCAAACAATTATCCTTTAGATTGAAGAGCAGTTTGTAACATATATTTTTAAATAAAAATTGTTCACTGGGTTATTGGCTAATACAAACAAATTCAGAAACGTAACTACAGGTATAATATTCCTTAAATAAGCAAAAACAAAAAAGAATGAAACGTATGTATTTTAGCAACAATTTTTAGTTGGTATGTTTAACAATTTGTTGCTATGATGGGGTTGTTTTTCTTTGTTGTTGTTGTTGTTGTTGTTGCTGCTGTTATTGTAGTTGTCGTTGCAATTGCTGTTGTAAGTTGATGTTAATGTTGTTGTTATTTCTGCTGTTACACTATAGTTGATGTTCTTGCCAGAGTTTTTGTATTTGGCTGGTAAAATGGGTAACATGAGATTTATCTTGCTGCCATTTACAAAATGTATTTTATAGGCTTCCTCTTTTAACCATCTACAAATCTATATCAAAATACATATATAGATTAAAATTAAAGCAACAACAGCAACAACAACAAAACCAAGTGAAATGTATATCAAATCGTCTGACCGACCAACTAACTATTTTCGAAATTGTGTCCGAGTGTGTGTGTGTGTTGTAAACAACATTAAAACTATTTTTTTAACTTTATTAAATGTTCATTGCAAAACATCCAAGGAGAGAGAGAGAGTGAAAGAGTGTGAGAGAGAGAGAGTATTACAAAAATATGCTGTTGTAATGTAACAACATAAACAACTTGTTGTTACAATATTATCAATAGCAACATTGATATTCCAGTTATTTGGGAATTATAAGGCAATCGATGTTGTCTGTTGTCTGCTTTTTTGCCTTCAAAAGGTCATCTCAATGTTGTGTAATAAAAATCTGTAATAATCACAAAATCACATCATTCTCAGAGTATGTGCTTCTCCATTTAAAGTCTTTACATTGCAATGCTGCAGAAGAATTAATACAAAAAAGGTTGGGGAGAAAAAAAATTATGTGATCTTATTGAACATTGATCACGTTTTGTTGCCCAACAACTCTGAGATAAATTTTAAGATAAGATTTCTTATTTCTTCCTGCGATTGTGTTTCCAATGATTTTTTTCCAATTCTGCATTTTACTTTACCACTAATGTAGAGTCAAGTTAAGAACATATTTGAAATTGTTTCACATTGAATGATATGAGATTATTGTAAGGTTGTAGTAAATTTCGCCGCCCCCTCTCACCCAAACTGTTGCTAAATAAATTTTGACTGAAATGTAAAATAATTGTTTTGAAACTAATTAGTTGAGTAATTAAATTTTTATCATGATGTAACAAATCATAAATGACCCCTGAGCTAAAATGTGCAATTTGTGTAATATTTTATAATACATCAAATGGAAAAGTTAAAAAAAAACGAGGATGATGTGAAAAGGCTTTAAAATTTTAAAATGAGAACTAAACTGGTGTTTTGGGGTGGAACCGTACTATAACGAGTGTGGAACAAAACTAGAACTGTTGTGGAACTTAGCTAGAATCAACTGCACAAGAAGGGAATTAGAATTGAACTAGAACTAAACTAGAACTTAACTGGAACTGAACTAAACTACAACTGAACTAGAACTGAATTAGAACTGTTATAGAACTGAACATGAACTGAACTTGAATTCAACAAGAACTCAACTGGAACTGAACTAGAATTGAAGAAGAACTCAATGTGATAGCTTACATAAGTAATTTTCAGAACCTCTTTCGCATTTTTGTAGGCACTTGTACATATTTTCTGGCTGTTCATTGTACCGGATATATTCTAGTGTAATAATTGTAATAAATACAACAAACTCATTTACGCACAAGTACACAAACAAACGTCTATAACCCAGAAAATATAATAGTTTCACTAAAAATTCCAATTGAAACTTTTTACTTCAAAAGGTTCAGTTGTTTGGAGTTTAAACTATGACAGCATAATAATTTTGAATTTGAGCTAATTTCTTATAGTTCAATTTCCTTAAAAGATTTTGCGGTCGCATCACGTTCTAGAAATTTTCTAGATGTCTTAAGATAAAGAACGCTTAGGAGGAGAGAGTAAGTCATGTAATGTGATCAAAATGGGATCAATTTTCAATTATCAAATGACCTTAACAGGATCTAAAGTAAAATAAAAATGCAATAATTAGACTTGTTTGAGCTCTAATGTGTGTTATTAAAACAACACGCAGAAAAAAAACATGAAGCAAAATTAACGTTGAACATAGTTGATTTGAGCTTTTATAAATGTATTATTTTTGGTGTAAAAATATTGTACATATTAGAATCTTTCGATATTAATAAATAAAATTATAGAATGATACATTTTAAATAGAAAAATTTCAAGAATATTCTCAAGAAACTGTATTTACTGTGAAACAATGTTAAATTAACATTTTTTATCTCTGAAGAAAAATCATAACAAAAAAGTAGTTAAATTATTTATAATTAAGTTGATTTTACATAGATTTTTGTTATGTTTGAATTTGTTCAACAAGTGTTTATTGTGTGTTGACTTTTTCATTATCAACTCAATTCATACTCAATTTCAAACATTTCAGATTTCATCCCTTTAGACCAAAAAAAATTTTTTTACCAAAATATTATAATAAATTTATTAATTAATTAATTTGTATATGACCAGCAATAAACAAATAAACTCTGAAGTAAACTAAAAATATAAAATACAACAACAAGAACAAAAATATGAAGGAAAAATGTTTAAATACTTTTACAAATTGTTGATATAATGGAACAATGGATCTTATGACACGTCCACAACAAATAACTCTTTATACATAAAGAGTTTGACAGAGTGAGAAATTGGAAGGAAGGCAGGGAGACAGAGAGAGAACATAGAATAATAATTTGATAAATAACGGTTACATTATAATATTCATAGGTCAATTAGTTGTTTCCTTCCAACACCAACAACATCATTATAATTTTCCGGAATAAAGTTTTTTTTTTTTCATTGCATTTTATAATGAGGCTTTTCAAACATCAACATCAAACAAAAAAAAATGAAAACAAAGAGGAAAATGAAAAATGATGAACGCAAAATGAAATAAAATGTAATGAAAAAAGAAGAGAAAATTGCGTTTAAATATTCATGTTGAGTTAAAATGCACCCAATTGGAAATATGACCAAAGGGCATCCAAATTCAGCTGCATTGCCAGCGGTTTCGTTTTAATTTTTTGGAAAAACTTTTAATTCAAAATTATTTAACGAAGAAACCCAATTGTTTGCTCAAGTAGTGGAAAAGTTTTCCTCTTTTTTTTTTTTGATTTCTGTAAATAATAAATGCAATATTGGCCGCCATTCTTGGCCAAATGCCTGCAGTAATAATTTGAGAATATTGTTTTTGTTTTGTTAAAAGAAAATTTTAAGTTAATTATTAATATAAATTTTAATTAATTTGATGTACATTTTTAAATTAAATTCTTTAAATAATTTAAAGTTAGAAAACTTTAAGATTAAGATGATGCAAGTTTTGAATAAACCGAATATAGAGCTAATTTCTTTCGACAATTATCGCTTAATAAATATTGCTAAGACCGGAAATTTTTTAATATTTCAGTTCTAGTTTACTTCAAGTTCAGTTCTAGATCATTTCTAGTACAGTTTTAGTTCAGTTCTAGTTAAGTTCAGATTAAGTTCAGTCTAGTTCGGTTCTAGTTCAGTTCCAGTTCAATTCTAGTTCAGTTGTAATTTAGTTCTAGTTCAGTTCTAGTTTATTTCTATTGCAGTTCTAATTCAGTTATAATTTAGTTCTAGTTCAGTTCAAGTTCAGTCTTGTTCGGTTTTAGTTCAATTCTATTTCAGTTTTAGTTCAATTCTAGTTCGGTTCTAGTTCAATTCTAGTTCAGTTCTAGTTCAATTCTAGTTCAGTTCTAGTTCAATTCTAGTTCGGTTTTAGTTCAATTCTATTTCAGTTTTAGTTCAATTCTTGTTCAGTTCTAGTTCAATTCTAGTTTAGTTCTAGTTCAATTCTAGCTTAGTTCTAGTTCAGTTCTAGTTCAGTTCTAGTTCAGTTCTAGTTTAGTTCTAGTTTAGTTCTAGTTCAATTCTAGTTTAGTTCTAGTTTAGTTCTAGTTCAATTCTAGTTCAGTTCTAGTTTAGTTCTAGTTTAGTTCTAGTTCAGTTCTAGTTCAGTTCTAGTTCAATTCTAGTTTAGTTCTAGTTCAATTCTAGCTTAGTTCTAGTTCAGTTCTAGTTCAGTTCTAGTTCAATTCTAATTCAGTTCTAGTTCAATTCTAGTTCAGTTTTAGTTTAATTCTAGTTCAGTTCTAGTTTAGTTCTAGTTCAATTCTATTTCAGTTCTAGTTAAGTACTAATTTAGTTTTAATTCAGTTTATAATTCCAAAAAGGAAGCAGGAAATCTGAGCCTGTTGCTGGTCATATCTTCAACAGTTGATGGATCTAAGTGAAAATTTAATAATTGTTCAGTAGAAAAAAACTATAGACCGATTTGTGCATAACAGAGAAATTTGGACATCTATTATGACTTAAAATTAAAATTTTCACGAAATTCGGCATTATAAAGTTTTGATAGGGCATCGGGAAAGAGTGTCTCCTTACGAACGAAAATAATTAATATCGTATATCTCTATAACTAACGCAGGGAGAAGTAACAACCAACAAAATACACTGAAACTTATGACTAAAAAAATTGGTTAGAACAGGGGGAGTGGTTCCCCCCTAATAAACATAATGTGTTAGTGTTATAGGATATTTAATCAAATTTATCGCATAGTTGAACCTACAGTAGCAAAATATAGTACGTTATTTGTGGAAAAAGCCACAGGGATTGATAACCCCTTACAAAAGGAATTTTTAATAGGTTTCTGCAGTTAATCCAAAATTGATTGTGGTGGTTATCTTACCTGCTTTAAAACTTTGAATTCTTAGGAATACAATTCCATTTTCCACCTTTTAATTTTTCCTTTAACAAATAATTTGCAGTCATAAAATCTATATTTCCCTTCTAAAATAACGATAAATACAAAAAATTCAAATACTTTTTTTATTTTAATTTCAACCAATTATTATAAAAAGTCTCAATATCGTACATAACAATAAAAATTCATATAAAATAAGGTGTTAAAATTATTTTTCTATAACGACACCATATTTATATAAACCGCAAAAAAAGACATTCAAATTATTTGCTTTTCATATAGAAAAAGGACATAAAAATTTATGGAAACTGAAAATTGTATGATGATAATAGCAGAGAGCGAATCTCGTTGCCTTTGGTAATCAGTAAACCAAGCAATGGTCCACATACAAAAGAACTCAGAATGACCAAAAGAAAATTGCAATTAGAACTCAAAGACAATTAGAGAAGCTGGTTAGCGGCAGCCGTAGAGGCAATATTTGCTGCGGCAATCAAGCACAGTAAACCACTAGTTGGTTCAATTGTCGTCCAATTTAGTTGGTTCCTTGATATGAGAGTCATATAAAACTGAGAAACTTAACAAGCCAATAACAATAAGAATTCAAACGAAGTCACCAAAAAATGTCAACAATTTTATGCAAAAAGAATGAAATAAAAAATACTGAAAGAACTTCCAAAGCAAATGTTTTATAAGATCTTTGGACTGGGTGAAAGATGGGAAAAAAACTATAAACTATAGTGTAAAATGCAATTGAGCTTGATTGTTTTCAGGCCAAGTTAACAAAAAGCAAATTAAAACTTTGGTGGAGGTCGTCACAGGAAGTGAAATGAACATTTATTTGTCTGTCCGTCCGTCCGTCTGCTTGCTCGTTTTTTTCTCTGGGATTCTTTTACGATTCCTTTTCGCTTTTTTTTTTCAATATAATAACAGAGTTATAGTCAGAGTCAAAGACAAAGCGGTTGTTATTAATTTAACAAAAATAAAGCAGAAGATCAAGTGAAATACTCAACGTTTCGTTCAATTTGCACATAGAGCTGATAAAGGAATCAGACACAAAGAGGGAGAAAGAGAGAAAGGGAAAGAATAAATAAAAATTGTCGCCAAATATAAATGTGAATAAACATAAAAGCACAAGTAGTTATCAACATTACAAATGGAAAAAAATTCGAAAAAGCGGCAAGTGAAATAGATTTTACAAAAAAAAAACATTAACGAACTTTAACAAATCGAAGCCAAAGAAATTAAATTGTCTCCCTAACAGAGTTCTTTTGCACTGGCAGTCAAGTCAAACCAATTGTGCACTTTGTACTCCTTTACTAACTGAATGGATTTCAAGTACTAAAATTTTTGGTTTATGTTTTTGTAGTCGAGGATTCCTATACTTACAGATATTTAGGTATATGTAGTTGTATTTACAAAACAGGGTTTCACAAAAATTAAAATTTTGTGAAAAAAATGATCTTGAATTTTTTAGGGAAAAATTTAATTTTTTAGTGAAAAATTGAATTTTTAGTGAAAAATGGAATTTTTAGTGAAAAATGGAATTTTTAGTGAAAAATGGAATTTTTTGTGAAAAAATGAATTTTTAGTGAATATTTGAATTTTTAGTGAAAAATTGAATTTTTAGTGAAAAATTGAATTTTAGTGAAAAATTGAATTTTTAGTGAAAAATTGAATTTTTAGTGAAAAATTGAATTTTTAGTGAAAAATTGAGTTTTTAGTGAAAAATTGAATTTTTAGTGAAAAATTGAATTTTTTGTGAAAAATTGAATTTTTTGTGAAAAATTGAATTTTTTGTGAAAAATTGAATTTTTTGTGAAAAATTGAATTTTTTGTGAAAAATTGAATTTTTTGTGAAAAATTGAATTTTTTGTGAAAAATTGAATTTTTAGTGAAAAATTGAATTTTTTGTGAAAAATTGAATTTTTAGTGAAAAATTGAATTTTTAGTGAAAAATTGAATTTTTAGTGAAAAATTGAATTTTTAGTGAAAAATTGAATTTTTAGTGAAAAATTGAATTTTTAGTGAAAAATTGAATTTTTAGTGAAAAATTGAATTTTTAGTGAAAAATTGAATTTTTAGTGAAAAATTGAATTTTTAGTGAAAAATTGAATTTTTAGTGAAAAATTGAATTTTTAGTGAAAAATGAATTTTTAGTGAAAAATTGAATTTTTAGTGAAAAATTGAATTTTTAGTGAAAAATTGAATTTTTAGTGAAAAATTGAATTTTTAGTGAAAAATTGAATTTTTAGTGAAAAATTAAATTTTTCACTAAAAATTAAATTTTTAGTGAAAAATTGAATTTTTAGTGAAAAATTGAATTTTTAGTGAAAAATTGAATTTTTAGTGAAAAATTGAATTTTTAGTGAAAAATTGAATTTTTAGTGAAAAATTGAATTTTTAGTGAAAAATTGAATTTTTAGTGAAAAAATGAATTTTTAGTGAAAAAATGAATTTTTAGTGAAAAAATGGAATTTTTAGTGAAAAAATGGAATTTTTAGTGAAAAAATGGAATTTTTAGTGAAAAAATGGAATTTTTAGTGAAAAAATGGAATTTTTAGTGAAAAATGGAATTTTTAGTGAAAAAATGGAATTTTTAGTGAAAAAATGGAATTTTTAGTGAAAAAATGGAATTTTTAGTGAAAAAATGGAATTTTTAGTGAAAAATTGAATTTTTAGTGAAAATTGAATTTTTAGTGAAAAATTGAATTTTTAGTGAAAAATTGAATTTTTAGTGAAAAATTGAATTTTTAGTGAAAAATTGAATTTTTAGTGAAAAATTGAATTTTTAGTGAAAAATTGAATTTTTAGTGAAAAATTGAATTTTTAGTGAAAAATTGAATTTTTAGTGAAAAATTGAATTTTTAGTGAAAAATTGAATTTTTAGTGAAAAATTGAATTTTTAGTGAAAAATTGAATTTTTAGTGAAAAATTAAATTTTTAGTGGAAAATGGAATTTTTAGTGAAAAATTGAATTTTTAGTGAAAAATTGAATTTTTAGTGAAAAATTGAATTTTTAGTGAAAAATTGAATTTTTTTAGTGAAAAATTGAATTTTTAGTGAAAAATTGAATTTTTAGTGAAAAATTGATTTTTTAGTGAACTAGAACTGGACTAGAACTTAACTTGAACTAAAGTGGAACTGAACTAAAACTCAATGACAACTAAGGAAATGTTCCCTTTTCAATTTTAAACCTTCAAATTACCTCCTGTGGAAAGACCCTTATTTGATTTTAAGATTTTTGTATTAAATGAAACACATGAAAGTAACAAACAACAACAAAAAATTGTGGTTTAAATGAACCAACTATAACAACAAAAACGGCAGCAGCAGTAGCAGGAAAAGGCAGAAAAAATATATATAAACAACAACAATAACAAATACTACCAATATCTGCAGTATAACAGTAGAAATTTCATAGCAGCAATAAGGAATCAACTTTACCGCAGAAACCACAATTAAGGAATGGACCATTTAAAGAACCACCAAGAGGCATTAGTTGCATACCGAAAAACCATTCACAGAATTACTTGCCATTTGTAAATTGTTGACAATTTATGCATATGGCAACAATGAAAAAGAAAATGGGAAGTAAAAATAAAGAAGAAACAAATAATCTGTGGACCCTTCTTGAAGCCTTCTTTTCCTCTCATCTTATTTAGGCGATAATTCAATATTAAATTTTGTAGAGTTTAATTTTATTTTCGTAAATTAAATATTTGTGTTGTTGTTTTAACAATTTTAAATTACCCTTGTTGTTGTGTTCGTTGTTGTTATTTTTTTCGGAAAATCTTTAGAATTTTCAAATATTTTGTGAAAATTTCTATTAACTCCAAAGGGAATTTATGTCTTCGAAAAAAAGGAAGAAGCAGAAGACAATCTTATGAGACAAAATCACATTTATTTCATCAATTTTGTACAAATGTTGAAGTATTTTTTTTTTTTTTTGGTTTCATTATTGACTTCACCTTTTGATGTTTTATTGAAGCTTTTTTTCGGTTACGGAGCAAAAGGCAACAGAAGAGTGTGTATGTTTTTGTTTTAGATCAAATTATTAACGCCCTTTTCTTGTTGGTTTAGTTTTTAATTAAGCTTTGAAAGTTTTAATAAAAAGAAATTTGAAAATAAAATACATGATGATGATATTTCTTTGGGGGATTCAATTTAATGGGGATGGAAAAAAGTCATTTCGATAAATTAGAGTAAAATTGGTTTTGATTTGTTTATGATCACACGATGAAAATAATGATATTCATCAATTAGGTGGGACTAATGGCGTTAATATCCTTTTCTATAAATTGTTATTTTCAACTTGGTCGTGGTCCTACCGAATACATAACCTCAAGGACATAAATATTCCGTCAAGCAGAAAATGTACGAAATTTTGTTTTTTGAAAATTGAAATATAACTTTGTGACTGAAAAGAAATTAATACAAGATGAGATTGGCTTTTGAGTTTAAACAACATGAACCTAAAGAAACTCATTCTACAGGATTCTCAAGTTGGATACCTCGAATTATAGACTTTTTTTTACATAATTCAGATTATTTATATTTTAAACTATTTCGATTCAATGGTATCAAAGGAAATCGATGTGGTAAAAGCTCATTTTGTCGGAACAACCACGACTTTCATCAAATATATAAAATAAATTTGATGAATAAACATTTGGTGAAACGGACAAAGTTAAAAATGAATTTCTGAACGGCTTTAACTATTTCAAATTTATATAATAATTTAACAGAAGTCGGTCCACTAGATTCTAAAGTTCGACACCACAAATCATAAATTTTTAGATGAATCAGATTCGTTTTATTTTAGCCGTTTTTATCTCAATCGCATCAGAAGCAATCATTTTTATTCCCATTAATTTTAATTTTAAAATATAATAACAAAAGTTTCTCACCTGCCCCACCAAATAAAAAAGATAATCTCTAGGGCATAAATATTCGGTGAAGCCGAATAACGCGTAGTATTTTAAATAAAAAAAAAATATAAATATGTAACTTTCGAATGGCTAGAACGATTCCAATTTAATATGATAGTAAAAGTGTAGACGGTTTTAAGATTTCAGTTTGAACCTTGTGAACGTAACAGGGGCCGCCCTATAAGATCTTAAATTTGAACACATTAAAGTAAAAATTTAAAAATTACATAAAATCGTTGAATTTTCATGCATTTCTTGCAAACGTATGAAATGAAATCGATGCCATTTTCGCTAACTTCAACTTTAAAATCTTATAATAAAAAGTCCGACTTAGTTCCACCAAATACTTGATATGAATATTCGGTCAGGCAACAAACATATAGTATTTGATAATAAAATTACATGGAAATAAATCTACGATTTCAATGAAATTAAAAACCACTAATAATAAAAGTAAAGATTTAAAGCTTTGCGTTTGAACCTGGTGGACCTAACAGGGGCAGATCCAAAATTTCAAATTTGAACACCTGAAGAGAACTCTTTCAGATATCCAAAACAAGGATTTAAACACTATAAATGTTAGGAAATATTTATTATATTCCTGGACTCTCGAATCTAATTATTTTCAAATGAGGTGTCCAAATTCTAGCGCTGTTAACAAGTCTCTATTAGATCCATCAAAACTCTAAACTTTAACTCGTCTACACTCCTACCAACACCGTGTTAAATTTTATTGTAATCTTTTTTCTCTCTTTTCTTTCATTTTTCATAAGAACAAATACTTCTCCTCCTCCCCAATATCTCTCACATTGTCTTTACCGACTTCTAACTTCTAATCTTATTATTGCTTAAGGTTAAATTTTAAACTAAATATTAAAATATCGAATCCTATAATCAATATTAACACTTTATTTACCCAACTAATGTTTATCATTAAGATGATATTAAAATGTATAAGTGAAACTAATATCGCATAAAATGAATAACTTAAAAAGTAAAAAGTTATTAATATTGAAGCCAAGTGTGGAACATGTTTATGGAAATTAAACTCTTTAATGTTAAACGAAGATTAATGATAGATTTAAGGAGTCAATATTAAATAGAACATTGAATTTAAATTATTCAGACGATAAGAGATGATTCGAAATGAGCAAAAACTAAATATTTGAAATAATGAATAAAATTATAAATTAGATTTTGGAAAACGAGCAAAAGGCGTTATAGGGATATATGTTTAATTTAAGAGAAAAGTTTAGGAATCTGGTTAAGAGCAAAACTTATTTATGGTGACTTTAGAATGCAAAAACTGTAATTGAATTTTAACAATAATTTGAAATGGATTCAAAATAAATTTTGAGTTTTTTGTTGATAAGAAATCATGTCTGATTGGATATCGAATGGATGAATTTGCATAAAATTTAATTTCGAAAGTTCGAACTTTATTGGTATTGCATGGGTGGAATTATAAGGTTATAAATTGAGATAATTCAGATAATAAATCGTTTAACTGTGAGCCATATTTTTATTTCTCATTCAAAGTAAAAACAAAAAAAAAAAACTTTTCTTTACAACCGAGCCCACGACGAGACCCCACGATTTAGTGAGCTCTGACAGATTTCTAGTAATTTGGATTTGAATTTTCCAGTTTCTATATTTATTAGTTGTAGCTAATCCATAAAAGCATGAATCTTGTGATTCTCAATTAAGGCGTTGAAAAAAGAATTCACAAGTATTAGAGATCTGAAAAAAGCCATTAACATGTGATTAGAAATCCTCTGAAGACTTCATTTAGTTTTCAGGTTTGAGAAGCAAATCGAAATTTTGATAAAAAAGAGAGGCCTAACTCTAGAGGGTTTAAAATTAGCCCTATAGAGTTATTGGACACAAAAATCGAATTTGAGATTTCTATATTTTAAGTAAAAATAACTGAACTATTTTTCTGTTGGAATTGGGTTTAGTTATTGACCACAATCTTTTTTATTAATTTAACAAGGTTGGAAAGGTCATTTATTTCCAAAACAATATTCTGCCCCACTGAGCAGCCTCATCCTAAACTTATAAATCTTATTCAATTAGATTTAGTGAAATAGTTTGTTATTATCCTAAGCAGTTTCCTATTAAAACTAAGTGATATCGGTTATATAACAAAAAAGTGATGTATGTGATACATCACTTAAATTCAAAACATATATAATAAAAGCTCCCATATAAACCCCTTTCCCGGAGAAAAGGTATAAACCACGTTACAGCTGAATAAAGCATTCGTACCATAATTTTCCAACCGATATCGGGAAGTTAAAAATATCATTACATCATAAAATCATCGGTGGATAAAAAGGTAATTTTTTTTTTTAAATTTTCCAATTGAAATTTTTCTTTATACTCCAAACTTTTGTAAAAGTCTAGATTAGCAGAATCTGTTCAAATAAAAATCTATGAATCGGTGCATTATATATTGAAAATGTACCTTTACAGACATGATAATAACCCAAGTTTTTCAGCATGAAGACTAATCTCCGTTAGGTACATAAAGTCCATACTCAGAACTTAATTTCACTTACACTTCTACACTCACTTTCAAAAATCGGTGAATCTGTTCGGTTGTAACGCATTCATTTCCATTTTATCTTTAATATGAATTACTATGCAGTTTGTAAAAACCCTTCTCTTGATAGGTTATTAAAAACAGACCAGCTGTTGGATTTACCATTAAAGTCTAAAACGCCAAAATCAAACCGATAGAGGCGATTTGAGAAGATCCAGAAGATCAGGATCGTTTCAATTATTTTTAAGACTCTAGATTTAAATTCAGATTCTATTTAAGATTTTTGGTAAAGATACACGTTATGTTCAGATTTAAACTCTAGTTCAGGATCTAGTTCAAAATTTTATTCAAACTCTAGATCAGATTCAAGTTTAGATTCTAATTCAGTTTCAAGTGCAGAGTCTAGTTAAAAGTTTAATTCAAACTCCAGTTTAGATTCTAATACAAATTCTAGATCATATTCTAATCCAAGATCCATTTAGGATTCTAATTCATATTCTACTTCAGATTCAAGTCCATTTCTAGTTCTTTGGAATATAACAAAAATCTGGATCGTTTCTACAATTTTTATGTCCCTGAACTTAAAACTTAAAAACGCATACTCTTCTGCTGTCACTCCATGTGTTGTATTGAAATCGAATTAGTCGTTCGGAACTTACAGCATTATTTCTATTTAATTTTCCATTTGAGACATTATGCATTCCCGGACTAATGTGAACCTCGATAAATCAAATATTTTTATTTATCAGTATTTTTTTTTTTCAAATAAATTTCAAAATAATCTCACATGCAATTAATTAAGTTACAACTCACTTAATCAACATTTCTAAGTTTTCCAGACACCTTGTCCTCTTTTAGAGCAATTCATAGGACTTGACTTACCCTAGAAGTGAGAAGAAAAGAAAAAAAAAACAACATAATTAAAAAATCAAATGCAGACAATAAATAAATAAATAAATAATTGACAAATAATTTAAATATTCAATTAAATTAAATTAATTTAAATAAAAAAAAAAAAAAAACAAAAAGAAAAAATACAAAATTAATAACACATTTTTACAATAAAAAATTAATTCACTTGACACTTTATAGTGACAACCAACAAACAAACAAACAAACAAACAAACAAGTTCTTTTTTTTCCCATTTTTCATTATTCTCCACTTTGCATTATTTTAATTTGAAAAAGCTGCTAATTGATAAGAATAAGAGACAACAAACAAAAAAAGAAACGGAATATAATTTATTTATGCAGAAATTACCAATTCCAGACGACTTAGCTGTTTGTCCAATCGACCATTCCTTCAAAACTAGCCGGGTGTCTGTCTCTTGGTCTCTTATCCGTCCGTCTGTCTGTATGTCAACATTTGTCTGCCACCCTGTTTTTGTAAAATTTCTCTAACATTTCAAATTAGTGTCTCGTCTTGGATTCCATTTACTCGTTCATTCACTTTAGTCACTTCTTTTGGGATTCTAAACTATTTTTCTGGTGTTTTTCTGTACGTCCGTCCTACCCTCCATCCGTCTGTCTGCCAGTTGTTTATTTTATTAACTTTACAAAATTCAATAAAAATCATGTCTCTCTGGTGGGTTCCTCATTTTACTGCTCTTTACATCAAGAAATGAAGGAGAAGATGTTTTGTTGGAAGAAATATAAAATTAAACGGACGAAAGAAAGAAAAAAGAAATATTTGTACCAAAAGACACATCGTGTCCAGCTCATTTAATATGCAAATTATTAAAAAAAACACACTCACATCACACACACAATTCGTTCGTAAAATCAAGACAATTCGTGGAAATATAATAAAAAAATGGAGTTTCTTGAGAGCAATATCTGGCTGTTCAGATATTGCGATACGTCTGTCGCTGCGACTCTGTCTGTTAACTGATGATGTTGATTATTGCGACACCTGTTCTAAATGAGCTGCAATAAAATTAATAGTGTTTAAAATTTAAAATTGCACTCAATCAACTAGTGAATGTTACAGCAATTAGCTACTGGAATTTATTGATTTAAATCAAATCAAAATGTTGTTACTGTCGTCTGGCAAAAGCTCACAAGGGGCAAAGGGTCGCAAAGGGAAACACATGTGGAAGTAATTAGTTACAGAGATGAATTTATTGGAAAGTTTTTTTTAACATACAACAAATATTAAAAATAAAAAATTATTAAGATCTTGAGAAGGAAATAGATGTATAAGAGAGGTCTGAACGATTTTCGATAAAAATAGAAATCTAATTTTGATTCTACTTTGTATTCTAATTCAAATTTTAACTTAGTTTTTTTCTTGTTCAGATTCAACTTCAAACTCTAGTCCAGATTCTTGTTCAACTTCCTTTTCAGAGTCTAGTTCAGACTCTACTTCAGCTTCTAATTAGGATATAAGCTAAAATACTAGCTCAGATATCAGTTCACGTTTTAGTTTAGATTCCATTTCAGATTCAACTACAATCTCTAGTCCTGATATTATTTTAGACTCTGGTTTAGATTCTAGTTAAGATTCTTGTTTAGATTATAGTTCAGATTCATACTTAGACTATGGTTCATATTCTAGTTCAGGTTCAATTTCATACCTAGTTCAGACTATACTTCACAGATTAACGTTCATATTTAACTTAAAACTCTAGTCCAGATTAGAGTTCACATTCCGTTTCAGATTCTGGTTTCAATCTTAGACAAGATTCAAGTTCAGACTCTTCTTTATATGCTAATTATTTCTTTTTATGTTTTAGTTCAGATTAAAGCTCAAACTCTAGTCCAGATTCAAACTCAAACTCCAGGTCAGATTCAACTTTACATTACAGTCCAAATTCTAGTTCAGATTTCAGTTTTTAGTCTAGTAAAGATTCAGTTAAAGACTCTACTTCAAATTCTAATTCAGTTAACAGTTTACGGTTTAGTTTAGTTCTAGTTCAGTTGTATTTCAGATCCTTAACTTTAATTATATGATTTGATATTAAGGGCCCATAAAAATTAAGGATGGTATTTTCTCAGTTTTTATCTGAAAATAATTTAATTGATCGTTCCAAAGAATTGTCAATGCAACGGGACTTTCCTTTATATGATTATTAAACAGCTCACGATAATTTGTCATATCTAAATTGTCGATAATAAAAACACATTCAATCAATGTTTAGATACATTCTTTTTTTGTAGTAAAAGAAAATCCTATAAAATGTTTATCAGTCACCGCCCTCAAAATCTCCCACTATAACGGTAAAATATATTAAAACCTAAACACGATTTCTTTTGACATTATTATCTAGTCTAAATCTAATAAGAGAGAAAAATTCGAAAACTCTATAAAATTTGTATTATCATTTTCTAATGATCTTAAACATGCACAACATTAAATCAGATTTTGGTTTTTAATTTTCGAGTCATAAAATAAAATATATAAAACATGATTTAAAACCTCAATATTTTTATGACTTTAAAATGTGACAAAAATTAATTGTTTTTCTCTTCATAAAACACACAACAACAAATGTAGTTATGTGTTTTGTTATTGTATATGTAATGGAATGAATAAATAGTCTCAGTTTCGGGAAAACGTCAACAATTTTCGTATGAGTTCAATGTAAGAATTTTGATTTATTACCTCTCACCACAAAACCAATTGGGAATTATAACGAACACATACACACACACAGAGATGAAAACACTACACTTACATATAAATAACATTTACTCCAAATAACTACACACCCAAACAACTACCGTCTCTATGTCAGTATGGATGTGTGTGTGTGTGTGTGTATGAGTCTACTTGTGAGATATTTTACTATTCATGTCAGGGGTTGGGAGGATGACAAGTTAAAAACATGTGAGTATTAGTTTAGATTTCCTGGAAATGTAATTTAATGTCTTTTTCCACAAATGAACACACGAAATTTATTTTACAGTTTAATTGTTTTTCATTCTTACACTCCCTCCTCGCGCTCTCTCCCTCTCTATCCATCACACACATATACACTACACCATACGCACAATGAATTTATTTTAATTTTTATTTTTATTATTATTTTTTTGAAGTTGAACTTTAAAGTGTGAGTTCACTTGTCACATAAATGTCAACGCATATGATTTTGAATAGTGACAATGACAATGACAACAATACTTATCGATCAATATATAATTAATTGTTATTGTTTTTGTATGTGTGTGATTATATTAGTAAGAGTCGCTTGTGTATGTTATGTGTGTGTGTGTATACAAGTGTATAATTGAACCAAGATTGATTAATTTCCTCTTCAGATATTTAAGTCTCATATGCAGACAATGACAACAACAACAACAAACAAACAGTTAACATTCATATTATGTCACAATTGAAAATACGTACATCATGTGTTTGTTTGTATGTTTACAATTTTAATTGTTTATTTTGAAATGATACTCAATTCACTCATTCATTCATTTATTCATTCATTCAATATATAAGAGTATCATTATTTTAAATGAATAAATTTGTCAATATTTATAATTATTTTTGCTTAAAATCCCAAAAAGAAGAGGAAATAATAAAATTCCACTTGGTGGGTTTTTCTATTTAAAGTGTTCAAATAAAATTATTTTTTATTGAAATTTATTTTCAATAGAAAAAGTAAGTATGTAGAATTTCGAAGTAAAACTGAATTTGTTTCCGATTTCGATAGAATAACATATAGATTGAGTTGTGGAATACCTGAGTAGAAATTTTCTTCAAGTCTGATTACCTCCAATGAAATACAATCAATGGAGTATGATTTTTGGGCTTAGAATTCCTTTAATATTTTTGGAAATAAATTCGAGAAATTTCAGATTTTGAAGCGAACACTTTTAGAATTTTGACTTTATTGAAAACTGAATTTTCGATTTTTTATTTTAAAATAACTTTTACATATTTTTTAAAATTTACGTTTAATATAAGTTTTCCTATAAATTTTTCATTATAGGAAATTACCTGTATATTTTCGACATAAATTCTATTATAGAAAGTACTCACTAAGTTTTTATTTTAGCGAACATTTTTTCTCAAGTTTTTATGGAAAATTTCCGTTAAAAAAATCAAACCAAAAGTTTTTACAGAAAACTTTCGTAAATTTTTCTTTTAGTGAAAAATTTCTTTACATTTGTTTTAAAGAAATTTTCGATAAATTTTTCTTTTAGAAAAAAAAATATTTTAGAAAAATATTTTTAAACACACTTTTTGAATTTTTACTTTTTTATATATATTTTTTGATAAATTTTTAATAATTTTTTTATAAAGAATTTCTTGATTAATTTTCCTATAAAGAAGTTTTCTTTTACCTAAAACTTTTAACAAATTTTAGTTTACAGAAAATTCTTAATAAGTCTTCCATTTATAGAAAATTTTTGATATATTTTTCTTTTGTAGAAAATTTTTGATAAAAGAAATTTTATTGAAAATTTTTGATAAATATTTCTGTTATAGAAAATTGTTGATACATTTTTCTTTTATTGAAAACATTTTAATAAATTTGACTTTTTATAGAAAATTTTTGCTGATTTTTTCCATAGAAAATTTTTGCTAAACTTTTTTTATAGAAAATTTTTGCTAAATTTTTTATAGAAAATTTTTGCTAAATTTTTTATAGAAAATTTTTTGCTAAATTTTTTTTATGGAAAATTTTTGCTAAATTTTTTATAGAAAATTTTTGCTTAATTTTTAATTGTTATTTTAAAGAAAACTTTTATTAAATTTTCTTTTATAGCAATTGTCAGTACATTTTTCTATCGTTGAATTATTTCGACAAATTTGAAGAAGATTTTAGATTATTTTTTATATAATTTTTTAAAAAAATTTTTTTCATTGAAAATTTTTCATAAATTTTACTTTATAGAAAAAAATTAAGAATAATTCGGTTTTAGAAAGTTTTTGTAAAATCTTTCTTTCATAGGAAGTTTTTAATAAATTTTTCTTTTATAGAAAATTTTGGATAAATTTTATCAGGAAAATTTATCAAAAATTTTCCTTTATTGAAAAATGTTGATAAATTTTTCTTTAAGAAAAAATTGTTGATTAATTGTTTTTTTAGAAAAAATTTTCGCTCCTTTTTTGATAGCAAAGTTTTTATAAATCTTTTTTAGTAGAAGATCTCCATCAAATTTTTAATAACAAATTTTCAAAAAAAAAAATTTTATTTACAGAAAACTTTTGAACAATTTTTCTTTTATTAAGGAAACTTTCAAGAAATTGTATACTTTGTAAAATATTTCAAAACATTTTCCATTTTTAGAAAAAATTCAAGAAATTTTTAACTCGCACATAATTATGACAAAATTTTTCATTTATAGAAAATTCTTCTTTCACAGATATTTTGTAATTTCTAGAAAATTTTCAAGTTGTTTTTTTTTTTTTTTTTTAATAGAACAACTTTTTATCTAATATCCATTTTAAATTTATTTTTTCCCTTGCAGAAAATTATATAAATATTTTCCAAAAATAGTTTTTTCATTTAAAAAATCGTTATTAGAAAATTTACAAAAAGATTACTTTCTTGCACTGAAAATTTTCAAAAATTTTGCACAAAATTTTCAGGAAATTTTTCTTTTAGAGAAAATTAAAAAAAAAAACAATCCTTTATTGAAATTTAACAGAAAAAAATAAAATAAACAGAAATTAAGAGAAAACTGTTATAGAAATTTTAATTAAACTAACTTTTATAAACATTTTTCAAGAAATTTAAAAGAAATTATTTTATAAAAATTCTCCATTTGTTTTAACAAAAATACACAGCATTTTTTTTAAGAATTTTTTATTTCATACATTTTTATTGTTAAAACCTTTAAAAAACTGTCTTAATATTATTTCTGGATTTTTGAAATACAATACAAATTTTTTTCGTAGAAAATTTTCAAGACTTTTTATAAAATTTTAAAAATGCTGTTTAAGAAATTTTTCTTTCTTTGAAAATTTAAAAAGGAAACTGTTAGTTTTTTTTTTAATTTTATTTATTTTCATAATTTTCTGTAGATTTTTTAAAGAAGAAATATATTTCGAAGCTTCTTGAGACAATGTTGAATCAATATTGTTTTACCTTTGAAGCAAAATCATAACAGCATAAATATTAAAGTAACCTTCATAGATAAAAAATGTTAATTCAACATTTTTTTACATTAATTTTTTCTTTTTTCCCTTGAAA
>PYHX02000413.1:12162379-12344933 GCA_004302925.2 Cochliomyia hominivorax
AACGACAAGATCATTAAGCGCCATATGTTAGAGATTTCACAAAAAGGAAATCAAAATCCTATAAAAATTTCAAACAACAAAAACAAAACCGAAAAGAAATGAAATACAAAGAAATGATGATAATTGCTGTAGAGCTGTGTAAAGAAAGAGAGATTGCACTCCCAAGTGACATGTTTTGATAGATAATACATTCACATTCGATGAATGAATGAGTGAATGAAGAACTGAATGACTGATGATAATGACGGAGATGATGATGAGAATGATTATTGTTGTGAGATTGTATTTTGATGTTGTTGTAGTTGTAGTTGTTGCACATTTACAAAAGTTCATTATTGTTGTTTGTGGAAAAAACTCTAGAGAGTTGTTGTTGTAGGTCTCTTATAAGTTTATTTGGTGTTTGTGTTGTATGTTTCTGTCTATTCGTATATGTGTGGCGGTTGGTCATGGAAAATGTTTGTTCTATGTTTTTTTGTTTTTTTCATCTTTTTTTTTGGATATAAAAGAACACCCAAACAACAACATACGTTCATGGACTCATACTTTATAAAATTTCATTCGTACATAGTGATACATTATGCATACATTCATACTTATAAAGTCGTTGCAACAACAGGTACAGTTAGTTTCAATTGAAAATGATTGAAATCAAATAACGCCAACCCAGGCACAACAACAGCAGCAACAGCAACCACAATTCAGCTCAACACTTCCCCCATACATTTCAAATAAAAAGAATACAGTTGAGAGCGTAAATGTGTGAAAGTGATTTTTTCATATCCTGACATAATCCAGGAAATGTCTTCTAAAATTTGTTTATTTGAAGTGATACTTTATCCTTTTTTTCACAAATTGTCACATTTCTCGATGAGAGAAGAGGGATTTGACTTCCCACGAGAAGAAATTATATCCTCTCAATTTGTCCTTAACTGACCATAATAACCCTTCATTTTCACCCTTTTACCTTTTTAATCCCTTCACTGTTGTTTAAGTATTCAAATTCAAATTGTAATTTCTTTTTCACTGTGTGTCCCCGAGTGAGATCCAAAGTATGTTTATATACAATCACACTAACTACAGTAAATAACATTTTTGAGTATATGTATCTGAGTGTATCTCTTGGACTCATGTCATGGCTAGAAATTTTCATGAAACCAAGTGATTATTCATTAAAATTGCTTTAGAAAATTTTCGTAATTTTCTATTTTTTTCACTTTGTTTTGTTTTGGTTCTCTTTTGTTGTTGGTATTTTCTTTTCATTTCACTAAGCTGCTTTTTGTTTCCCAAAAAAGAACAAAACAAAAAACTAACATTTGCATAAAAGCATTTGGGATTTAGAAATTGTTGCAACGACAACAACGACAACAACAACATCAAACAATTATACAAAACATGTAACAATAGCAACCAAACAACAGCAACAGAGCAACAACAAAATAACACCAAATGCCTTTGAGCCAAAAGAAATGAACAGACAAACAAACAAACAAACAAACAAACAAACAGCAACGAGAAAAAAATTGTCAATTGTTAATATGTGGGGACAAAACATGGTCAAGTTTTGTTGTTGTTGTTGCTAACAATATCAACAACCAACAACACCAACATTGGCCTCTGAGAAAACAAAAAAACAAAAAAAAGAGGCATGAAAAATTTTCCTTCTAACATGACTAAAGAAAAGTTTTTTCGCTGTATTTTTTCCTCTCGTGTTTTCAATTTTCTGGCAACAGGTTACATGTGATTTTTCTTATGTCTTTCTTTCTCTACAAGTCCATCTAATATTTTCATTCCTTTTTTTCGATTACTTTTCTTAAGCCTTTCTTTTACTTCTAGATTGTATGTTGGTGTGTTTTTCTTCAATAGAGATTTTCAATTGTTGATTATGCCAGGACTCTGGTGGCTGTTGGGTAAAGAAATGTTAACTACAAAAACAAAATAAACCAATTCCCACTGACGAACAAGAAAATTTGTAACATCGCGAAGAACAACGACAACAAAAATCAGCAAAAAATAACACGAAAACATCAATGCAAAAGTAACTACAAGACTTTTTTTGTGGTCTAAACTATAAGATTTCAGAAAGAGGGAAGAATACTCGGAACTAAACTGAAATTGGAAGTAGGATCGGAACGAGAAGCTGAACTAGAGCTTTAACTAAAATCTGAACTAGAATCTGAACCAGAACTGAACTTAGAACTGAACTACAACTAAAGTAGAACTGAACTAGAAATGAACTAGAACCAAACAAGAACTGAACTAGAACATAATTTGAACTTCGCTAGAACTTAACTAGAATCGAAATGGAACTGATGTAGAATTTGAACCAAAATTCTAAATATCAACTAGAATCTCAACTTGAATCTGAATTTTAATCTGACCTAGAACGGAAATAGATCTGAACTAGATACGAAAATGTATCTTAACCACAACGAAAACCAGGAACTAGACCTCAATTTGAATTAAAAGTTTAACTTTAATTTGATTTAGAATCTGAATATGAATATGATTTTGAAACCGAATTAGAATTTAAAAGGTGGAGAAAGTTCCCGCTCGTTTCATATCTCAGTATAAGATTTCATTCTCCTCAACTTTAAACTTTAGTTGGCAGCAACAAAAAGGTCTAAACAAGCACAACGTGCAAAAAGCGTGTTACATTTGAGTGGACTTTATTTCAAATCTCTAAACTTTTTTGTTGCAAGTAACAAACTTATTGTGCAAATAATGCAAAAGAAGAGAAAAAAACTATTTATTAGGAGAACAAAAACAACAACAAACAAAAAAGTGCAAAGAAAGTAACACAACAAGTGAGCCTAACGCTGCCGTTTCTGCTGATGGATGATGGTGGTACTTTATTTTTAGTGATCAATTGATATAAGCAAAAGACTGATGATGACCATCAAGAATGATGTATTTGTACACCCATACATTTTGACATGAAAACTATGCCAAATGCCACTGTTTCTCTAAAGAAAATAAATAAAAATACAAAAACAAAGAAAAAACCAAAAACAAAAAAATGAGGGATCTAACTCCAACAACAAACAAAACGCATTGAAAGATGTTCTAACATGACTGGCTTTGTTAGTTGGGTTAAGCAAACGCAAACGCATGACTCTGTTGACTCTATTCGTAACTTCATCATCCATCACGCAGGAGGCTTGAAACATATTCAATCTAATTCACCAGGATCATTGGACACATGCAATTGTCTGTCTGTCTGTTCTTTCATCCATCTGTATGTCTGTCCCTTGAATGGTTAATACAAACTACTATACAATAACAACAAAAAACTATTGATCGCTTATCATTTTGAAACTACGAAAGTTGAGCTGACACAACACCAACATCATTTTGTTTACTCAGTGCTGGTTTCTCTAGAAGTCTAGGAAGTTTTTTCTGCCACATTGAGTGAAATAAATAAAAGTAAAAACTATAACAACAATGAGGCCTGCCACAAAAAAAAAAGACTTTATATGCAACTGTTTACATTTAACAAGTGTAGATCAGGAAAAAAAGCGCATGCGGACAGCTTCATCTTCTTTTCCAGTTTTTTTTTTGTTGCAGCTTCTTAAGTTTAAGCTAAAACTTTTGTTCTTTATTATGCTGGCATTTTGTATTCTAATGTTTATTGAATGGCAAACAGTAACAACTTCAAATCGTCTCATCATCTTCCGCAGCAGCAACAATAACAGTGAGAGATAAAGAATATGAAACCCCTGCCGTGTATATTCTTACTTCTTCCAATTGCACCTATAGGAAGCTTATGATCTTGTCAATTTGATATAATGTCTGCTTTTGTATGTCTCTAGCATACATACACTCACAAACAAACAGAATAAAAGATACTCCTCCAGAAATGCAACACCACCACCAACCATTGATATATGACCCTATAAAATTAGACCGCTTATTCCTTTAATAAATGCAGATACTTTTTTTGTCTCTTTCTCTCTCTCTCTCCATATCTGTCGGATTGTTTGGGAACAGAGAAGAGGTTCATTGCACCGACTAGTTGGCTCGCTGTGGAAATTACAAAAAAAGTGGAAATGAAGATTATTGATTGATCAATTTTTATAATAGAAAAATGTGTGTGAGCGATGATTTTGCTTTTCTTATCAGATAATTTAAAACGAAAGAAATTTTCAAATTTATTTTTAAGTAGAAAAAACTCACAATTAGTTATTACCGTGGACTCGTTTGATATTTCTGAAGGCACTTAATAGATGTGATGGAATTGAATTAAAATAAATTTACTAGAACAGATTTGGGATCGAAGTAATGCTAAATTTGCAGCAAAAAAATGGAACAGTAAAAGAAAAAACTGGAACTGGAACAGAATAAGTTCTGAATAATAATGGAAAAAACACAGAACTAGAACTGAACTACTAGAATCTATAATAGAACAGGAATAGAACTGAAATGGAACAAGGAATGAACTAGAACAGTAACAGATCAAAAAAAGAACAGAAACAGTATCAGCAAATAAAACCTTCATTACAACCTGAAAAAGAATCTGACCAAAAATGAACTGGAATTTAAGGAAGAATCTGAACTAGAAACTGAATTAGAATTTGAAATAGAACTGAACTAGTATATGCAATAAATCTGAACTAAAATCTGAACTAGAATCCGAACCAAAATCTAAATTAGAATCTAAACTAAAACAGAACTGAACTAGAATTATACTAGAGCTGATCTAGAACTGAACTAGGTCCGAACGAGAAATGAACTAGATCCGAACGAGAAGTAAACTAGAACTGAACGAACTAGAACTAGAATTCAACTAAAACTGAACTAGAACTGAACTAGAATGGAACTAGAACTGAACTAGAATTACACAAGAACGGAACTAGAACTGAACTAGAACAGAACTAAAACTGGGCTAGAACTGAACTAGAACTGAACTTGAACAGAACTAGAACTGAACTGAAGGGAAACCGAACTAGAACCGAACAGAACTAAAGCAGAACTAGAACTGAACTGAAATAAAACAGAACTAGAACTGAACTAGAACTGAACTTAAACTGAACTAGAACTGAACTAAAACTGGACTTTAACTGAACTAGAACTGAACTTGAACAGAACTAGAACTGAACTGAAATAAAACATAACTAGAACTGAACAAGAACTGAAATAAAACTAAACTGGAACTGAACTAGAATTGAACTTAAACTGAACTGGAACTGAACTAGAACTTCGCTGAAAAAGGTTGATTTAAATCTGAACTAAAAAGTATTATTATTCACTAATTACAATTATTGTCTGTTATAAAAATTACTCCTTTCAATAACTTTTTTTTAACTCCCATCAATATCTACAAACAAACAGTTAAATTTTTTATAGATCTCATAAAAATCTTTGACAAACATTTTCGAAAGTTTTCCTTATGGATCCATTTAATTTGCTGTGTCCAGTTTCTACTTTACGTTTGTGACGTTAATTTTCTCTCTACTACACGTTGCGAAAAACAATTCCATGAATTTCTTATATTCCAAATTGTAAAAAAAAACAATCCAACAATTACAAATTGTCATTGCCGGAATTTATAGCAGAGAAACATTTCCCAGTCACAAACGGATAAATGAACAAATGAAAAAACAAGGAGTTGTTGCTATTTGTTATTATTGTATGCCTTGGCTTTGTATAACCTCCTCTTTATACAGATATGGAGGAATAGGCTCAGTATGAGTAGTAGACATTATTTGTAGCCTGCTGGACTTTTATATTGAAGAAAAAAAAAACACAAATATGGATGAGGGGTTGGTGGTATAGCTGGTGAGACTAAAGAAGAGTTGGAAAGAAAAAAAAAAATGGAATGTTCAAGTGATGCTGCAACAAAGCAATAACACATCTTATAGTTTGTTTTTGTTGTTGTGTTCTATCTTTTGTTGATGTTGTTGTATTGTTGTGCTGTATTCAAGTGTTTGCATTAGTAATGAGCTGCGTCACCATTATTGTCAGGAAGTTTTTCATTTCATTGCATAAAAAGGCAGCAAAAGCAAAAGCTCACACAAAAAGGTAATGGGTTAACAAATGCAAAAGAAAAGAAAACAACAACAACAGAGGAAAATAAACAAGTCAAAACAAAGCAAAAGGAATTGTTGAAGCGTCGAGCAAACAAAATCGTCTCTTATGAATTTGGAATAGTTTGGCACTATGGGGCATGAAAACAAATATTCTCTTCTTATTTACACTTATTGTGTATATGCTGCTCTTTATGGCTGTCAGATCCATAGTGCTTTTCTGAATTGAAAGCATTCGTATAACTATTATTTTAGCCTAAAACTTTTAAAGCAAAAAGAAACTCTAACAACAACAAAAAGCACAAATAATTTTTGTTGCACAATTGCCAGCATAAACAAACATTGAAATTGTTTCTAATTTTGTTTTTTTCTTTTCATTTGGACTCGAAGAGAGATTTTTTTCTAACAAATAACAATGAATAGGAATGGTAACATGGTCGGTCATATAGAATTGTTTTGTTTAATTTGATGTAGTTGTTGTTGCTGCTGCTTAAAATGCTGCTGGGGATTTTGAATTGCTTGTGCTGATGTTGCTGTTACCATATTGCTGGTACCATTGATCGGTCACTACAATTGTGATAAAAATTTATTGTAAAGACACTCTCTGAATGCAGTTTGTTTCAATTTTTGTTCATTTATTATTTTCTATTTATTTCTTTTCTTTTTCCTCTTTTCTTTTTTTTCATTTTCCTGCACAATTTTATTTTTGTATTTATTGTAATGTTTTCTTAGCTGTTTTATTTAATTTTATTTTCTTACATCGATTATTGCATGTGCTTATAGTTGTTAATGCGATACGATATAATTTGCCGTCATTGGCAACAATTGCCCATGAAGACTGAGTGTGCGCATGTGCAAATCGAGAAATTAATAAATAAACAACCCAGTTCAAGAGGAGTGATTCTGTGCAAGAAAAAGGTAACCAAAAGTTTGAGAAAGAGTTATAATTGAATTTAGTTGCACTTCAGTTCTAGTTCAGTTCTAGTTCAGTTCTAGTTCAGTTCTATTTCAGTTCTAATTCACTTTTAGTTCAGTTCTAGTTCAGTTCTAATTCAGTTCAGTCAACTTTTAGTTCAGTTCTAGTTCAGTTCTATTTCAGTTCTGTTTCAGTTCTAGTTCAGTTCTAGTTCAGTTTTAATTCAGTTTCAGTTCAGTTCTAGTTCACTTCTAATTCAGTTCTAGCTCATTCCTAATTTAGTTCTGATCTGAACAGTTTCACCAAAAATCCTTATGGTCACTCTTATTATCACACAAATTTTATCATCTTCTTAAAATCGAAATGTGTGTGAGAATATGTGTATACTGGCATCAAAATTCTTCCACAACTTTTTTTTATTTTAACCAAAATCTAACAATTGTTTGTCTATTGTTATTTAAAGAACAAAAAAGGCTCCAAATCACATAAACTTTGCTATAGAAACTTTCATACAAAAAAGTCTTATAAAAAATGGCTTTAAGAGAAAATTTGCTGACATTGAATTCTTAAGACTTTTATTCTAACAACAATTTTAAAATTCATACCTGAGAAAAAAGAAAGAAATAAAGAAGAAAAAGCAGAACCAAGAAAAACTAAAAAGAAAAAAATGCATGTTAAACTTTTCGTATCTTCTTCCTGTTGATTGTTTGAGATTTTTTTGTTCTTTTTAAGAAAAGAAAATTTGTTTATAAATATTATAATTTACGATTTGTTTGTATGGGATTTTAAGTGTGTGTGTGTATGTGTATGTACACTTTGGCAATTGTTGTATTGTTGCACTTGCTAAAATTATCATTTTTAAAGCATCTCACAAATTTCATTATTTATATTGAACAATTTGCTTTGGTTTCTTGGCGGAACAATAGTGATTATAGAATTTGACCCGAGATTATCTACTTGCAACATGTTGCCAAGAATAAAATGATAGTTTTCTTGTTTTTGGGGGGAAAAATTAGAAAAACAAGGAAATAATTATGATGAAATAATGATAATTGCAAGATATTTCTATTCAATTGATAGATTTTGGGCAAACAAACGTCATTGTTATTAAAATGCGATAAAGTAAAATCTCAAGAAAGTTTTGCCCAAAAACGGAAAAACTGCAAAAATACTAAAAGAGATTCTTCCGAAATATGATAGTTTTTATATAAATGAGATTTACCGAGAATATTCTCTATAGAAAAGATTTACTATTCCTTTGATTTATCAAAAAATTTCTCAATTCCGTAGGTTTTTCGAAAATTTACTCTAAATAGGAGATTTATCGAAAATTTACTCTAAATAGGAGATTTATCGAAAATTTTCTCTAAATAGGAGATTTATCGAAAATTTTCTCTAAATAGGAGATTTATCGAAAATTTTCTCTAAATAGGAGATTTATCGAAAATTTTCTCTAAATAGGAGATTTATCGAAAATTTTCTCTAAATAGGAGATTTATCGAAAATTTTCTCTAAATAGGAGATTTATCGAAAATTTTCTCTAAATAGGAGATTTATCGAAAATTTTCTCTAAATAGGAGATTTATCGAAAATTTTCTCTAAATAGGAGATTTATCGAAAATTTTCTCTAAATAGGAGATTTATCGAAAATTTTCTCTAAATAGGAGATTTATCGAAAATTTTCTCTAAATTAGTAATTTATCAATTTATCAAAATTTTTCTTTCAGTGTGAGAATGAATCAAAATTTATTTTGAAATTTGTGATCTCTAAAGATTTTTCTTTTTGAAAAATTATTCGATGTAACAAATTGATGTAAAAAGTAATTTTTTATTAATTAAAAAGCATAAAATTATAATTTAAACACTTGAATTTGTTCATTTACACATGTGTTCACATTTAAATACTCGTTATACAAATGAGTTACAAAAATAGAAAAAACAAAAACAACAACAACAATGTAGAATTAAAATCATAAATATTTACTGTCTGAAATGTTAATAATTTGAATATTTGAACTTCAATTTATTTTACGTAATTTTTTTTCTGCTGTTTTATTTTATTTTATTTTATTTTATTATTTTTTTTCGTATTTTAGTTATCATGGGAAAATAATCATATTTGATAAACTTTCATGTTAAATTTGCTGACCTTTTAATTAAATATTTATTTGTTCGTATTAAATTACTCGCAAAGTAAGCAGTTAGACAGAGGGACGAACGGGTGGACAGACAAAGTGAGAGAACGTGTACGCCCACCAGATTCAAATCATACATTCAGATATTCATTCAGATAGACAATATCATACAGATACCGATAGACAGATACAAATAAATTTAAAATTACAATTTGAGCCAAAAAGAACAACAACAAAATATAATAAATGGCTAAAACAAGCTGTTGTTTTTATTTCACAAACGTTTATTTTTTTTAATTTTTTTATTGTTTTTATTCTCTTATTTAATACAAATGATAAAGTTATTACAACCTATAAAAAACCCTTAAAACATAAATATAATCGTTGTTTTTTCTTTGTGTCTTTTTTTCTTTGTTGTATCTTTTTGTGATTTTAATATTCATCATATAAAACATTTAGAATGTTACAAACAAGCAGAATGAGCAGCGCTCAGTAAGAACTAGAAGTAAAAGAAGGTTGAGTTTTTTCATTTTATCAAAAATGTTCTAAAGCATAAAATCGTCTACATCGTACCGTCATTCGTCATTGGAACCTAGAAAACCAAAACCAGCAACTGCGCACAATGGTCCTCAAAACGCTTGTTTTATATGGAAATAATTCTGTAACTTTGAAACTTTTTATTGTTTTTAACGACACTCTTGAGGTGTTTTCCAATCGGTTTGGAGAATAACATGTTTCTAGTGGGTCCTAAGGTCTATCTCACCTCGTATGACGATTTAAAATAAAAAAATCACCAAAATTTTATTTATGATTTGATTGAAAAAATATTTTACGTATATATAGGCCCATATTCTCTACAAAAAAGTAATAGATATTTAGATTAAAGTAAAATTTTAATCCATTTTTGGACAGCATTCGGGTCCAAAAAAATATAAAATATTATTTGAATCATATATCTTTGTGGATTCAATAAAAAGTTATATTATTTTGAAATAAAAATTTCAATAAACAAATTTCTCAATTCGGAGCAAATCCGAAGACATTAGGGGAAACTGTTCCTCCGCTAGTCCTATCGGCATTATGTGAATTTTTCAAATATTTTTCATTACTTTTTTTGAGAAGGTAAAAAAGTGGCAAAGCTAAAATAGTACCTTGATTATATAGCTACATTTATTAGCTGCCCTCCCAGTAATAGGTCAAAGTTCTTTTAACTGCAGGGTGAGCAATTTACTGAAAAAAGTGAATTTCTTAAACAAGTTTTCCCCGGATAGAATTTTTGGGTATTTTTAAAGAAAAAAGTAGGAATATTCCGATAGGGCTAGAGGGGAAATTGTTTCACCAAATGTCCTTGGTTTGGCTTTATAGGCATTAAAATAGGAAAAAAAAGAAAAGAGAAAAAATTGTATAGTTCAGAAGGAAATAGTTATTTTTAAAATGAAAAAATGTTACCACCTTTTTGAAAAAAAAAAAATCAGAAAAAATTAAATTTTTTTCTCAAATTTCTATTTCAAAATAGTTTAACTTTTTATTGAAACCACAAGGGTTCAAAATAAATAAAATATAGATTTATTTTTTTGTCCGAAAAAAATAAAAAAAAACTTTACAAAAATGGGTCAGAAGTTAACTTTGGTCTAAATATCTCTTAGTCTACAAGAGAAATCTCGCACATGTTGCACATTTGGTAGAGCATTATAAGCGCTATATTTATGTAACATGTTCTTTCAAACAAATCATAAAAAAAAAATTTTGATCCGAGATGACCAACTCTGAAGATAAACATCTCGTCCTTAGGACCCACTAAAAACATATTCTTCATCAAATCAATTGGAAAACACCTCAACGTTTTCAAAATTTCATTATTATTTCCACAAAAAAACATTCTGGACCCACTGTGCAAAATAACATAGAACAAATACGAAAAAAACCTAGAACTACAAGAAAAAAACAGAATCTCATAAATTAACCCACAAAAAGCCACAATCATATAGAACTCATTCACTTGGAATTTAATGTGAGAAGACTGACAGACAGCTGGATGGATAGACGGACGGACGGACAGTCTGAGGGATAGATAATTGGACAGACAGAAGGAGTGAATGAGTGAGTGAGTGAGTGAGTGACTTGACTGAGTGGTTGTACTTTGGCATAAGTAATTTCATAACAAAATTTTATTCTTTTTCGTACTTTTTTTCATGTTGTTTTATTCATCAGAGTAATAAAAAATTAGATAATTTATCATTTTGTTGGGATTTTATTTATTTGAAGTTTTAGAAATTTATAAAATTTTATATGAAAACGTATTTAAATATTTATGTTCATATTTAGGAATCAAATTAAGCGTAGACGATTTTATGTGAAAGGTTTCTATGATGTTTGGCAAAACGACAAAACGATGCCAGATTTAGAAGTTAATTCAAATGAAAAGAGATTCTTAAGGCTGAATATTGTTTTTATATCGAAAATATACGACTTTTTTCCATAAATATGATTATTATGGAAGATTTTCTCTAAATTTGAAAATTTTCGACAATTTCCTCCAAAAAAAAGGAGATTCGTCCATTAAGCCAAAAAGGAGTTTTATCGTATTTTTTTTTTAATTAGCGAAAATATTCTTTAACAAACATTAATGTCATATTCGGTTATGCCGAATTCATAAATTTGTGTGAAGTAAATAGATTATGTTTCGTACTTACACAAACGTGTACAATATATAAAAGTTTTTCTAAAATACAATACAGGAACACTTAATGGGTCATATAATTTTTTATATGTTTTTGGCTATAACACATTTTCTACTGAACCGATTTTGATTATTTTATTGAAAAAGTGATGAAGTACATAAAGCTTAATATTATGGCAAAATTTCTTTCTTATTTGTCGATTTATAATTAACATTTTTACGAAAGTTTTTTTCTTGAACATAGATATTTCCTCAAATATCAATCTATATTTTTTTATATACTAAACCGATTTCACCAGATATATCAATTAATTTGGATGTGAGCGTGACAACAACAGTCAGACAGACAGGCAGACATAACTAAATCGGCTCAGATTTTGATTTGATGCAAGATTTTATATACATTATGCGATCTAAGATGATTCCTTCTTAGTGTTACACAGTGAATGACAAAGTTAATATACCCCTTCATCACTTGCTGTAGTGACGTACAGAAAAAAGGTTTTATTAAAAAGTTTCTCTAGAAAAAGAGTTTTATCGAAAATTTCTGCAGAAAAGAGTTTTATTGAAAAGTTTTTCCCTCTAAAACAGAGTTTTATCGAACATTTTCTCTAGAAAAAGATGTTTAACGAAAATATTCTTTAGAAAAAGACTTTATTGAAAATTCCCTCAAAAAAAGAGTTTTATCAATAATTTTATCCATAAATGAGTTTTATCGTCTAAAAAATATTTTTTTAAAATTTCTATTCTTAAAAAATTTGAAAATCTGGCATCTTCAGCTAATTTACTTTGTCTTAAACTTTTTAAAGCAAAAGTTTTGCATAAAAAGTCAGTGAACCTCCTTTTTGTTTTGATTTTATTTAAATAATATAAAACAACCATAATAACAACATAAACAACAACAGAAACAAAAGCAACAATATGCCAACAACTTTGTCAAAGTTGTTGTTTTATGATCATCCTTCACATTTTGAAGAAAAAAAGTATATAAAATCGCTTTTACGTTCATCACTTTTCTATGTTTTTTTCATTACAGATACATTCATTCGAACAATAATAATTCTTAAATTCCATAAATTTTATTTTATTTAGTTTAAAACAATAACAAAATATTCAAAAAGTTTTTTTTTTTAGCAAAAACAAGAGACGTTCAGTTGTTATTAAGGTATGAGATAGACAATATTGTTCAAAAAATTTCCTTAAAAGGGACCAAAATATTGTGACACATAATTAATGACATAAAATTAAAAACTTAGAATATTGTATTCCACTCAAGGCAGTTATGGAATCAATCCTGGCAAAGTTTGAAAATTTTTAATTAATATGAAAATCATCGAAATTTTCGATAAATCTCATATTTAGAGAAAATTTGCGATAAATCTCATATTAAGAGAAAATTTGCGATAATTTTCATATTTAGAGAAAATTTGCGATAAATCTCACATATAGAGAAAATTATCGATAAATCTCATATTTGGAGACAATTTTCGATAAATCTCATATTTAGAGAAAATTTGCGATAAATTTCATATTTAGAGAAAATTTGCGATAAATCTCATATTTAGAGACAATTTGCGATAAATCTCATATATAGAGAAAATTTGCGATAAGTTTTATATTTAGAGAAAATTTGCGATAAATCTCATATTTAGAGAAAATTTTCCATAAATCTCATATTTAGAGAAAATTTGCGATAATTTTAAATTAAGAGATAATTTGCGATAAATCTCATATTTAGAGAAAATTTGTGATAAATCTCATATTTAGAGAAAATTTGCGATAAATCTCATATTTAGAGAAAATTTGCGATAAATCTCATATTTAGAGAAAATTTGCGATAAATCTCATATTTAGAGAAAATTTGCGATAAATCCCATATTTAGAGAAAAATTGCGATAAATCCCATATTTAGAGAAAATTTGCGATAAATCTCATATTTAGAGAAAATTTGCGATAAATCTCATATTTAGAGAAAATTTGCGATAAATCTCATATTTAGAGAAAATTTGCGATAAATCTCATATTTAGAGAAAAATTGCGATAAATCTCATGTTTCGAGAAAATTTGCGATAAATCTACCACACTTTTCGACTCTTTTTTTTTGCAGATTTGCCTCTTTGGGTACAAACTCCACATTATTGTTCTTACCACTCAACGGCATGTTTACTATAGTGACAGGATACCAAGTTAGGCCAAAAATATGTGGATACAATATGAAATCTTATGAATGGAAACAGCCTTTTTGATGTGAATTTCGATATTTTTAGAACCCCCGTTGTGAATAGATTATATTGCCGCATCTGCATATTACTTGCCTTAACCTTATCAGCAACATACAATTATTGTCCATGAAGTTTCAAAAAAATCTGCGAGAATTTACGTTGCATCATCCATTATGCAGCAAAAATATTTTTTTAGAAAACTGGATCTCAGTTCCCGTGCTCTGTTTTTTACCTCTTTACCTCTTTGTATGTTTTTAAACCTGCATCAGATTTAATTTTTCGTACCAACATAGTTCAAGCAGTGAGCTAATCAGCCTGCTTTCCTTCCTTTTGAAAACTCTGTCTATTTTTTGGCTTAAGTTACATCATGTTAACTATTCCCTGTGTCTGAACCAGGTTTTCTGTCTACATAAAAGTTCTCCCGTTATTATTTAATAAAACTGGAAACAGTTTGACGGCAGACCTTTCAATGCTTAGCCAACTTTTTGTTGGACCACGTTCGGTTCTGTTAAAAATATCTATTATTTTTAGAATTTTTTCTGATCACTCATTTTATCATCAACATAATAAGTGACATATTTTAAAAATCAAATAATACTTGAATTAAAAGTTTTAATGAAAAATTGGTGTTAATAATTAAACGTTTTCAGTTCATAAATGCTCGGTGTTCTCAGACATATAAATCCTTGCAATTTTTAATAAATATTTTTTATTTGCCCATATGTTTTTTTTTGTTTTGTTTTCTATTAAATTTTTATAGCGTCTTCTCATATTCTAGAGATATGAGATACAGGTGTTGTTTTAATAATTTTTATATATCTGGAAATACTAGACTTATTGGTACCTTTTATATTCCTCCTTACTCTTTCTCCTCTATTTCTCTTTCTATGTATGAGTATTTGTTGTTGTTGTTTTTTGTATTTTAGTGATTTGAAAAGCTCTTAAGCATTGTTTCACGTTTCAAAATCAGAATTTCATTTTATGGTCTTCTCTAGGTGTTTTTTTTTTTTGCTCCCGTAGAAGAGGTTGTTGGGGGCGGGGTGTTTATTCATTTTATTTCATTTCATTCGTTCGTTATTATTTTTAGTTTTGTTGTTTTGAATTCGAACGATTTACAAGTGCCATCATAAATTTTCATTTAATAATTGAAATTCACATATTGTACGGATATTTTATTATGATACAACAAACGTATGTTGTTGCTACTGCTGCTGTTCGTGTATAGCTGCTGGTTGCAGTTGCTGCTGCTTTATTGAACTTTTTTTTAGAATTTATATTTATGTTATTGAAATTTAATTGTATTTTATTTTATTCGAAAAAAATAAAAACAAAAAAAAAATAAGTAACGAAAGAAGTGTGTGTTTGGGTCGTCACTGATATTTCTCTAGAATAATTTGTGGGGTTTATTAATCGTAGAAGTTTTTTTTTCGATTTTTTTTGTAGTTTTTTATTTTGGATTTAAGAATTAAATTCTGCTCCATTATTTTTTGTTAATGGTTCGGAAAGTTTTATTACAATTTATTCACTTTCAATTATTTTATTTTTAATTTATTTACATTTTTCTCGTTGGTTTCATGAAAAAGTTGATTGGAATGCAATAAATTTTCAATTTTTTTATTTTTATTTTTATGAAAATTAAAATATATTTTTAGCCAAAAATTTATAACTACTGATATTTTTTATAACACACCTGATTTGAAAATTGCCTGCCAACTGAGGGAGAAAAGGATTAAATAATAAATTTTCAGGATTTTTTTTGGTTCATAAATTTCATAGTTAATAACTGACAAAAAAGAAATGAGAAATAAATTTGTGAAGACATATATATTTTAAAATAATTCACAATAAGTCCACATATTTTTGGCAAATAAGAAAAATTTCTTTAAATAAAGTTTGTTGAATCTGCTTTTTAAGAACGAAAAAATTCGATTTGCGTTTCAATTTATAGCTGCTTCGTTACGAATTGCGTGATTTTGATCCCTGTTTGTGTCTTTTCGATTATCGTAGTTTTGATTTAAAATATACAAAAATTTTAGCCTGTTTTTGAATATTTTCCCCAATAAAATGAATTTCAGTGCATTTATATATAAGAAATTGATTTGATTTGCGTTTCTCCGATCTCTTTTAGCAACGCAAGTCGGGGCTCTAGTGTATTCTATTGTGCTTTTGAAACTATTTCAATGAATCTATTTCTGCAGAGAAAAATCATACTTTTACGCTGCAAATATTTGTTGGTCAGTCGATGATATTTCCAAACATATTGCGACCACCATACTATTGTTAATCTATTTACAATAATTTTGTTGAATTTCAATTTATTTTCTCTCAATATTGAATCAATGCAAATAAATCCATTTTGTCAGTCCGAAATATTGGAAAGTATAGACGGAAAAATATATGGAATTGAATAATTCAGAATTTTTTCGATCAAAATCGGATCAATTAAAAGAACTTAGAGTCAAAATTTTGATATACCCCAAAAACAGTGTGTCATATAGCGCTCAATTTTGGATGAACTTTTCTGAAATTTGTACACATATATTTATTTTGAAATAAAAATAAACCCAAGAAGATTAGATTGTACTGGGGCCACTATTTGACCCAGCTCTTTCCGAAATATGGTTTTAAGTTAATAAAAGTCTCTGAAATTTTCTTAACTGTCCAATTCTACTGAAATTCCATACTATTGAATTTTGACCAATATTAGCTCCCATAAAAGGTTTTAATATATGGTTCGTGAGAAGTGAGATAGAAAAATTCCTAACATACTGTTTTGATTAAAACTTTTATCGCAAGAATTATCTGACTTTTGCCTTCTGTAAACCATGTCAATTATTATGTTTTATGTCAAACAAATGAACATATATTTTTTATTTGATTACAATGATGGACCAGAAGACAGTGCGTCAATCAGTTTCTAATGTTACTAAACAGTGCCGGGAGAACTCGTCCGTTAATAGAAAACCTGATTTAGACAGATGGAATGGCCCACATGATGTTCCTAACGCCAAAAGAAAAAAAGGATTTTCATTTTCTAACACATCCAGTAAGATAGAAGCCTTGTTAGCTCAGTGCCTGGAATATTTGGTATGGAAAGTTAAAGGTCATGCAGGTTTAAAAACATAGAAAGATGAAATCCTTTCCGACAGGAACTCTGTTAAAAATTTAGAGGCCAAAAACAAAGCACTGAAATTAATGTCAAATTATTCAAAACAAATATTTTTTCTGAATAATGCATGACGAAACATACGTTCTGACAGATACAAATGTCTACAAAAAAGGTCATTCCATTCATAAGGCTTCATAAAGTGTCCACTTAGTTGTGGGCTGGAGAGAAGAAGAGATATTGGGCTTTTGTTTAAACAGAATTGAAAATTACAAAAAAGTTTCCAAAAGCGTTGTAGATTTTAAGCGGAGATGGACTACCTGATGGAATAAAGTGGCGGATGCTATTAAAGAAGTGAAGGGTTTCCGAAAAAGGTTCCAAATTTAATCAATGATTAAAACTATAAAAACTATTAAAACTAATAATTTCAATAAAATAAGTAAAAAGCTGAACAAAAGTGTATGTTTAGCGATTTCGTTTTAATTAATTTATATGTATGTTAAGAATTTTTCAATCTCATTCCTTATTAAAAAGCCAAAGAATCTTATGTTTTTGGATTTTTTTCAAATTTTTGGAAAAACAAGAAAATACTTTAATCAAATCATTAATTTTTTATCAACAATTTTGCTTAAAATGATCAGGTCCAGATTCATTCCAATTTGGACATCTGTCTGATATTGTTTACAGACGTGTCATCAATCAATGATTGAATTTGTCAAATATTGAAGTAAGAAGATGTCAAAAATTAAGAATACTACATTCGGTTATGCTGAATCTTCAAAACCCTCCTCCACCACAAATGAGTGCGAAGCAAATGTATTATGTCTCGAACTACAGGGTGCACTTACATAAACACTCACGAACATATACAGTATATAAAATTTTGTCTTAAATATAACAAAGGAACACTCAATGAGGTATAGCATTTGTTATACTTTTGACTATAACCTTTTTTCTACTGAACCGATTTTGGTAATTTGTGGAATGTGATATAACGTAATATTACAACAAATATTTCTAATTTGACGATTTAAAATTAAAAATTTTATGAAAGTTTTTTTCCTGGCATATATGAAGGTATCAGTTTTTATCTTTAAATATACTGAACCGTTTTCTTCTGGTTATTCACAGGAGACCATAATAATTACTCTGGTCAAATTTCTTTGAAAGACGTCAATAATTGCGGATGTTAGCGTGCCAACAACAGATGGATTTAGCTAATTTGACTCAGATTTAATGCGTGAATATATATACATTATGGGGTTTTGGATGATTCCTTTCTAGCGTCACACACAGAATAGTGGAGGGTATAAAAAAAGTGTCGTTAAGATGTGACCTCTCAATTTACAATGATAATAAAATCACTCCATAGTTGATTAAATTGACCTGAATAGCAGCTCTATTTACTTAAACTCATTTGAAGTTCTTTACTCCTAAAAAGGACGTCTGGAACTTATCCACAAATCTTATGGTACAATTTTTAATTTAGTACCCATCAGTTGTCAAACTTTTTCTCCATTTGGAATTAAAAGAGAAGAGAACTTTGCATTTCAAGCATTTAAGATAATTTTTTCTTACATTAAAAAAAACAGACATTAACACCCAATAAAAAAATTATATAAAAACTGTTAAATATTTATATCGCTAAAATGTATCTCTTATTAAACCTTGATTAGTCTGTCTGCTGTCAATTTCAATGTCAAATTTTTTTTTAAGCAGAAAAAAATCCAAAAAATAAAAATCCAAAAAAAATAAAAGGTAAAACATAACACGAATTTCCTGATTTTTTAAAAATAATTTTAATTTTTATTCGTATTTTTTGTTTTTTTTTTTTTTTGCAGTTAAACATTTACTTTAACTAATCAATGCAAATTTTATGCCAAAAGTTTCAAATTTCACACTCTCTTCTGTATTAAGAAAATGTTGTAGATGTTGTTGTATTTTGTAGCTGCTTGTGTTTTTGTTGTTATTGTTGTTGTTTTATTTCATTTCTGACCACGCATTTTTGTTGAATTGAAGAAACAAATTTTCGTTTGTTGAAATGTGTATGTGAAACTAGAAAAATATTGTTGCAAGTAGTTAATAGTAGTTGGTTGGTTGTTTGTTTGTAGTGGTGGTAGCCCGATTATTTTATGTTTTTTCCCACTAGATGACAGCACACTAATTGCTAATGCAACTACATTTGCATTAACACCTTTTAATGTTGTTCTCTTGATCAAACAACATCACAACTGCAACAGCAGCAAAAAATAACAGAAATAAAATAAAAACAAAAATATTGCAACTACTATTACTATTACTGTGTAGCATGTTGCTTAGGCACACAAAAGGGGCAGCGAATTTAGAAATATTCTAGAAGATATATTGTAAAGTAACCTTATCGAATTTTTAATACACTTCACTAGGGGCACATACCAAGAAGCGTCACTATAATGATTGATTTCATTGATAGTTTGATGGTGAAGTGAGTAAGTTAGCAGTGCTTCATTCCAGCATGATTTTAACAGACTGCCGGATTAGTAGTATTCTTCTGGCAGAGACCTCGTCTATTGAAAGAACTGCTACCTAATATAAAGCCTTCGATTACGTACTGATAGTCTGAGAGAGTTTTTACTTTACATTTAAATCGTTTCTCTTAGCAAGATCGCGAGACATTCCAAACTGCAGTTTATCTTAATAAGGTGTAATTCCGCTAAACGAATAATATAGTTGTGACCGAACTGGCTAGAATAATGTCAACTGTGAGTCATGAAGGGAAGAATCAACTAGTCAGCCCACTGCTCATATTCTGCACATACTGTTGGTACAGGAAAGATGGTTAAATGAATCTAAATACTCGACATCGTGCCAAATTTTCCGCTATATTAACCAAAGTGATCGAACCTTACTCTGGGTATCTCGAGTCTGAATCCTCGTAATCCAACCTCAGTGATCAGCGGTCAGTATGTCATAGGCTCATTTGCAAGATATTAAATTTGTTTGTTAACGATTCCTTTATAAATGGCTGTAATGAGGGGGAAGTGGTGACAGTTATACGTTTAACATTGTTTCTTACTCAGATTTTTTCTTTGGTAATCCCGATCGCTAGAACTGAACTTCGGATCTTCGTTTTTGCATTCGGTTGGTTTAATTTTAGTGTAAATCAAGAGGCAGTAACATAACGGGATCATACTTTATGGACTCAAGTCAGCATTATTAAGGGTGTCGATATAAGTACAGCTGCCTATGAACTCCACGAGATTTTTAAAAGAAAGTTGACTCTGATATCAGAATATATCATGCCATTTTCCTTCCATCCTGCTACTATTTATACTAAATAATATTAAGACCTTTTAAAAGTTCATAGTATTATTACCCTCTAATATGGAATGATTTTCAAAATTCTGGGATTTTTCAAATATTGCGGAATTTAAAGAATTAAAATTGAGGAGAAAAACTTGTAAACTCCTACGAAATTTTACTCAAATCAGATGACTGATATAAACGTTAAAATATTTTATACAGAAGAATTTAAGGCATTCATCCTCCTGAATATTTCTACATTTACAACGAATTAAAGAAAAAATTATTCCTTCTTTTATCTAATTTCTATTCCATTAATATCGGTTCAGAAGGTCATGAGATCGATTAACATCTAGACTAATTGGGGGTCTTAAGTATACGTTAACTATGTGAAATTTTGAACCGATCTTTTTAGTTCTGTAAGTCGTGATTGTAAAAAAAAACTTATTTCTAATGAAAATTATGTTAATAATAGATTTATTAATGCTTTTTTTGCAGAGGACTTTATATGGGAACTACGGATAATCATGGACCAATTCTAGGAAAATTTGAAACAGACTTTCTTAATTTGCAAAATTTTAATTTCAATTATAACAAACAAACTTTAAAACGTCTTAGTAATTTTCGAAAAATAGTCTTGAATGAGAGCTATAGACACTAATGGGCCGACGCTGCTATATAAGTTTTTTATTTGCACTATTGTGTGATACTTTTATAAGTAAGGAATTCCGTTTAGGAAAAGCATTTGCATGGGGACTTGATGAAATTATGGATGACAAATTTAATATATTACAAATCCCTACTTCTACCGAATTTAGGGTACACAAAAATATATTTATAGTTTATATCATGTTGAAGGCGCAAAAATAGTTTTTTTTCTGTATAAAAATTTTATTTGTGGCTTAATGATTGTTACCATGCTAAAGGTGCGTTAAAATGATGTTAAAATGTTTCCATATATTTAAGCTCAATTATGTATATGAAAGTGTATGAGTGCGTGTGTGTGTGTTTATGTTTGTACAACTTTGGGGCAAAAATAGGCACAAAATTTACATTTAAACTATAAACAACAAACGTATGTATGTGTATGTATGTATGTATGTATGTATGTATGTATGTATGTATGTATGTATGTATGCGTCATTATGCAATGTTTATTTTATTTTATTTAAATTTTTTTCTTTGTTGTTGGTGTTTCAAGTATGACCATGTTTAAATATAAAATACGATGATGTTCGAACTTGCAACAACGAGTAAACACTCAAGGAAAGAAAACGACAAAGCAAAAAAAATGAGCTGAAACAACAGCAACTGCAACATATTCTAGGATATAAAAATTGTTATTGTATGTTGAACACACATATATTTTCGCAGGCACAATGTTGCAGCTGATGTTGGGCCAAAGTAATAAAGAAAAATATATAAAGAAATAAATGTACCATTATTTTAGGAGACAATACGAGGGTGGGTGCATTTAATAGAATTATATAGATGGAAGAATTTGTAAATGTTTTACAACAATTCAAACATCATACAGGTATAAGAACAACTGGGCGGTGAATATGGATCACGTAAAACGACAAGATCAGACCTGAAGACACTTAATATTGATAGAGTATATGGGAAACATATGTATTGTTCGCGAGCCTTTTGCCGATTTTACTTCTGCCATTTGTCGAGAAGGCGCTTAAGGTGCTTTTCCTTCCCCAGCTGAAAAGACATCTGTCACAAAAAACCAGCATGTATGTATTAAAACAACAAAGAACATGTGGACAAATGATCTTTGGGGAACTTTATATATCAAACGCCTTTGATACTTTTAGCCACAAAATTCTCTTCTAGTCCTGGACATTCTGCGGTCTTCATTGGCGAACAACATGAAGACATTTATTTTGACTAAATGGAGCGGGAGTCAGTCGACCATAGAATTTCGGGACCGAAGATCAAAACCTCAAAATTCCACACGAAGTCGCTTCCACCCGAGTGAACGTGATAAAATATGCGGACGACTATACCATTTCGTCGACGGTCCATGCAAGTGATAGCCTATATTGCATAATGTCATCTAAGATGACATTGGAGGAATCATACCAACAATGTTACACAAAGACAGGATATTTGTATATTCGAACGGAGATCCTCTCTATCGAAATTTGTACCTGACGGCTTTGATAGACATTCACAGAAAAGCAGAAATTTTTCGTGTGATAGGATCACATGATACACGACATTTGTTAAATTGCTTGTTCAATACTAATTCTCTCAGTCCTGATGATCTATGGATAATAGAGGTTGCCCGTTTTATTTCGCCTTTTTGGCAGATGTAACAACAACAAATGGTCATCCTACCCACTGAGTACTCAAACCACTTAATGGAAAACATAACGGGGCATTTTTCAAGATTTTTTTTTAGCTCTGGGTTTTGGATTATGAGTCGCCTTTAATCTCATTTTTGGATTGTTTTAAGGTTTTGACTCCGTAGTTTTGCATAACATGTCATGAACCTTGGAAACTGCAACCCTTTCGGCTTCTCTTAGGCAACATATTTAATTCGAAACGTTTTGCATGTGCCAAAACAGACATCACTTTCCCATAAAGCAATTTGTTCACTGTTGGAACCATGTTTAAATGAGAATATATGTATCAGATGTTATCTTGGCTATTAAGCGCATGATGTTCTTTAACTTCGTATGGGCCTCGAAACTTTTCAGGAGACATTGTTTGAGATGTTTTGGTTTAGACAAAATCGATTACCATTTACCATTTAATTGATTCATTCAAAATGTTCATTGATAGTTGGGGCTCTGCTAAGAAGAGAAACATAGGCTCAGATGAAATCTTTATAGAGCACAATTGGTCTCCTGGATATAAAAATATGGAATCTATATAACATGGATCTTGCCAACTTCTTGGATCAGATGTTTGGATTGACATAAAACTTGAACAGAATGAGTTTGAAAGGTGTCCAATGAAAAAATTTGCATTTGAAAATTCAACTATATGGAATCGAGTCAAATAATTTAATTAGACTACAAGTTATGGGATTTTCCTTTCTTTTATAAATATACAACACTAAACAGTAGTTTCCGAAATATTTCCCCTATTAATCCTCGTATTTAAAATAGTTCTGTTGTTTACTAAATTATTATTTGTTGTTGTTGTTGCAAATGCTGCAGCAACAGCAGTTGTTATTCTTAGTGTTGTCGTCATGCTGAATTATTACAACGACAACTGAAAATGTTTGTTATACGATTTCGTGAGTGCATCTTATAATGCTATTAATTATTTACATGCAGCACCTTATAATGTCAACTAGAAAATTCAATGCATAATATTATAACGCAATAAACAACAACTACAACAACAATAATAATGATAATAAACAATACAACTTCAGCGACAACTACGCCAAAATGACAACAATACCAACAACAGCAATAAAAAATATAGACGACAACAAATGTGGAACCAACGAAAAAAAAAAAAGAGTTAATATGAACGGTCATACATCTAATAAAGGTGTGTTGTTAAAAAAATGTTCTATAAGACGAACATTTGCATGATCCCTCCCCATTAGAAGTCTTTAAATTTTAGAATCTTGTAGTTTCCAAGGAGAAGATTTCAGACGAAATGACGAGCTCTATTCGAGAATTTTTTAAGACATGAGGAGTTAATAAGCCAAATTAGAAATGAGAATCTAACAAATGGCACAATCTTAATTATTAGGACTTAAGAGCATCGAATTACGAGTACTGGTTCAGTTGTATTAAAATATCCGTACTTAAACGAGAAGAAAGAGACATTCTCAATTCTAGCTTCCGATCTGATCTACATTCACATAAAACTTGCCTTTTTGATATAAAAAATACAGGGTGTAAAATCTTAAGATATATTTGATCTTCCCGTTATAACTACCGGGACTATATCTACGAAGACTGTTTCTTCTTTGTCCTTTAGGATCGTGTAATATAACATTTGTTTAAATCAAGAATTAAAAATAAATTTGTTCACGATCACTTTCTGAAAATGTTGATAAAATTTGTAAGATCTCGGTAAATAAGCATAAATTAAAAAATGATTTAAACTTTTGTAAAATTCTCAATATCATAGGAAAAATACCTTCAAAGGCAGAAAGGACCCAAATACTTGAAAAAAATTAATTTGTTTAATTCTTGTAAAAAAATTTTGATCACACCGATTCCAACCGTCTTCCATTTTGACGAAGTTTGATGTACATATTCTCTACATCGGCTCAAAATCTGAAGTTGGGGACTTAGTCCCAAAAAAGTGTCTAGATCTGTGAATCAGTAGTAAAACAAATTATATTCCTTGGCGCAGCCCTCTGGTAAAGACATTTGCCAAGATAATGTAAATAAGTCCTTCGTATGGTGAAGCGTGGCCTTTCTCTCATGGGTGTACTCTGAGAATCTACACTGATGGTTCGAAAAATGTAGATTAAGTATGTGGATGTAACTTCATTGAAGAGGTTAACTTCCGCATGTTTTTCAAAATGCAAAATTTTACAGACTAAAGTTTCTGCATTTCATCGAGCGATCGTCTGCCTGCGGTATTTTAGGATATTCGGTCCAAATATCATGATTTTTACCAACAGCAAGGCTGCAATCTTACTGATGTTTACACGGCATCTTATCTTGTCCGCATATCATTATGTAGGATGTCAGTGCATTCGAACATTGTACAGGTCTGGGTGCAATGACATGGGACTTACCATGATAACCTGTTAGCGAATGCCTTGGGGAATAGGCCTGATAACACTAATTGTTTGTGTGGTTTACCAATCACCGCTTTTAAAAGACGTGCAAAGGCGTACATCGATGGAATAATGAACCTTCGCGGTTGATTGCCAGAATAAAAAGGCCCAGATTGATAGGTTTAGAACTTACGGATGCGCTTCTTTAAAAGCGACTCGCTTCCCAAGAAGTGTGAGGTAAATGCTTTATCCGAGATTGCGGTTGATTTGAGATGTGAAAGACTGGACAAACTGGCCAACAATCATCTATCTCTCTCCTCTCCTTTCCTAGCTAAACTTCAATTTAAGCTACTCTTCTCTACTTCTCTATTCCAACGCTTCTATTTTCAGCTAATACAAAGGGAACTTCAGGACCCAAGATAACCATAACTGTCTCTACAATCTTTCATGACAGCCTGATAATATATTGGCTTCTATCCCGATTTAACGAAATTTCTCACAGTGAAAACAGTGGTGTAAGTTAAATTTTGGGCTTTATAGATTTAACGGGATCCTGTTCATTGGAATTTTAAACTGGATACTTCGAGTTATAAAAAATATTTTAAACGTCACCAAGACCAAAATTCTTTATATCTTCACCGATTTTAAAGATCATCGTATGTATAAATTTTTAGCTAAAGTTTTTTTTTCACCTGAAATCAATTCACTTCCGAAAAATACATTCACATTCGAAACCTTTACCTTCAGAAAATTATAATTACATTGCATGCACAAACAAATTCTTCGTTGCACATTAATCTTAACTACAATAAAAATCCAATCATTTACTCCCTTTCGACCCACACTTTCCAACCATCTTGAAGTTGCAACAACAACAAAAATTATGTTTGTAATGTCTATTTTTTTGCCACTGAAAATTAATTTTCTTTAAATTAAATGATTCAATTCCAAAACCCATTTAAAATCCAATGCTGACACATTTATCACACCTCCACATTATTACCACAGGTAGGGTAACCAAAAAAAGTAAAATAAAAGAAAATATCCACAATCATAAACAAATTCCATTTAATAAAGTGCAAAAGAATAAAACGAAATAAAACTTCCAAAAGAGTGTAAGTGAACCCAATAATAATGTCACTTCTTCTCCACTACGAAGTGTAAGAATTTGAATCACAAGATTCAAGACTGAAAACAACTCCAATCTTTGAATTTAAGTTTATTTTATTCTTTTTGTATTTGTAAATCACACGATTAAGAGAAAAATAACGTAAATTTATGCCAGAGAACACGGAGCATGTAATGATGTGATAATATGGGCAACTCCATATTTGAATTTTGAAAATAACAAGAACAAGAGGAACAAATGCCACCATATAGAGACTAAAGGAAATATTTAACAAAATTGGAATCAACTCTCCAACAACGTCATTATTGTCATGAAATAAAACGTGTTGGAGGAAAAAGCACGTGTGTCGAAGAGAAAACCCAGAATATTCCTTTCAATGAAGGGATTCTTCTTTAAGGGGAAATGGAAATATGGTCGATTGAGTACGAAACCTCCAATACGTTATTCGCTTTTAATAAAATTTTCAAAAAAAAAAAAAAATGGAGTTTTTATTAAAAATTGAATTTTCAGCAAAAAAATTCATTTAAAAAAAACAATTATTTTTTTAGAAAAAAAATAATTTTTCCAAAAATTGAATTTTTCACCAAAAAATTATTTTTGTAGAACAAAAAATGATTTCCTCAAAAAATTTAAAATTTTTCACAAAAAATTTATTTTTCTCAAAAATTGACTTAATTAAATTCTTTCACAAAAAAATAAAAAAATTGACTTTTTCACAAAAAAATTTAATTTTCGCAAAAATTTGAATTTTCAACAAAAAAAATGAATTTTTTCATAAAAAAATTGAATTTTTCATAAAAATTAATTTTTCACAAAAAATGAATTTTTCATAAAAATGAATTTTCACAAAAATTATTTTCATAATAATTGAATTTTTCACAAAAAAATATTTCAAAAATATTTTTCATAAAAAATTGAATTTTTCACAATAAAATGAATTTTTCATAAAAAATTGAATTTTTTCAAAAAAAAATGAATTTTTCACAAAAAAAATTTATTCTTCACAAAAAAATTTAATTTTTCAGAAAAATTTAATTTTTCAAAAAATTTAAGTTTTTACAAAAATTTAATTTTTCACAAAATTTTAATTTTTTCACAAAAAAATTTATTTTTCACGAAAAAATTTAATTTTTCTCAAAAAAAAAAACGAATTTTTCTCAAAAATTGAATTTTTTTTCAAAAATGGAATTTTTCTCAAAAAATTGAATTTTTTTCTCAAAAAAAATTTATTTTCTCAAAAGTGAATTTTCAAAAAAAATGATTTTCATTAAAAAATTTGAATTTTTCAAAAAAATGATTTTTCATTAAAATTGAATTTTTCCAATAAAAAATAATTTTTCATAAAAATTGATTTTTTCAAAAAATTTGAATTTTTCAAAAATTGAATTTTTCTAAAAATAAATTGAATTTTCTCAAAACAAATGAATTTTCTCACAAAAAAATTTGGAATTTTTCACAAAAATTGAATTTTCACAAAAAATAATTGAATTTCACAAAAAAATTGAATTTTACAAAAAAATTGAATTCTTTCAAGAATAAATTGATTTTTTCACAAAAAATTGAATTTTTCAAAAAAAATGATTTAAAAAAAATTGAATTTTTCATATAAAATTCAATTTCTGAATATTTAAAAAATTAATTTTTTTAAATAAAAAAGGGCCAACTGGAGAGGTTATTGAATATTTAAAGAAGCAAAAAATATAGGGTGGATAGGGTCAGGAGGAGAGGTAGCTAATATACAAGTCACATATTGATTATATAATACCTCATGAAATACGGCAACGATAATCTTAAAATTTTGTCTGTGAAAAGACTCCACGACAAGCATAGGGCGGATAGGACCAGGGGCAAATATTAATTATCGAATATCCCAAAATCTGAAGGAACAGTTTTACGGGACAAGATCGACGGATAGTATAAAGGGGAAAGATATCCTCATCCAAATTAACAAATTTCGTCTTAATCACTTCTTTATAGAAATGCTGCAGTAAACAAGTAGAATTGAAAAATGGCAAAGGTTTGTACCCATTTTATAATAAACGTCGTTATTTAAAAAATTGTTCCTGAATCTAAGTCGGTGGAGAATTTTTGTGCAGCAAAGCGCACCGAGAAAAGGCTAAATGCAAATATTTTACTGAAATCTGAATTTTTAACTAAAAAACTTCAAAATTTAAAAATGAAATAATAATTTTTATAAAGTTTTACCGAACACTTTTAGTGATATAAATTGTGAAAAAACTAATACACTCTCAAACCTCTAACTGTAGGTGTAGAGTATAAAAAGTAAAGGAAACCTATGAAGTTTTTCTCATATTTTTTATATTTTCAACATTTTTCTCTAGTTATTTATTTAAACAAATGTACGTTGTAGCATGAAATGATTACGTTTAAGATAAATTACAATAAAATATATGAATCTATATATAACACCAGACATATAACGTACAAACATACGTACGTACGTACGTACATTTATTTCATACATACATACGTTCATCCTCATAATAGCTGCAGCTGCCGTGATTACGTATATGACTGAAATTGTTGCCGTAAAGTTCACCAAAAAGTAGTCAGAAAATATTTAGAAAGCAAAAACAAAAATAACAAAAAATATATATCATTTCACAAGAATATAAATATTTAAATTATTCCATTTTCTATTTGCAGTGAAACAATGTGTTCGAATAGAAGAAAAGCCGGAAAAAAGAAAGAGTAAAGAAAACTACTAACGATAGAAATAGGAAATGAAAGATTAAGAGTGTGATAGTGGTAGTGGTAGTTAAGGAAAAGAGAATCCTGTTTACATACCGATGCCACTAATATGGCACCAGAAGCTCAAAATAAAACTGAAACTTCTCTGAATCATTTTTCTTGCATTTGATTCAAAACGTCTAACTTACACTTTCTACATGTCCTTCATCTACTCCCGCTTTTTTTAATGCATCGTAATAAATGTTGGTAACATTTTTGGATTTTTACCTTCCAATTTTCTTGATTTTTTTAGTTGTTTTATTTCATAGATTTTTTTTTAATTTAAATTTTGATAGTGGCTAAATTGAAAATTAGTTGAAACTAGAACTAAACTAGAGCTGATCTTGAACTTAAACTAGAACTGAACTAGAACTGAAATAGCGAAACGTTAACAATATCGGATAATCATATAAGTTTGATTTCTTCGTATCGTATATGAAAAGGCCATACGTTACTTACAGAATTAAGAATAATAATAATAAGGAATCCTCCAGAAAAGGAAAAAAATGTTATTAATGTAAAAATTCCGCACAAAATTTCTGTCCTTTTTGAAAACAACTTTAAAATTCTTCCACTTGCAGTTGAGAATAAATATTTTCATGAAAATATGCATTTTTGCAATAACAACAACATTACAATAACGAGCTGTATCCATAACATGAGCACTATTTCCTGTACTACAAAAACAAAAACAAACAATCAAACAAACTTAACAAAAAGTAACGATAAGACCAAAAATGGTGACAACACGTTTACTTACAATGACAACGCCTTTACATCAAAATAAAAATCCTAAAAGATTCATAACAAACACTCTCTCTCTCTCACACACACACACACATACATACTCATAGTGATCACTCCACAATCACTTGCAATAAAATCTTTTTCACTTTATACAATCTTATCAAAAAAAAAAGTAGGAAAATAAACATGATACAACCGACCCCCCTCCTAGAATATTGAAGGGAATCATTGGAATCATAGGGAATTTTTTAAATAAACAAACAACAACAAACACACATACATACATACATAATGTCTAGTTAATGTTAATAATGTGAACGTGTAAACTTTTGAGGATGTTCCTTAACAACAACAAAAAGCTAAATCGGAAGAAAATAACTAAAATTACACAAAAAAGAAGTAAATAATAAAAATGCACAAAATAGATAAAAAACAAGAATACTGAAAGTGAGAAAAAAGTCTCATAAAACATTTGTAAGTTCGTTTGTATGTTTTTGTCTTTTATTAAAATTTATCAAAAAAAAAAAAAAAAAAAACGAAAATGAAAATGAAACGAAATGAAACGATACGAACGATACGAAATCTGGCCTAATAGTTAAACAAACATGCAATTTTTAACTGCAACATTGTTTGCAACTCCAATTGCGTTATTTTATCCATTTTTACTATAAACAGAAAGATATCTTCCCTTTCCTTCTATATATGAACGTAAATATGTAATGTTGTTGTTGGTATATAGGTATCCTTGTATATAGTTAAGTATATATCTACATATTTCCATGGCCATAATGTAAAACTTGCACATTTTATTTTATAAGATTGTATTTTTTGCTACTTTAATACCCAAGTGCTATTTCCAGAGATAAGGTTGATAATATCATTATATTGAAGTTTTCGAAACTCTTTAAGGTTATGAAATTTTTTATTGAAAATTTGGTAAAAGAGTTCAGTTCTTAAGTGACCACTAAAGTAAACTGAACTAGAATTGGAAATCTTAGCTAGAATCTGAACCAGGATCTACACAAAAATTTGAACTAGAATCTGAAGAAATGAAACAGAAATGAACTAGAACTGTACAAGAGTTAAAATAGAACTGAACTGGAACTGAACTACAAATGAACTAAAACTTAACTAGAACTGTACAAGAATTAAAATAGAACTGAACTGGAACTGAACTAAAACTGAACTAAAACTGAACTACAACTGAACTAAACTCAACTGGACTGAACTAGAACTGAACTAGAACTGAACTAAAACTGAACTAGAACCGTACGAGAATTAAAATAGAACTGAACTGGAACTGAACTACAAATGAACTAAAACTCAACTAGAACTGTACAAGAATTAAATTAGAACTGAACTGGAACTAAACTAAAACTGAACCAGAACTGAACTAGAGCTGAACTAAAACTGAACTAGAACTGTACGAGAATTAAAATAGAACTGAACTGGAACTGAACTACAAATGAGCTAAAACTTAACTAGAACTGTACAAGAATTAAAATAGAACTGAACTGGAACTGAACTAAAACTGAACCAGAACTGAACTAGAACTGAACTAAAACTGAACTAGAACTGTACGAGAATTAAAATAGAACTGAACTGGAACTGAACTACAAATGAACTAAAACTTAACTAGAACTGTACAAGAATTAAAATAGAACTGAACTGGAACTGAACTAAAACTGAACCAGAATTGTACTAGAATTAAAATAGAACTTAATTAGAACTGTACTAGAACTGAAATAGAACTGACCTCGAAATGTACTAGAACTGAAGTAGAAATAAACTAGAACTGAACTAGAACTTAACTAGAAGTGAACTAGAACTTAACTCGAAATAATATATAATTGACCTAAAGCTGAACCAAAAATTAAGTTGAAAATAGATTACAATGTTTTTCTTTTTCATAGCTCAATCAAAAGTCTTCCAGTCTCGAACCCTTTAGGGTTTTTAAGTTTCGAGTGTTTTGAGGTTGCATGCGGTAGTTTCTATAAACTCTTCTTTTTTATAAAATTCACTACTATTTTTTTCACATTTTCTTCTTATTAAGTTTAAATTTATGTTTGTTTTCTGGAAACACAAGTTTTTCGATGGTAATAAAAGTCATAAAACATTGCGAATATTTTATTGCCTCCAAATAAGTTGCGATAAATGTTTTTTAGAGATTGCAACCAGAACAAAAACAAAAAACAAAAACTATGCCAAAGAGGAAGTTTTATTTTAAGTAATCGAAAGAGGGCAAAAGGTTAAATATTTAAATCACATAATTTGCAAAAATATTACAGAAATTTTAAATTTTATTGAAAACTTAATAAAAATTAAAAAAAAAATTAGCTTTTTTTGAAAATTTATTGGAAGTTTATAAATATTTATAAGAATTCTAATATGAAGGACTTAAATGTTCACATGAATTTGTAAAAATACAAATTCTCTTTGTAAAGAAACCTTTATCAATCAAACGCTGTCCTTAGTCAAGAGACCTTAATTGGTTGCAAAATATAAATTAAAAAAAATATATATATGAAACTTTGTTGTTTTAACCCATAGAGGACCACAGACAGAAAATGATATTTACTGCGAGTAGTAAATTCCCAAGTCATTTTGGCAATTCATTACTCAATTCAAAAAATTCAGAGTAAAAATTCATTAATTCAGATTTCAACAAGATTGCAAATTGACATAAAATTGTTTATTTTTTAATTTTTTACCTTTTTTAGATCGCAGTGAATTTCATACTGAAATTTAACTTGATGAAGGCTTCTCATTAAAGTGGACTTTCGCAATTCACTAAATGTTTGAATTAAAGCAAAACGCGTTTACATCAAATCTGTAGTCCACTTCTAGTTCAGTTCTAGCTCAGTGTTAGTTCAGTTAGTTCAGTTCAGTTGTAGTTCAATTGTAGTTCAGTTCTAGTTTAGTTCTAGTTCAGTTGTAGTTCAGTTGTAGTTCAATTGTAGTTCAGTTCTAGTTCAGTTCTAGTTCAGTTGTAGTTCAGTTGTAGTTCAATTGTAGTTCAGTTTTAGTTCAGTTCTAGTTTAGTTCTAGTTCTAGTTCAGTTCTAGTTCAGTTGTAGTTCAATTGTAGTTCAGTTCTAGTTCAGTTTTAGTTCAATTGTAGTTCAGTTTTAGTTCTGTTGTAGTTCAGTTGTAGTTCAGTTCTAGTTCAGTTCTAGTTCAGTTGTAGTTCAATTGTAGTTCAGTTCTAGTTCAGTTCTAGTTCAGTTCTAGTTCAGTTGTAGTTCAATTGTAGTTCAGTTCTAGTTCAGTTCTAGTTTAGTTCTAGTTCAGTTCTAGTTCAGTTGTAGTTCAGTTGTAGTTCAATTGTAGTTCAGTTCTAGTTCAGTTCTAGTTCAGTTCTAGTTCAGTTGTAGTTCAATTGTAGTTCAGTTCTAGTTCAGTTCTAGTTTAGTTCTAGTTCAGTTCTAGTTCAGTTGTAGTTCAATTGTAGTTCAGTTCTAGTTCAGTTCTAGTTCAGTTCTAGTTCAGTTCTAGTTCAGTTGTAGTTCAATTGTAGTTCAGTTTTAGTTCTGTTGTAGTTCAGTTGTAGTTCAGTTGTAGTTCAGTTTTAGTTCAATTGTAGTTCAGTTTTAGTTCTGTTGTAGTTCAGTTGTAGTTCAGTTCTAGTTCAGTTCTAGTTCACTTCCAGTTCAGTTCTAGTTCAGTTTTAGTTCAACTGTAGTTTAGTTCTAGTTCAGTTTTAGTTCAATTGTAGTTCAGTTTTAGTTCTGTTGTAGTTCAGTTGTAGTTCAGTTGTAGTTCAGTTGTAGTTCAGTTGTAGTTCAGTTCCAGTTCAGTTGTGGTTCAGTTGTAGTTCAGTTCTAGTTCACTTCCAGTTAAGTTCTAGTTCAGTTCTAATTCATGACTAGTTCAGTTCAAATTAATTCCAGTTTAGTTATAGTTCAGCTAAAATTAAAATTTTAAATTTAACATATCATGAGGTCGCAGAAATGAAAATGCGTAGATTTGGAACAGGAAAAGCATATGTAATGATAAGTAAAGAAGAAAAATTGAGTCCAAAGTAATATTGAACATACATCTTGAAAAGTTCGAAACACAAATTCTTTGTGTACATTTTAGTTAAAAAGTAAGACGAAGTAACAACTGATCGCTAACGAGTTAAAAATTAACTTTTGCTCGCAATAAAAACAAAAAAAAATTCTCCAAAATTTTCTCAACACTAATGGCCAATGAACTTTCGCTGGAAAAGAAGAACTTTACCTAAAAAGAAACTGTCAATATTTAATGTACTGTTTCAATAAAATTATTACAAACAAAAAATCTAAAAAAAAAATTATATAAAAATATAATTTTTTTCGTTGTTGTAAAAAGCAAATAAATATTCATACCAAAATGTCAGCTGTCAATCTTTTCGTTTGCCAAAAAATATCGGAGAGCAAAAAAGAAAAACAAGATTCCGAAAAATAATCAAAAAAAAAACCAAAATCAATAAAATGCGACAGGAACACAGAAAAATCATATAAAACAATTTACTAAAAATCCAACAATAACAACAACAAGAACAAGAACAAAAACAAACATCAACCAGAATAAAACAATATTCATGAATATTTATTTTATAACATGATAAACATTTGTAGTAAAGTGATGTTTTTTTTTGTATTTGTTATTGTATACAAAATACAAACCTCCTTAGTCCTCCCTCCACTCAACGCTTCCAACATCTCTCATAACTCACACTCTCTAAACATGAAATATTTAATACATGCCACAAAAATATGTATAGAAAATCCGACATGAACACGTCGTAATTGTATATATTTATTTGCAACACAACAATGCTACATATGTATGTACAACAACAACAACAATAATAATAATAACAATAACAAAATATATATTATAAATAAATTAATTTCATATTGAAATTCAGATACATATGTGCAAGTGTATGTGTGTTTGTATATGGATACATACAAATACATATATATGAATAATAAAAATATTTAATTCTTTTGTAGATCCCTAAAGCTAAAATTCAGTAAACAAAATGACCTGCTACTCTCATGTTACAATACCCTCCAGCGGCACAAATGCGTCATCTGTTGCTCTAACTCTCTGCAGATGAATATAACAATCCGAATGCGCTGAAATTAATTTATATTGAAACTCATTTTTCACTTCAGTTGGATACAGAAAATCATCACGAAACGATTTAATGGAACAAATGTTATAGAGCGATATCTGAAGCAGCCTTTTTGTATGATAATTAGTGGTCATCATTACCAGACTTCAGAATTAAGATAAATAGCAAATAAATCCCTGAGGAACTATAGATCTTATGAGAATATGAAAATATTAGTCATTCCTATAGTGTTCATAAAATTCGTTGTCAGTATCGATAATCATCTACTTTGTTCTCATTTTGCAATTAACTATTTCACTTGAGATTATCTTCTAGATAAAATCAGCAAGTAGTATAATAAATATCAAAAACATATTGTCTCTTTTAGAATTATTCCCCCAATGTTGACTTGATCGTGGCAAAAATATATGGAATCTTTTCTGCAATTAATTAAAAACGCATTTTTAAGCAAATTTATGAATTCATTAATTATTGTTGTTGGCTTTTGTAATTAATTCAAAAAGAGTTATTTATATTATTTTCTCATAGAGTTGCCAGTATGAGGGGAATTAATATATAAGTAGACAAGAAACGAATGTTATAGTTAGTCCAAATAGATTACAAAAACCGCTACAATATATATTGTGGACTTCATGGAATGTTATACCTTCACATGTTGTGTGATTGCATAAAATAGTTGGGTTATTTTCAGCCTCTAGTTACACCTTCCAAAACACTCTTGAGTCTGTTATTTTAAAAGAAATCTTCTAATTCCTAAAAATCTTTAACAAATTTCCAAAATTTTATTTTTTACGCTCTTCGCTCTATCACGCCAAGCGATATTTGGATACAAAAATTTTTATTACCAAAAGTTTTAGGAAACGTCAAGCAATGCAAACAATATAACAGTTTTCAAATTCCAACTTTTTAATTTGAGAATTTTAGCCAGAATTTATAGATATGAAAAAAATAGGTCGAACTCGGGAACCTTAAGTCTTCCAAAATGTAAGTTTTTTTAAGTTCTTTTTTTTTAAGTTCTTTTTTTTTAAGTTCTTTTTTTTTTTTTGTTGCAGTACCAAAAAGCCTATAAGTCTTTCAGAATAATGTACCTGAGATATATCCTGATAAAATTTGGAACTGTTTATAGCATAGAAGCTTCTCCAAAGTCGGTCATAAAGTAAAATTTTAAAATTTTACTAAGCAGAGTGCATTCATATAAAAATCTACAAAATTGTTTAAGATATAAGAAATCTGAACAGTTTTAAATATTTTTATGTCCAATTTTATAACCTGTGGACCAGCCAACTTAAGGCTCACGATATTCAGAGTTAAAATTTAAAATGAAGTCACAAAAAAACATGAACAACAGTACATAATTTGTTCCGACTAAATTTAAAATGGCTGTTTTTTGGGGCGTGGCAAAAATTCATTTTGGCATTTGCACAGAAATCATTCCTTCATTCTAAAAGAGGGTCTATTATCACCCTACTATATACTTCGTTATACTCTCTGGCGATTCTTTATATATGTGAAGGGTTGTTTTTCATTTCTGGTACGCAACCGTTATGTCTGATCTTGCCAGATATAAGATGTTTTGGTTCAAAGAGTTAAAGACAGTCAGGTGAAGCAGGTGTTATATTGATCAAGTTAACATTTCAGTAAGGAAATATTTCATAATGAGGCTGGATGGGAATATAGTTATAAAAAGAAGAGAGTCGAAGACATAACCCCACAAAGTCAATAAAATCTTATATCAAATCAAAAACTGATTCGATTTAACTATGTCCATTTGTCTGTTTGTTGTAAATATTCTTTTGTCCACAAAATTGTATCGATTCTAAAGAAATTTACCCAGAATGTTTGCTAAATCCACTTTAGTTTCCTAAAACCGGCAAAATCCGTTCAGTTGAAAAAAATTATAAGCCGATATCTGAGACAACCTCAAAATTCAGTGAAAAGCTCTTCGAAGATTTTCAGTAAAATTAAATTTACCATACGCCCCACACTAAAAATCATCAGAAACCAAAATCATATATAAAATTTTGAACCAAAATCAGTTTGTCATTTAAGTCTTAATTATAAAGATAATTTTCTGAAAATAAACTATAAACAAAAGAGATTGTGTTCGCCCTTATATCAGGCTCTTTTTCGTAAAAGACTTATAAAACTGTTAAATGTAGACCAATTTTAGGAAAATGACACAATTATTTATTTAGTTGTCATCAATACATTCTTATTTTTTGTTGGTCCCATATATGGCCCCTTCCCGGATAACGATTTTGAGCAAATAAGACTCTTAATTAGAATTAATATTATTTAGATTTGATGTACTTTTGTTATTGTCTTTAATAAACATCAATTGAATTTCAGACCATGACCTTCCCGGAATAGATTTGAAACTTAAAATATTCCATGAATATTGTCTCTAATATATGATGCTGATATCTTTAAATAAAAGTTTATTAAATAAAATCGGCGTTAGCATTATTTGTTTGTTTTAGGAGCTCTATTTGCATATTTTAAGAGGATTTGCGAGTTAAAAATATATGTTTTGTGATCTTGGAACGAATTTCACTATTTTGGATTAACTATTTTCAAATGATCTATATTTTTACGGAAAATCTAGTGATTAGTGAAATTTCCTAGTTTTTCGCTTCAGAGTGATTATTTTTAGGTTTATTTTTTGTCTTTTATTGAAAAATCTCTAATTTTCTCCTTTTCCAAAGTCTGGTAACATTTTGTACAATTTTGAAAATTAATTCAAGTTTTTTTTTCTAAAAAATTTTTCAAAAAGAAAAAATTGTTGAAAATTATCATCATCACAAGAAATCCTCAACATTTAGTCATACACACTAAATGCAGCTAAAGACCAAAGTTATGCGAAAAGTTATTTCAAACAGTTGCCAAAGTTATTCTACTCTTTATACAATATTTCTTTTTCTTTTTGCCTTTTTCGTTCAAACTTTTTTTCCTCAATTTTTTTTTTCTGAACAAAACACAAAATTCTTTGTGTTCAACATACAAAAACATATTTTTGAACTAAAAAGCAAAAAAAAAATAATAAAAACGCAGGAACCGAAAAAAAATTCTAGTAAAAAACTACTTCCACAACTACTTTTGGCTACTGGGTTAAAGTTGCACAAACACACACATGTACACACACACACACATTGATATGTATGCATCATACATGCCACAATATCTACTACCTATTGTGGCATATTTGGTAAAGTTTTGAGTAGCATCAATCAGAAACTGGCAAAACATTTAAACCCCTGCTCCCCCCTTTCCATCTTCTCGCTTTGAAATGAAGAAGACCAACAAAAATAAAAATGCTCAAAAACTTCAACAATAACAAAAGAAACTAAAGAAAAGGAAGGAATAGGAAGAATCTCCTTATCCATCCATCCATCCTGCTTTTTTAAAGAAACCTGCCACGTGGAAAGAATTTCATTTTGTGTTAATGCAATATCGGTTAAAGTTATTTCTTCTCTTTAAATTTTTTATTAATAAAAATATAAATTTATTTCTTAAATGCATTTCTCTGAAAGAAAAAGACGATTTCTTCAGTTATTGTTCCAATATTCGCACAATGTCATCAAAATGATGATGAAATCTTTAAAATACAAAACGCAAACAAAAAAAAAAGTGAGATGTTATAGTCGGTCAAGCCCGAATGATTAATACCCTACGCTAAGTTTTTGGTTTGAAATGATAGCTACCAAAAATTAATGAACGACCCTCGTATAAAAGTATTTTTTAATTAATGCTGTAGAATACAGTAATGTAAGTAAGTAAGAGTACTAATTCGTTCTAAAAGGACTTTTTTCTGTGAGCGTTACATGGGAAAGACTAGGACGACCAAACATCGATTTTTGCTTATATTTGCCTTGATCTTACCAACGTATATGTGAGATTTAAGCCCTTCAAAATGATATTTGGGACCTATGAAAAATAATGAACCGATCCTCGTATGATAAATAACATTAAACTAACTTGTTTCATGTTTCATTAAAATCGCATTATATTTAAAACTTTTGTGACCTTAAAACCCCATTCCAGGAGGAACAATAGAGCTAGGGAGCAAGGTGAAATAATGGACCCAAAATCACCAGTTTCAATAGTCGTCGTCCTTGGCCAAAATAATGACACATGCCAAATGCTGATATCTTTAAAACTGCACCCTGCACTTTATTCACAAGGTATACATGAACAGCCAGCCAGCCAGACAGACGGACATCATGAAATCAACTCAAAAACTGATCCTGAATCGAACGGTATACTTAAAAGTGGTGAAAGCTTAATTTTTTTTCTGTAAGTTACAACAAACGCATAATACCCCCAACCATCAATGGTGGTGTAGGGTACAAAAACTTTACATCTTTCATCAGCCATAAGAGAATCGAATGAATAAAATGTTCTGAAATTTGTGTTATCGCCTAATTTTTTCTTGATTTGAGTTAATAAATCTTTGTCATTGTCACATGTCTCTTTTTTGATCACTTTTTCTCTTGTCTGCCCTTTTTTCTCTTATTTTCAGTTCTGTTTTTTTTTTGTCTAAATAAAACATTTAAAATTTTGATCAAAATATTGTCAACATTTTGATATGAATTCGTGAGGAGTTTGTTTGTCGTTATCTCCATTTAAAATTATTTTCCATTTTTTTTGCGTTTTCGAAACTGTTGCATTTCACTTTATTTACTTCATGTATTTGAAAGATGCGTAACATACATTTTAGATGGACATTTTGAAAGGACAATAATGACATTATATCAGGTTCCTGTTGGACAAAAAAAAAAAAAACAATTTTTTGTTGCTTTTTTGCAAAGTGCTTTACATTTTATTGGAAGTTAAACAGAAAAACTTTTAGGCTAAAAGAAAACGAATTTAGAACAAATTGAAAATTCATTAAAGTTATTGAACTAAAAGAAAAGGAGTTGAAATAAAGAACACAAAATGGTACAAATGTAATGGAAAAATCTGTTTTTGAGAGAAATTCAATAATTATAAAAGTCTAGTATGAAATTTTTCAAAGCAGTCATTTTGACTGCTTGTCAATACAACATCAAACAGATTAATAATTATGCAAAAAATACTGAATTAATTTAAACTTGGTGACTTTAAATGGTAGTTTTCCTCCTCCAAAAATGCCGGTCGCTTCAAATGCTTGGTGAACAGTTCCTTGAAGCCTTAAAAGTTTTAATTTCTCAATTTACTCAATTGAGGAAATTTGCGCTAGAAAACGAAGCTTAAAGAAAAACCATTTGATTACTGTTCGGTTTTGAACATTCTACTCTCAAATCTGCTATAAAAATAGTTTTGTAACCTGAAATACCAAATCCATTGAAAAGTCGGTAAATAAAGTCCAACAAATGCGATAGAATCTCACAACTGTTGAACTGCCCAGAATTTAGAAGCATCAATTTCAATACATTAGAGATACATTTTGTATTTATATGTCGTATATTAATACTTTATATAAGTCCAACCAGCCGATCAAAAGTTACCAATTCATTTCCAAAAAAAATCTATACTGCATCAGGTTCTTCGGAAACATGACGAAGTACATTATGTTGTATGTTATGAAAAAATTGTGTTGAAATCCATTTAATTTCAATAGAAAATTTTGCAAATTATTTTCCCCAGAATTTTTATGATGACTCAGATGCTGATCTATAACCTTTTATGAACTGAACCGATTTGTCTGATTTTAAGTAGAAAATATCTCAAAACAATAAGAAAGATTTAATTGAACTCTTAGTGAATAATTAGTTTGGTTGAAGGCATGCGAACGATAACTGTCGGAAGTGTGGACATAGCTAAATCGAAACAGATTTTGATTTATTGCAAAGGGGACTCAAATAATTCTTAGGCGATGATTCGCACCAAAATTTGTTAGTATCGATTATTTTATAAGTCTGTAAGTAGCATCCCCGGATGGAAAAGGCAGAAGGTTCCTCATCACTTTAATCTCCTAAAAGATTTTCCTATAAATAGTGCCCTCTAAGCAAATATAATAAATGTCTACATTAAGTACTTTCTAGAACTGGATCAAGTCCTCAACCTTTTATTTGCCCCCAAAATCAACTTTAATAAGAAACCTTTTTCTCTATAAAAAGAAAAACTCTTAAATCAATTTACATTAACCAACAAAAAAAAAGGAAACAGAAACTCTAGGGAGAATGACAGACAGGCGGTCGGACATTATAACAGACTTGTTATTTGTATTTCGTTAGGTCTATCTGTATATACAGATATCTGTGTGTGTGTGTATGTGTATTTTTGTTTGATGTCAAATGTAAATTTATTCATAACAAAAAACCAAAATTCAAAAACCATCATTTCCATTTCCATTATGGCCGAGAAAGAATAAATATGAGTGAGTGAATGTAAATGTGATTTCATTCTGTTTTTTGCCACACACAACAGTTTTTCTTTGGTATGATGATGATGTTTTTGTTGTTATTGTTGTTGTTGCTGCTGCTTTTGTTTTAGCTGCTAATGAGAGCAATAGGTTGCTGGGTTAGTTCATAGCAAGTCAAATACTTGCCGCCACATATGGAAATTTGCAAAAACGATTTTCCAAAGAATAACAGGCCGTCAAGGCAGGCAAGCAGGCAAGCAGGCAGAGAGATAGACAGACAAAGAGACCATGTGTCCAAGCTTTTCAAACATACAAACACTTATTAGACACACACACACACACACTATTATTGTTGGTTCAAATTCAAACTCAAATTAAAGTTTTTTTTTTTTTAATGTGAGACTGTGTATGTGTGTGTTCTGGCCTGTTTCATAGGCCAAGACCAACAATAACAACAACATATAGAAAACGTAATGCAGCCAGTGTTTGTTCATGGGCAAAATTGTTTGTCTTCCGTAAGTTTCTTTCTCATTGTGGCTGCTTGGTTGGCTGGTTGAGCGGTTACTTGGTCTGGACGTTGGACTCACAGACTGACTGAGTGTTGCCCATATCTAGTGATGATGAAGGTTATATTTTTGTTTAAATGGAAATCAAAAAGTAAAACAAAAATATGTTTAAGTATTTAAGCCATCAAGGTCTACTACATTTATTATATTTTTATGCAATTTTTTTCCGTTTTGGGCCAGGTTTTTGGTGGATTTCTGCAGTTTTGTTTTTAGATTTTTCTTGCAACAAAAACAGCAACAATTATTGGCATTTTGTTGCATAAATGAATGCGAAATGAAGAAGTTTTATTCGATTTTGTTTGAATATATGAGAGCTCTAAGTTCACCAGAGTAATGTATTCATAACATATTCATGCCAGGAATACGACAACGACCAACAGTGGAAATGGAATGAAAATGGAAAACACATGGAAATAAAACAACAACAAAAAATTCAAAAATCTCATCAAAAGTTGATTGAAAACAATTTAAATGCAACCAGGTTTTGTTTTTCTTTCTTCTCGATATTTTTTTCTTTGCTTTGGATCTGTATTGTATTTTCGATATAAATGTAGGTCTCTTGGGCGTATATTATCTTTACTATTTGATTTTGGCATCTTTTTTTTTCACTGGTATTTTTTTATCATTGTTGGCTAAAATAAAAGCACGATTTTGCGTTTGTAGTCGTTATGAATATATACGTTTCGTTTTTGTCTATTTTTATTTTTATTAAATTTTTTTTATTCACTAACTGGGGCATTTAACTCACTATTGTTGATGGCAAAAAAAGTAGAAAAAAACAACAATAACAAAAAATTCAATAAAAATATTGATTGAATTTTATCAATTATGGGAAATAATGACTTTAAAAATTCATAAAACTGGAACATTAACCCATTATTATTAATATTTATATGAAAAAGACAAAAAAAAACAACAACAACATCAACTGAGTGCTATTAAATATTCAGCGGGGTACAAACATTTGTTTAAAAAATAACGAAAATTAAATTTTTAGTAAAAAAATACAATTGTTTGGTGAAAATTCCAAGAAAACTTTTCAGTAAACAATTCAAATTGCAATTTAACAAAAATCCAAAAAAGTCCCTATTTTTAGTGAAAAATTTCAATTCCAAAAAAATGTAAGTAAAAATTCAAACTTTTAGAAAAATTTTAATAAAAATTCCAATTTTTAGTGATAAATCAATTTATTTTTTGCGAAAAATTCAATTTTTTAGATAGAAAATGAAAATTAAATTTTTGTAAAAAAATCACTTTTTTGTGAAAATTTTCAATATATTTCAATTTTAGTGAAAAAAAAGATATTAATTAATTTATTTTTAGTGAGAATTTAAAATTTTAAAGAAAATTTTGATTTTAAGTGAAAATTTTTGTAGAATTTTGAAATTTCAGTGAAAATTTGAAATTTTAGTGAAAATTTGAAATTTTAGTGAAAATTTGAAAATTTTAGTGAAATTTGAATTTTAGTGAAAATTTTGAAATTTAAGTGAAATTTGAATTTAGTGAAATTTGAAATTTTAGTGAAAATTTTGAATTTTTAGTGAAAATTTAAAATTTTAGTGAAAATTTGAAATTTTTAGTGAAAATTTGAAATTTTAGTGAAAATTTGAAATTTTAGTGAAAATTTTAAATTTTAGTGAAATTTTGAAATTTTAGTGAAAATTTGAATTTTTAGTGAAAATTTGAAATTTTAGTGAAAATTTTGAAATTTTAGTGAAAATTTGAAATTTTAGTGAAATTTTGAAATTTTAGTGAAAATTTTGAATTTTAGTGAAAATTTGAAATTTTAATGAAAATTTGAAATTTTAGTGAAAATTTGAAATTTTAGTGAAAATTTGAATTTTAGTGAAAATTTGAAATTTTAGTGAAAATTTGAAATTTTAGTGAAAATTTTGAAATTTTAGTGAAAATTTTGAATTTTTAGTGAAAATTTGAAATTTAGTGAAAATTTGAATTTTTAGTGAAAATTTGAAATTTTAGTGAAAATTTGAATTTTTAGTGAAAATTTGAAATTTTAGTGAAAATTTTGAATTTTTAGTGAAAATTTTGAATTTTTAGTGAACATTTGAAATATTAGTGAAAATTTTGAATTTTTAGTGAACATTTGAAATTTTAGTGAAAATTTGAATTTTAGTGAAAATTTGAAATTTAAGTGAAAATTTGAAATTTTAGTGAAAATTTGAAATTTTAGTGAAAATTTGAAATTTTAGTGAAAATTTGAAATTTTAGTGAAAATTTGAAATTTTAGTGAAAATTTGAAATTTTAGTGAAAATTTGAAATTTTAGTGAAAATTTGAAATTTTAGTGAAAATTTGAAATTTTAGTGAAAATTTGAAATTTTAGTGAAAATTTGAAATTTTAGTGAAAATTTGAAATTTTAGTGAAAATTTGAAATTTTAGTGAAAATTTGAAATTTTAGTGAAAATTTGAAATTTTAGTGAAAATTTGAAATTTTAGTGAAAATTTGAAATTTTAGTGAAAATTTGAATTTTAGTGAAAATTTGAAATTTTAGTGAAAATTTGAATTTTTAGTGAAAATTTGAAATTTTAGTGAAAATTTGAATTTTTAGTGAAAATTTGAATTTTTAGTGAAATTGAAATTTAGTGAAAATTTGAATTTTTAGTGAAATTTGAATTTTAGTGAAAATTTGAAATTTTCAGTGAAAATTTGAAATTTTAGTGAAAATTTCAAATTTTCAGTGAAATATTAAACATTTTGTGAAAATTTATATTTGAGTGAAAATTTGAAATTTTTGTGAAAATTGGAAATTTTTGTGAAAATTGGAAATTTTAGTGAAAATTTGAAATTTTAGTGAAAATTTGAAATTTTAGTGAAAATTTGAAATTTTAGTGAAAATTTGAATTTTTAGTGAAAATTTGAAATTTTAGTGAAAATTGAATTTTTAGTGAAAATTTGAAATTTTAGTGAAATTTGAATTTTAGTGAAATTTGAAATTTTTAGTGAAAATTTGAAATTTTAGTGAAAATTTGAAATTTTAGTGAAAATTTGAAATTTTCAGTGAAATTTGAAATTTTAGTGAAAATTTGAAATTTTCAGTGAAAATTTGAAATTTTAGTGAAAATTTGAAATTTCAGTGAAAATTTGAAATTTTAGTGAAAATTTGAAATTTTCAGTGAAAATTTGAAATTTTAGTGAAAATTTGAAATTTTCAGTGAAAATTTGAAATTTTAGTGAAAATTTGAAATTTTCAGTGAAAATTTGAAATTTTAGTGAAAATTTGAAATTTTCAGTGAAAATTTGAAATTTTAGTGAAAATTTGAAATTTTCAGTGAAAATTTGAAATTTTAGTGAAAATTTGAAATTTTCAGTGAAAATTTGAAATTTTAGTGAAAATTTGAAATTTTCAGTGAAAATTTGAAATTTTAGTGAAAATTTGAAATTTTCAGTGAAATATTAAACATTTTGTGAAAAATTTATATTTGAGTGGAAATTTGAATTTGTAGTGAATTTTCGAAATTTGAATTTTCGAAATTTGAATTTTCAGTGAAAATTTGAATTTTAGTGAAAATTTGAAATTTTAGTGAAAATTTGAAATTTTAGTGAAAATTTGAAATTTTAGTGAAAATTTGAAATTTTAGTGAAAATTTGAAATTTTAGTGAAAATTTGAAATTTTAGTGAAAATTTGAATTTTTAGTGAAAATTTGAAATTTTAGTGAAAATTTGAATTTTTAGTGAAAATTTGAAATTTTAGTGAAAATTTGAAATTTTCAGTGAAAATTTGAAATTTTAGTGAAAAATTTATATTTGAGTGGAAATTTGAATTTGTAGTGAATTTTCGAAATTTGAATTTTCGAAATTTGAATTTTCAGTGAAAATTTGAATTTTTAGTGAAAATTACAATTTTTAAAAAGTGAAAATTTTAAATTTTAGTGGAATTCTTGTATTTAACGACTTAATTAACGTCTTTAATAAGAAAATACACTTCTTATTTCCAATCATTTTAATGACAAACCATAATTAAGATTCCCTAATTAATGTTACTTTCAATGAAAATTGATCCACAAATACTGAGTACTATAACTGTCAAAATCCCGCATTTATTACATAAAATTAATAACTTAATTCTCTTATTAACGTCTTTCGTATGCAAATAAATCTTTTTCTAATTGTTCAAAGACGTTTTTCTTTTTTCTATTTTATTTTATTTGTCGTTTTTCACTGAAACCGCAAAAAGAAAGAGATTTTTTCACTCTAATGAAATATTCATTTGCTAACAATTTTAAACAGAATTAGAGTCTTCTTATCGTGCATTTACCAATTAGACGTATTAAAATCACAAAAACTTGTTGATTTTCTAAAGAAAAGGAAATTTTTTTATTTTTACTTCTTCTATTTGTACCCTACAGCATCACAATTGAATGAAAGACAGTATAGTAGTTTCATAATCTGATCCGATTTAAAGAAAAGAGTGTTCGATATGCAACTTAATAAACGATTGATTTCTATGAATTGTATTCAGATACCTTGTTCTTATTCTAAACTCCTCCGATCTTTAAAAAAATAAACCATAACCGAAATACATATCGTTATCTAATGTAAAAATGACCAGTTAAAATGAAATTCAACTTCTCTTTATTTATATAAATTAGATTTGCTGGATCTGGAGCAGCCAACTTATCTACTTTTACTGTCAACATTAAACCATCCGTTTATTTAAGAAAAAGTTATTGTTCATTTGAAGGGTACTTTAACATTCACCATAACCTATAAAAACAACCCCACTTGTTTGTCTTTCGCTTTAACTGTTACACTCTATAGAGGGCAAATATAAAAGCGAAAAAGAAGAAAGAATAGATTGTGACAACTAAAGCTACTAAATTCTACTCAAAATTAAACAAACCTGTCAAAATTCATTAGATATCAACAAAAGCAACACGAACAGCAGCTTCAGCATCTAAAGAATCACTTCCTTGCTACACTTTCGCGTAAAATGAAAGAAAAAATAAACCACAACAACAACAACAACACTAACAAGATTTAAAGGAATCAAATCTGCATCATTTGCAACGAAATAATTTGCACATCAACTTCAATTCAATTTAAAATTAAATAAATAATATTGTAATGCTGTTGCTATTGCTGCTAATGTTGCTGCTCGTAAACACAGCAACAAACAACATTTCATTCATACCAAAAATGTTGTCAGAAAAAAAAACTATTAACTAGAATTTTAAATCGTCAGCAGGAAAAAAGTAAAAAAAGAGTTAAGAAAAAGGAGCAACAAAAAGTACTAAAAAAGAGTAACAAGAAACTGAATTGAACACAAGAAGAGTTGAACTAATTAGACAGTGTGTAATGTGCGTAAAACACTTAAGGAAAACAACCACGTTCTGCACTTTGGCAAGTAATTAATTAAGACAAGTTGTAGAAGTTGGTAGTGCCAAACCAAACTACTTTACTACACTGCACTACAACTATAACATCTACCACTTCGCTCTACCAATGATTTTATTATTTTAAACATACATACTTTCATACCTTCATCATCATTATCATCAACATCAACATCAAATCACCATCATCATACATTCATACTTCTTATTCTTCTTCATATTACCGAAGTTGTTGATGTACAATGTCTTATTAAGACGATGTTCTAGTAATATTTGCAACAATAATCTTACAACTGTTCAGATGTTGATGATGATGATGATGATGACTGGTTGGTTGGTTGGTTACTTTTAAGTAGTTTTGAGTCTAGAATTCTCTCATCAACTACTATTTAACAAAGTTGAAAGAAAAAATAGCATAAAAATTAAAAAGAGGAAACCTGCAAAATTTTTTTTAAAAAAGGAAAGAAATGCAAGTTAATCATGTTGCCAAGTAAGCAAAAATAACCAAAACGGACAAAATGACAGACAGACAGACAAAGATTTAGAAGAAATGCTTTCCGTTTCGCTTTAATTGATGAAAATATTTAGTGAAATTTTAAGAGGAACTTGAACAGTTAGAAAATAATTACGAAGAAATAGAGAGAGTAACAGAGAGCAATAACTAAGAGATTGATCTTGTAATATTATACTCCCTCTCTTATTATATGCTATCAACGCACAAATTGTCTCTTCTGAAGCCAATTCATAGAATGAAACTCATTGAAAAATTACAAAATGATTTAGGCAAAATTTTCCCAGATCTAGGAAAAATTTACGAAGCTAAAGTTAAGCAGACAAAGTGGAAAGTTCTAAAGCTGTCACAACAATGAAAACTATTTGTTTTAGAACATAAAATATCCCTTAACGTTGTGACATCAAATGACGATCCAATATTGGGAAAGCTGATATCAATTCGACCTCTACTCAAATTGCCTTAAAATCGCTTTGATTTGTTAACTTCTCATTTATAAATACAAAGTGAATGATCGGTACATAAAGGAGATTGTTGTGCTCTTAAAATTATCCCTTAAGCGATTGAAATCAAATACATATTGTTTTTCTTCTGGACCTGAACCTTAAAGAAGCAAAACAACAAAGGTAGCTGAATGATCTAGGTAACAGTTTCGCAGATCTAGCCACAATGTTTGTATTGTCCTAAGGCAGAAAAGTCTTCTAGAGTCGATGGTATTGCGGTTAACTCTTAAATAGGAAGTTAAAATTTGAATAGAAGTAGTCAGGATTGTATTATGTATGTATTAATATTGTAGCGGACATACTTCTTGGAAATTCCGAAGAAAATGGCAAATGATATTTAGGGGTTTACAGAAACGCTAAATAATTTGACTGCAATATAGCTTTTTAGAACTGAAGTCATTAGTATCAATTAAAATAGGTAAACAAATACGAAAACTCTTGGAATTAAGGTGAATTCCCATGCAAATAATAGGTGCAGATGAAATAGGAAATATCACCCATATGTGTTATCTTGTGAGTATTATATTTAGAAGAAGAGGACCTTGATAGAAAGATAATTGTTTACAAAAATATTAAATTTACACTCTTGCATGGTTGCGAAACTTGGAACGTTGCCACTAAAAATATGCAAAAGATCGTGATCGGCTGCCTTTGGAATATCATTTTTAAGTTTTGGCCGACATATCTAATAATAGTCTTTGGGAAAAAATACACCAACAAGCCTTGATAAAAAATCAAAATAGACATAGATTGAAACCCGCGAGGAGAAAGAATAAGGGAACGTCATTTTGGAATATTTGAAGTTAAACGAAACTGTTGAAATAATCAAAAGACGAAAAAACTATTCTAATTTGAATTAAAGCAATAAATATAATTAAATATTCTTTGACCCGATGTGTACAAATATAGGATTATCTGGATTAGCACACCCAAGATCCAAACAGTCCAAGCTCAAAACATAAACGCACCTTCACCTTCACCTCCACTATCTACACAGTGATAGTGGATTTCATTGAAATCAAACTAGTCATTGGAATGGAATTAATTTCCAATACTAAGCGTCGTCAACAAGGTTTGAATAGACAACCCCCAACTTAGCGACATACGCTTTTTCTTCAATCATTTAAGGAACGCAGAAGTTTCTCTAATCCACTTGCATCACACAGTTATTAAAAATATTGATAGATAATAAACTTTCAAGGGAAATAACCGAAATTCTAATTGACCTCTATTAAAGGTCACCTTTAAAATTTAATGAATCCCATAACGGCAAAAAAATAAAAAGCTGATATGTATTTCTAAGGAATTTTGGATAATTAAGTTATTCTGCTTTTGAGGAAAATCCATATTAAACTGTACGCTTCATTGCACTGACGGTATCAAAAATAAATATCGTTTTTTATCATTCGAACATTTAAAGATTTATGAGCGGTAGGAGTCGAAGCAATCAAATGCTGAGAAATAAGATAACTACGATTATCATAGGCGCGGAACAACATAATATGGTTGTGCTATCACAATTTAATGTTTGTCCCTTATCATATCTTGGTTGTATACTTCAAACACTCTTGTTATTTACTTTAAATTGAATGTGATTCAATCACACTTTTGTGATGGCACAACCATAATATGCTGTTGTTAACAACAGGTGAAGCCTCATATTTCAGATATTAAACCATTTGGGTCAATTTTCTTGTCCTCAGAATATTTATTGAAAAAATATCGCTTATCCTTATTATCATTTATAATAAGAATTTCTAACCTCAACTTCCTTAATAAACTCATTTTATTTCATAAAAAAACAAAATCTCTTTAAACTACTTCATCAATTTCACTTTCGTTCCTTCCTTCCAGGAGACAAAAAAAAATTCAAAACATTTGAAAAGTTTGTTAACTCATTGTATTTTTTCGGTTTTCAAAATAATTCACCAAATAGCGGAGATAATTATTTGACAAAACCCAAAAGGAGGCCGCCGACAAAAGTTGTGTTTATTTTTTTTTCTGTCTTTGTTTACTTTTTTTTACATGTTCAGCAGACCACATCAGACGGACCACACCAGGTTCATCTAAGCATAATAATATTATAAACAGGGAGCGAAAAATAATAAAATGATTTGCAGATTTTCAAACAATAAACTAAAAATAGTATCAACGACTACAAAACTTTTTTCGAGTAAAAATCATAAATTTAAGATCAACTGATCATTATCTTCTGTATTTTGATATAAAAATTCTTATTAGTTCAGTACCCTGATTATTAAAAATAAATGAAAATATATAACTGATCAAGGTGATTCTTTTTGTTGTTTTATTTTCTTGTCGCGCGAATACCTTAAAGATGTTCTTCTGATCATCATCGTCATCATCATCCGATATGACAAAGTTGGCACAAAGAGACAAAAAAAAATGGAAAAAGAACTATTAACAGGTTTCAAAATGAGAGAAACAATGCGATCATATTGTTGTTGTTGCTTAGTTCTTATGAAGTTCTGTTTTTTTTTCTTTTCTGAAATATTAAAACTTGATTGATAAGTTGTTGATTGTTCTATCAAACGATACAACGATCATCATGATGATGATAATGACGACAACATTGACTGACTGGCTGACCACCCAGAGTGATGTTTTAGAAGACAGTTAACAGAATTCTTTCAAATGTTTGTTTTAGTGATTTTTATGCAAAAAAAAACGAAGTTAGAAACCATAAATTATGAAATGACGTTTGAAGTTTTTTTCATTTTTTTAAAAATGACCTTGATTTAAATTCTATTTCACAAGAATCAAAAAATTGTTTTTTTTTTAAGTTAAAAGACTAAGATCAAAAAATTCTCAACACACATTTTCATTAAAACTTTAAACCCCAGTAATAATTGATAGTTTTTGATTAAGTTACCTTTGCAAGCACAGTGATTATGTCAAGCTAATAGTTAGTAGAATATAGTTAATCTGATGAAAATGATTGATCAGACAAAAGTTTGTACTAAAATTATAAAATATTTTCAGTTGAACGCAACTTGGTCGAACAAAAAGGTTTGCCGTCAAACTGTTTCGAATGTTATTAAACAGTAAACTTGTAGAAAGAATGACCCACAAAAAGCATTTCCAAAAGTGCTCCCCACACATTCCGTAAGAAAGCAGCTCGGTTACTTCAGGACTCGGACGGGTTGGTGCGAAAATTAAGAGCTAAGGCAGGTTAAAAAACGTACAAGACTCAAGAAATTTTTGACAGAAACGCTGCTAACAATTTAGATGCCGAAAATTTAGCGCGGAAATTGAAATCAAGTTCTCCAAAAAAATATTCTTACGGTATAATTAATGACGAAATGTATGTTTTGGCAGATTTTTCGCAACTTCCTGGTCGAAAAATTAATGTACTTGATGTCCAAGGGAATGTTGAAGAAACTTTTAGGACCTAAAGTCAGTCAAAATTTTCCAAAAAGCAATATGCTGTTGCGGCAAAAGAAATCAAACATTTGTTACAACGGGTTCTATAATACCGAAATTTACATGTTTAAGCTTCCATTCCAAGGACTTCATAATGTGTTTTGTGGCATGACTTGGCTTCCTCTCACTATGGTAAACAAGATCTTAAGCGGTGCAAGAACAACAATGTGGTATTTGTAACAAAAGAATCAAATCCTTCCAACTGCCCTAAGCTAAGGGCAGTGGAGAGATGTTGGGCACTTTTTAAAAGAGAACTGAAACAAGGGAATACTTAACTCTCGCTGTAGCAACTCTGCAGATAATCCATTCCTCTCCCCTTGATTTTATCCACAGTTTTTTGAGGAAGTAATTGGCATCACTGTTAAAGTTCTTTAGATATTTGTCAATTAATATTTGCTCTCCCCCTGATCCTACCGAAATTTTGTAAAGTCTGTGTTTCTTTCGGGATCACACAAGCAAACTTTCAACAAAATCGATTCAGTAGTTCAGCTGAGAAAATTTTTATTAATTTTTCTTTTCAAAGAAAATTTTCGTTTTATAGAATATTTTCATTAAATTTCCTTTTTTAAGGGAATTTTCTTTATAAAGGAAACTTTTGTAACATTTTAAGAACTTTTGAGTATTTTTTTTTCCTTTTTTTCTATAAATTTTGTCTCAAAATCTCCTTTAATTTGCAATATTATCTTTTTTACGAAATAGAAGATTAATGACATTTTCTTACATTTGAACTTTGGAAATAAACTCAAATTCCATATTAAAAAATTTCCTATGAAATCAATGACTAAATCAATTCTTTCCTTTATGTTGTTGTTGTCGTATCATCTACAAACAAATAAAAAGGGGAAAAAACTTCAGCTGCGTAACATTTTTCATCATTTTTTACGTTAAAAAAGCAGAAGAGGCAGCAACAATGTTTCCAAAGGTAAAAAAAAAAAGATTCAACATTTCTACAGTTCAGTGACTCTTTTGATAACTATTATAGACCTTCCGACACAATTGTTCTATATAACAAGTTCACAACAACAACAACAACAAAACGTTAATAATACAACTTAAGTATTGGAAACATTTACCAAAATCCTTGTCATAAGATAGAGAACAAAAAGAGGAAGAGAAGTCAACAAGGTAACATTCAAAATAACTAAAAACCACTGTCATCTATCTGGAAAGTACAATAAAAACAGTACAAAAACAAGAAAGAATGCTAAATTCGTCTATGCCGAATCCTTAATACCCTCCACAAAGCGTGTAAGGTAAATACGTTATATTTCGTTCACACACACTCATACATACACTCAGAAACGTATACAAGATATTAGAGTTTTTTTTTAAATACAACACAGGAACACTTAATGTGTCATAAAATTAGTTGTATTTTTGGCTATAACTTTTTTTCAACTGAACCGATTTTGATAATGATTTTGGCATGGTAATGAAGTATATGAAACTCAATATTTTGGTGAGCGACCAACAACAGACTTACAGACGGACATAGCTAAATCGACTCAGATTTGAATTTGATGGGAAAATACATATAAATTACAGGATCTGAAATGATTCCGTCTTAGCGTTTAATAGAGAATGACAAATTAATATACCCTCTCCATCACTTGTTTTGGTGTAGGGTATAAGAAAGAGGAAAAAACCCTTTAAGCGGTAAAGGGGCGCTCTAAACAATGTTGCAAATACTGAAAAGAAGAAGAAATACGATTTTGTTTTTAATGGCAAAAATGTACGAATTAATTTTACAAAGAACTTCAACCGCCGATTTTTCTATTGTTAAAATTCTTTTTAATCTTTTTTTTCGTTTTTCTTCTTTTTTTTTCTTTTAGACAATTTCAACATTTTGCCAATGAAAGATTCAAGACATTTTTTTATAAGCTTTTTAGCATTTAGATGCCTTTTTTTGTGGGTTATGCCTAGAATTCATTGTTAAGTAATAAAATAAAAAGAAAAACAACTGAAAACAACAACAAAAAATCATAATAAGATCCCGAAAAAAGAGGTGTTTACTCCTCCTTGTGGCTTCGAGTTAAACAAATGCAAAAAAAAAAGAGAAAAAAATTATAAATCTTTTGGAATAAAATGCATCTCGTATTCTCCTCTTTTTCACTCTTCCAGTTGCGAAATATACAGAACATGGAAATATTCACATTTAAGTTTTCTGTTTAATAAAATGGAATTTATTCAATTAAAATTTTAACATTTTTAACGCTTAACAATAAAAACAACAACTACAACAACAACTAAAAACTAAAATATATATAAAAAACAACAAAAACAAAATTTGAATTAAAAATAAGGGAAATAATGATCAGAACAAAAAAAAAGAAGAAGCAGAAGAAAAATAAATACTTTGAGGCGAAAAAGGGTCGATGTCTCTGATTATGGAATTGGAAACAAATTAAAAGTAAAGGGCCAAAATATAGCAGTACTTAAAGAAAATTTTCTATGAAAAGAAACTTGAACGAAAATTTTCTATGAAAAGAAAATTTAACGAAAATTTTCTATGAAAAGAAAATTTAACGAAAATTTTCTATAAAATGAAAATTTAACGAAAATTTTCTATAACATGAAAATTTAACGAAAATTCTCTATAACATAAAAATTTTACGAAAATTTTCTATGAAAAGAAAATTTAACGAAATTTTCTATGAAAAGAAATTTAACGAAAATTTTCTATGAAAAGAAAATTTAACGAAAATTTTCTATGAAAAGAAAATTTAACGAAAATTTTCTATGAAAAGAAAATTTAACGAAAATTTTCTATGAAAAGAAAATTTAACGAAAATTTTCTATGAAAAGAAAATTTAACGAAAATTTTCTATAAAAAGAAAACTTAACGAAAATTTTCTATAAAAAGAAAAGTTAACGAAAATTTTCTATAAAAAGAAAATTTAACGAAAATTTTCTATAAAAAGAAAATTTAACGAAAATTTTCTATAAAAAGAAAATTAAACGAAAATTTTCTATAAAAAGAAAATTTTAAAAAGAAAATTTTATATAGCAGTACTTAAAGAAAATTTCTATGAAAAGAAACTTGAAAGAAAATTTTCTATGAAAAGAAACTTGAAAGAAAATTTTCTATGAAAAGAAACTTGAACGAAAATTTTCTATGAAAAGTAAATTTAACGAAAATTTTCTATGAAAAGAAAATTTAACGAAAATTTTCTATGAAAAGAAAATTTAACGAAAATTTTCTATGAAAAGAAAATTTAACGAAAATTTTCTATGAAAAGAAAATTTAACGAAAATTTTCTATGAAAAGAATATTTAACGAAATTTTCTATGAAAAGAAAATTTAACGAAAATTTTCTATGAAAAGAAAATTTTACGCAAATTTTCTATGAAAAGAAAATTTTACGCAAATTTTCTATGAAAAGAAAATTTTACGCAAATTTTCTATGAAAGAAAATTTTACGCAAATTTTCTATGAAAAGAAAATTTTACGCAAATTTTCTATGAAAAGAAAATTTAACGAAAATTTTCTATGAAAAGAAAATTTAACGAAAATTTTCTATGAAAAGAAAATTTAACGAAAATTTTCTATGAAAAGAAAATTTAACGAAAATTTTCTATGAAAAGAAAATTTAACGAAAATTTTCTATGAAAAGAAAATTTAACGAAAATTTTCTATGAAAAGAAAATTTAACGAAAATTTTCTATGAAAAGAAAATTTTACGCAAATTTTCTATGAAAAGAAAATTTTACGCAAATTTTCTATGAAAAGAAAATTTTACGCAAATTTTCTATGAAAAGAAAATTTTACGCAAATTTTCTATGAAAAGAAAATTTTACGCAAATTTTCTATGAAAAGAAAATTTTACGCAAATTTTCTATGAAAAGAAAATTTTACGCAAATTTTCTATGAAAAGAAAATTTAACGAAAATTTTCTATGAAAAGAAAATTTAACGAAAATTTTCTATGAAAAGAAAATTTAACGAAAATTTTCTATGAAAAGAAAATTTAACGAAAATTTTCTATGAAAAGAAAATTTAACGAAAATTTTCTATGAAAAGAAAATTTAACGAAAATTTTCTATGAAAAGAAAATTTAACGAAAATTTTCTATGAAAAGAAAATTTAACGAAAATTTTCTATGAAAAGAAAATTTAACGAAAATTTTCTATAAAAAGAAAATTTTACGCAAATTTTATATGAAAAGAAAATTTATGCAAATTTTCTATGAAAAGAAAATTTAACGAAAATTTTATATAAAAGAAAATTTAACGACAATTTTCTTTAAAAAGAAAATTTAACGAAAATTTTCTATAAAAAAATATAACGAAAATTTTCTATAAAAAAAAATTTAACAAAAATTTTCTATAAAAAGAAAATTTAACAAAAATTTTCTATAAAAAGAAAATTTAACAAAAATTTTCTATAAAAAGAAAATTTAACAAAAATTTTCTATAAAAAGAAAATTTAACAAAAATTTTCTATAAAAAGAAAATTTAACAAAAATTTTCTATAAAAAGAAAATTTAACAAAATTGTAGAGTGTTCAAAATGTTCACATGGACAACCAGCCGGACGTTAAATCGACTCAGAGAGTGATTCTGAGTCAAACGGTATATTTAAAGGTGCGTGTAACGCCATTTTTTGTATGTTACTAACATTAGCAGAAGCGCATAATAAAGGAAAAAATATAAAAAAATTCTACAAAAAGAATTTTATAAAAAATTCTCTTGCGAAAAACAATTTTTAGAGAAAGAGAATTTATAGAAAATTTTCAAATTCTTTAAGAAAATTCTCTTAAGATAGAATTTATAGAAATTCTCTTGAAAATAAAATTTATAAAAAAAATCTCTTAAAAGACAAAATTTTAAGAAAACTTACTTGAAAAAGAAAATTTGAGAAAGAAAATTCTCTGAATACAAAAATTTCTTTAAATTTTCTTTAAGATCAAAAATTTCTTTTAACAGAATTTCATCACAAAATTCTACCCTTTTCTGTAATCTAAAGTGAAGAGTAGAGAGACAATTATATTTTTGGTTAGTTTGTGGTGTTTTTGTAGTTGTTGTTATTTTTTGGTATGAGAGGAAACAGAAACTCAATAAACATATTAATCATTTGCAAAAGATCAGTTTGTTGTTGCTTAATTTCTGGGCAATTGTTGTTGCTGGTTGCAATGTTGCATTTAGCCAAATCTTTTGAAGGTGCGGCGAACGAGAGGTTATGCTTTCTCTACACCTTCACAAAATAAAACATTCAACAGCAACAAAAACTTATTTAAAACAACAAAACTATAAGAAGAAACATTTTTATAAGTTGTAACACCATTCTGTACGTCCGTCTGTCCGTCTTTCCTTCCGTCCAAATGTTTGTGGTCAAGTTAATAACAGTTTTGTTGAGAGGAAAAAGACAAAACAAAAAAAACAAGGGATTTTTGTAATGAATTCTTGTTGTGGCGTTTTTGTTTATTTTCTTACAAAAAAAAAGTTTGTTGCATAAAAGAGGAGTGTTTAAAGACCCTTTTTCGTTTTCTTTTTCCTTCACAGAGATCCCCATGTAAAAGTGTATATTTTAGACTAAAATGCAAAAATTGTTTAACAAACTTCTTTTTGGAAGTTAAATAAAGAACAAAAAGAAAAAAGTGGTCGTTGCCATTGAGTAGTTTTTATTTGGTTTAGTTTGGCAAAATGATCTTATCGTTTAGCGATTCATCAAAATTAATTGAAAATTTACGAGTTTTCGCACTTTACAGTTTGGCTTATTGGATGGCTGGATGGTTGAATGTTTGTTCCCTTTTCCCTCCCTCTCTCACTCTCACTTAACTTTTTTTGGTTTTGTTCATTTATTTCTGTCTTTCTTTCAAAATGCTTAACGCTCTGATGATGATAGAGCCGCTGCTGCACTTTAAGTGCGCAAAACAGTAGCTCAAGGGCTAATCATTGGTTTCGATATGAAAATTAAAAACGAAAACAACAAAAAACAAACAACAACAAATAAAATCCAACCAGACCAACAAATCAACCAACAAAGAATCACATATAAAATTTTATCTTAATGAAACTGATTGTTTGTTGTATTTTTCTGTTTGTGGTTTTTCCAAAGTTTGAATACATTTTTAGTAATTTTATCATCATCAACAAACAATAACATCACCATCATCATTATCAGTATCATGACGATGATGATCATTATCATCGTTATAATAGAAGTAATAAGCATTAAGTGCCTTTTATATAGAATGATTTATTTGAAAATGAAATCCAACAATTTTTCCTCTAATTCAATAAAAATGTTCACTTTAGTAAACATGAAAACCATTTCATTAGTTTCAAATCATTTTTAAAATCGCCCACACTTTAAGTTCGTTTATCAAATAGGCCTTAATTTATTGCCATATGTAGAGCAGAACAAAGGTTACCACCTATTAAAATAATTGTAAAGGGGAATTTTAAAAATATTCTATAAAAAGAGAAATTAACAAAAATTCTATATAAAAGGAGAATTTCTTAGAACTACTCCCTATAAAAAGCATCCATAGAGAAATTTATGACAATTCTTAATTCTTAAAAAAAGAGAGAATTTATGCAAAAAAAATCTTATAAAATTTTATATAAAATGAGAAATATTCTTTTAAAATATTCTCTTAAAATAGAAAAATTTAGTAGCTTAACTTTTAACTTTTGAAAAATTCTCCCGAAAAACAACATTTATAAAAAATGTTCTAGAAAAGTTATATAAAATTCTCAAAATTAAGAGAACTTAAAAGGAAAGTCTTACGTAAAATCCTCTTTTAAGAGAAAAAAATTTCTCCTAAAAGAGAAATTATAAAACATAAAATTGAAAAATAAAACTTAAGTAAAAGTATTCTGAAAAAAGTACATTAAAGTTTTTCAAAAAAGTAAATTTACTAAAAAATCTCTTAAGAGATAATTAAATAAAAATTCTCTTATTTAAAATAAAACTTAGTACATGAAAAATTTTCTTAAAAATTAGAATTTATCAATATTCCCTTAAAAAGATTTTATGAAAACTTCTCTTAAGAAAAACTTAAAAAAATCTCTTTTTAAATAATATTTTTTAAAATTCTCTTTAGAAATGAGTTTACCAAAAATGTTCTTTAGAGGAAATTTGCAACCATTTCTCTTCAAAAAATAATTATTAAAATTTATCTTCAAAACTATATTAACAACTCTCTCAAAAAGGGAATTTAAGAACATTTTTGTAAAAAGATTGAAGTAAAAAGGTTCTCTTGAATTAATGTACTACTCTCAAATATCTTAAACAAGAATTTATGAAAAATTCTCTTAAAAGAGAATTTATGAAAAATTCTCTTAAAAGAGAATTTATGAAAAATTCTCTTAGAAGAGAATTTATGAAAAATTCTCTTAGAAGAGAATTTATGAAAAATTCTCTTAGAAGAGAATTTATGAAAAATTCTCTTAGAAGAGAATTTATGAAAAATTCTCTTAGAAGAGAATTTATGAAAAATTCTCTTAGAAGAGAATTTATGAAAAATTCTCTTAGAAGAGAATTTATGAAAAATTCTCTTAGAAGAGAATTTATGAAAAATTCTCTTAGAAGAGAATTTATGAAAAATTCTCTTAGAAGAGAATTTATGAAAAATTCTCTTAGAAGAGAATTTATGAAAAATTCTCTTAGAAGAGAATTTATGAAAAATTCTCTTAGAAGAGAATTTATGAAAAATTCTCTTAGAAGAGAATTTATGAAAAATTCTCTTAGAAGAGAATTTATGAAAAATTCTCTTAGAAGAGAATTTATGAAAAATTCTCTTAGAAGAGAATTTATGAAAAAGTCTCTTAGAAGAGAATTTATGAAAAATTCTCTTAGAAGAGAATTTATGAAAAATTCTCTTAGAAGAGAATTTATGAAAAATTCTCTTAGAAGAGAATTTATGAAAAATTCTCTTAGAAGAGAATTTATGAAAAATTTTCTTAGAAGAGAATTTATGAAAAATTCTCTTAGAAGAGAATTTATGAAAAATTCTCTTAGAAGAGAATTTATGAAAAATTCTCTTAGAAGAGAATTTATGAAAAATTCTCTTAGAAGAGAATTTATGAAAAATTCTCTTAGAAGAGAATTTATGAAAAATTCTCTTAGAAGAGAATTTATGAAAAATTCTCTTAGAAGAGAATTTATGAAAAATTCTCTTAGAAGAGAATTTATGAAAAATTCTCTTAGAAGAGAATTTATGAAAAATTCTCTTAGAAGGGAATTTATGAAAAATTCTCTTAGAAGAGAATTTATGAAAAATTCTCTTAGAGGAGAATTTATGAAAAAATCTCTTAGAAGAGAATTTATGAAAAATTCTTCTAGAAGAGAATTTATGAAAAAATTATCTTAAAAGAGAATTGAAAAATTCTCTTAAAAGAGAAATTATGAAAAATTCTCTCAAACGAGAATTTATGAAGAATTCTCTCAAAAGAGAATTTATGAAAAATTCTCTCAAAAGAGAATTTATGAAAAATTACCTTAAAAGAGAATTTATAAAAAATTCATCAAAAGAGAATTTATGAAAAATTCTCTTTAAAGAGAATTTATGAAAAATTCTTTTTAAAGAGAATTTATAAAAAAAAACTAAATTCATAACAAATTTGGGCAATTTTCCCTTTAGTTTCTCTGAAATAAATGAATTTGGCAACATTTCCCAAACACCCCCTTCTTCAATTATTTTGACTCTTTACAAATATTAGTAGGTAATATTCAATGTTCATAAGTAAGTATTTGTATATGAGACACAACATACACATATTTAAATAATACTCACACACATACACACAAACACATCTTCATCACATATTCATTTGGTCATACATTTATAGAACTGAACTAAAATGAAAATAAATTTTATTTGCTGCCAGAAAACTCATAAATTTTGATCTATTTAATTTAGTTTCTCGTATTGTAAACTTTTCATTTATTTGCTGCCAATTTACTACCATGAAGTTTCAGTAACGGCAGTACAGCAACAACTAACAACAACATAAAAAACAACAACAATTTACTATAGAAAATTATAAACTCTCTTCTCTTCTATAGAAACTTTGAAAATTTTTGTTCCATATTTTATCATTCAACCAGTGAATTGAATGTGGTCTTTTTGGTTGAGGGTAACAAAAAAACACAAACATACACACACAATATTACAATGAAAATATAAACTATTTTACTGTTTTTTTGTTGCTGTAACTTTTTTGTAATTTTTTTCCAGCTTTTTTTGTTTGGAATCCATATTCGGCAACAACAACAAGTAACTGGACATTTGGTTAGTGATTTTAATTAAATTACAATGAAAATATTTAAGAACGCATAATATTTTATAGATTACATTCATTCATACACACATACATAAACACATACGAACAAAGAAACATGCAACATATTTATTTGCTACAACTACAACAAATATTGAAACAAGTAAGAAAGCTATATTCGATATAGTCGAATCTTCAATACCCTCTACCACAAGTGTGTGTGAAGTGAATACGTCATGTTTGACACATACACTCACAGACGTATACAATGTATGAGTTTTTTTCTTAAATACGACTCAGGAACACTTAATTTACAAATATAAAATAGAAAGTGTATGTATTTATGTGTATATGTATGTACGTATGTATGTATGTATGTATGTATGTATGTATGTATGTATGTATGTATGTATGTATGTATGTATGTAATGTTTAGACCATAAAACGGCTGATCCCAAAATCCTCGAAAGTAACAAAGGCTTTAAAAAATTCCGATAGGACCAGGAGGAGAAGTACCCCCCATACAAAGCCAATAATGATAATCGAATATCTTAACAACTATAACAGTAAAAGCTCTGAAATTATTTCCCGATAATTTTCTCAAGAAAGTGTTTTACTGGAGAAAATGTAGGAGGGATAACACCAGAGGTCGGATATAGTCCATACACAACAAATATTGAATATTAAGTTAACTACAACAGCGATAGTTCTAAAATTTGGTTTCAACAACCTTCTCAAAGAATTGTTTTACTGGCTTAAATGTAGGACAGATATGGCCTGGGGAGGGTTATCGCTCATACAAAGCAAAACAAAGTTTGCCGGATCGGCTAGTGAATCATAAAATTAATTATATTTTTTTTTTTTTTTTGCTATAACTTTTATCTGCTGAACCGATTTGGATTATTTTTGGAATGGCAATGAAGTACATATAGCAAATTGATTCTAAATTCTCGATTTATAATTAACAATTTAACGAAAGATTCTTGCTGGTACTAAGAGGTAGCGTCAGATATCGGTCGATTTCATTTCATATACCGATTTTGTTGGTTGTGAGCGTGACAACAACAGTTAGACAGACGGACAGTCAGGCGGATTTAGCTAAGTCGACTCAGATTTGATTTGATGCCAAAATATATATACATACGTTACACACGGAATGACAAAGTTAACTTTCCCTCTTCACCACTTGTGATGGTGGAGGGTACAAAAAAAGTTTCATTTCACAAATATCCATATGTCGACATTATATTTACACTAGAACAGTTGGGAGAAGAGAACATAGAGTGTTTGTATTTTGAATGAATATTTGTTGTTGGTTAATATTTGTAAATGTGTTGGGAGTAAAATTGAATAAGTAACAAAGTGTGTTGGAATTATTTTTTTATTCTCAAAATTTTTTTTCGGAAAAAATTAAATTTTAACACATTTTTCATGTTTTTCTTTGTTTATTTTATTTTATTCTATTTTTTTGTAACGCAACTGAAACGAAGGAGTAAAAAGGTGCAAAAAAAGAAGAAATAAAGTGTCGAATTTTGCATGCAGCCTTCAGGTGAACAATTGGACTAAAGAAATATGTTTGATTTGTGACCCAGCGATAAATTTTATACAAGTAAATTTTTAAACGAATTTTTCAAAAAACATAAAACTTTTTTTTCAGTGTACAGTTCAGTGATTGAACGCAAATTAAATCTGAGAGCAATAAGTACAAGATTGCTCTTAATCCAGGACTTTTTTATTCAAAATACCCAAAATAACAGTTTATAGAAAACAAGTTCTAAATTTTTTTTCAATAAAGTACACAGAAAGAAATCAATGTAAAATTAATGAAATAATATTTTCCAATTATGACGTTTAATTCAAACTGCATGAAAAACAAGTAAGAATTCTATATTCGAATCTTTCATATCACTACATTGAAGATACTTATCTATTTGTTTGAATTTCGATGAAATTGGTTTATATTTTATTCCGGGTAATGGGCCAATAATTGTCAAACTAGTTTTATAGTTTAAAAATGTTAATTGTTATAATAGTTTTATAAGCTCAAACCCGCTGTCCAGGAAGAAGTGTTTTGTGGGAGCTACATATATAAGGACTGATATCGGTAAGATTAATAATATATATGCAAGATAGTTAAAAAATAACAATTGGTCATTATTTACTAGTTTTATAAGATTACAAAGGGGTCTCATATGGAAGCTATAGCAATATCCATATGAGACCCCTTTCCTGTCCAAATTAATAATTTATATTAATTACAGTTAGATCTTTATTTACCAGCTTTATAAGCTCAAAACTGTTTTCGGAAAGAGACCTTACATGTGAGCTACAGCAAGATAAGGACCAAGATCGTTCATATAATAAAAATATGCATTAAAGATAATTAGAAAAAAGATCGTGATAAATTTCAGTGGAATTAGTGTTAATTTACAAGTTTTATAAGCTCAAAACAACTTTTCCGGGAAGCGGCCTAATATAGAGCTTTATCAAAATACTGGCTGATATAAATAAAATTAATAATATACTTAAAACAGTCAGAAAATTAATTGTGTCAAATTTTAATGGAATTCGTTTACATTTAAGAGTTTTATTAGCTAAAAACCATATTCCGGGATGGGGCGTTATATAGAAGCCAGGTCAAATAATGATCCTAGCAAATTCTTGTTGGTTTGGGTTTATTGTTGTATTTAAATTAATGAAGAATTCAAATTTCAGCCAAATTTCTTAAAAAATTGCGATCTCTATCGGATTCTGGGGTGTATCAAATTTTCGCATATTCTTTTTCTATTGATCCGATTTTGATGATTTTTTGCACGATGATTAAAATCATATGATGATTATATGTTATAGTAAAATTTGTATTTTTTTTTTTTTTTTGAAATTTCGAGGTTGTCTGAGATATCGGTCTATAACTTTTTTGCTGATGAACCGATATAGCTAGTTTCAAAAAGGAAACTGCTTAGCTAAATCGACACAAATTTTTATTTGATACAAGAATATACATACTTTATGGGGTCTGAGATGATTCCTACTTGGTATTACACACAGAATGACAAAGTGAATATACCCTCATCTCCACTTGTGGTGGTGGAGAGATAGACAATTTCAAAAGAAAAAAAAAGTTGTAAAATAGACTATAAAAAATTTCAATAAGACCAGAGGCAGGTGTGTCACCGATACAAAGCAAATATTGATTTTCGAATATCTAAAGAACTATAACAGCGAAAGTGCTCAAATTAGGTCCCAAATAACTTTTTTAGGGAACTGTTTTATTGGACAAACGTAAGAAAGGTAGGACCAGCACAAGGCAAATATTGATTAGCGAATATGTTAAGAACTGTAATAGTGTGAGTTCTCTAGTTTAGTCCCAGCTACTTTGCTAAGGAACTGTTTCATCGGACAAAACGTAGGACGAATAAGATTAGGGGAAGAGGTACCCCCCATACAAAGCAAATTTAAATTACTAATATTCTATTTAAATCGTATGATAATAAAACATTAATGTGTGTTTTTTTTTCTTTTTTTTTTTTTTGCAACAGGAAGTTAGCCGGGTCTGCTAGTTTCTAATAAATATCGTTATTCGTTTCAATTTTATAAAAGTTTAAATAAAAATTTAATTTTTCAAAAACACAGTAAAAATTCGAAATTTTTAGTTCCTCATTAATCCTGGGCATCATATAAGAGTCCACTTAAAATTTTCTTCATACATTCTGAATCTTCAAGTTCTAACGTTTTCGTAGATATCAAATACTTGTGTGAAAAGAACTCTGCTTAAAATTAATTCTCTGCATTGCACAGTGGGACAAAATCGATTTCGTATATAATTAAACATAATGATAGCAAGAAGTGTAGCATTATAACTTTGGGAGTTGGTACCCCATAGGGTTTCCACAGACGGAGTTATAAGAGTGACAAGTGGCTTCGGACATTAAAGTTTTTAACCGCGGACGAAATTTTTATTTTATTATTTAATAGACCCTGACAAGATATTTGAAAGCATCTTTACATGTGTGACTTATTAGTTTTTTTCTTGAAAGATCAGAGTCTTTAATATGTAGCAAAAACTATTGGCTGCGTGGTTTTTAAAGGCCTTATAAGAAGTTGGGATCAAAATCCGAAAAAAGAATCGAACTTCTTAGTTTGATTTGAATATTTGATCGTTATCATTTGTATATCTCAGAAACGATATGGGTTGGGTTTTTTGGTCATTATTAGTTCACCTAATGTGGTCTTCATTCATAAATTGTTACCTAAAGAGGTACCAAGATGTTTATAGTCCAACATTTGCTGGGTTATAGCTTCGGACCATATTCGTTTGATTCATTTTACTTAAGTTGTTGTTACTCGGTTACTAACAAGAGTCTGTTGAATTTGACCATAACAGCTTCTTAATTCAGTTGTTTTTTTTTCTTCCTCTCCTTCTGATTTCAATATGTTGTAGTTGTAGTAAGTCCTGCTTTTTTCTGCTGTCAGTTTTAAACATTATGTTTTCATTTAACATATTTCTCTTCCTTGCAACAATTCATATGGAATACTGACTGCTATAGCAGTTAAAGTACTTGTATTTGCTACACTTCTGAATTTATTTCTTAACTTTTATTATTAAAACTTTAAGTTTTCTTTTTTCTATTTTTTCTTATATTTTTTTCATGTGTAAATTTAACATTTTTTATGGTTTGTAGGCGTAACCCTCCTCTATGAGTGAGTATGTGTGTGTGTGTGTGTGTATATATTTTATTTTATTCCTACTTGAAGTTTTGTTAGTTTATTAAGGGCATCAACATCATCATAGTTTTCATTTCATTTCGCCTTTAATTTTCAATGCCTCCATCTAGTTATAACTGGTGGTGGATTCCTTCTTTTCTTTTTTTCTTCTGAAGCCATAAAGTATTTTGTTGGTATTTGCCACTTGGCAATTGAAAGAGGGAATCATTTATTTATCATCCCAAACGTGAACATGATATTTGCTTTTTTGCATTGAAAGGTTTGCGTGCGAAACGTCGTAAAAAAGAATTCCTATAAACAACAACCTGCTTTCCTGTCTTTCTATCTCTCTCTCTCTCTCTCTTTCTAGCCAACTGTCCGATTTCGTTTGATGAGTAGGCGTTTTGTGGTATAACTGAACTCTTGTTGTTGTCTGTTTGGTGCAAATTGTATTTGTTTCACTCAATAATGTAATTTTCTTTCATACACCCTACTTGACACTGTCCGTACGTCTGTCTGTCTTTTTGTCTACCTTTCCTCATATGAGTCCACCAGCCAGTCCATGTGTGTGGACATTTGTGATCTATAGCATATTGAATTAATAATTTATTTCAAATAAATAATAAAATATTACAGTTTGAAATGGTAAAACGCTCATCTCAATGTTTATTACAAAGAAAAAGAAGAAGAAGGTGGACATTTGATAATTATGACTACAAATAAAACTGGCAGGGAGCGCTGTTAGTAAATGGGAGAAGTTAGTAAATTTATTCCTAAAGATTGAATTATGTAACATTAATTGTGACAATAATAATTATGTGATATATGTCCGTAATAGTGTCATGAATATAGCGACAACATTGGACCAATTTATTTAAATATAAAAATTGAATAAACCCAGTTATTGACTTATGGGTTATGAAATAATATCAGAAAAGCTTTGTCGACTTCTTTGGTAATTTTAAAGACCGCAAATAGGTGGATCTATCTATGTCCAGTTCATTTGCCAAACACAATAAATCAACAAATCACATATGATGCGGCAACAAATTACTATAGTCTGGAAGGTGAAAATCTCACCAAAAGACATGAGAAAAAATAAAAAAAGACCTTCCCAAAATCTGATCGCAGAGCCCTTGAATATGCCAATTCGTCAGCAATTTCATTACCCAAAATTTCAAAGTGACCCGTCACCGAGAAAAATCAAACATTATAGTTGCAACAGTCCCCTGAACGGTTTCAGTGTTGCCTGATTGTCCACGTAAATAGTTACAAGAGTTCCCTTCTCAAAGTGTTCCTTGCCTAACTCCTAGACCCTCTACTAAAATTTGTGATTAGTTTTAGAGATGTTTGGCCACAAAAACGTTGAAACTCTTAAGATAACCTCTACTGTGGACTAATTGTTAAAGTAGAAAAAATATAATTTGGTCCAGCTCTAGTAGAGACAAGGTACCCGAAGTTCTGAAAACGACATCAGAAGAAAAGAACCTTCGAAGCTTGACAAGGAACGGGATCCAGGATTCTCTGATATTGCAATGCCTACTCGACTATGTAAAATTGCCTGTTTTTGAAACTAAAGTCAGCAGAGTAGTTTACACACTCGATATAGTAATGCATTGCAACCACATTCCCCTGTCAACCTGAATTCTTTTCTAGTAAACTAAAAGTTGTGAGTAGTTTTAGAGGAGATTGTTTACCATCTCCAAACATTGCAACTTTCAAGATAACAAATGAGGTCTGGCTATTGACGAGGAGAGATAAACACTGCGTGGAAAGTTTGGTGCCGAAATTGGAAAAAAAAGAAAAAAGATAAGGGACTTTAGTTCTACTCGACTTTGTCATAATGTCCATATGAGTGACCCGCAGTGTAAACCAAAACAGCCAGGATATGAGGAGACACCCAATATAGTGTTGCATTGCAATAGAATTCAGTAACAGCCTGAGATATTTGATGGGTCCAAACCCTAAGTAAGAGGGGATTTTTTGATTCAGGTTTCAGATCAAGTAATATACAAATTTCTAATGAAAATAAACTTCATTCCAACAATCCATATAATAGAAAGTTATGGAAATCGGACAATAGTTCCAAGTACTTAACTGGTTCGAGCATTCATAACAATAATTTAAATCTGAATACGGTTCATCAATAATTTTTCGACCGGGATCGAAGGGTTTGTATTTGAGTTATCTCCTTGGAAAACACATTTAAACTGTAATAAATTTAGCACGAGCAAAGTGAGTGACCCAAATTATAGGTTTTCAAAAACAATTTGAGATTTATTATGACGAATACTTCATTTTAGTCGTTTTAATATTTTTGAAGTGAGAATTTCATTCCAAATTACACTAAATTCATGTGCTAAATGATAATCAAACAATCATGCCAAATAAAACCTGCCTTAATGTCCTTGATATCGATATAATTCACTTTATTTCACACACGAAAACTGAAAATCCACATGAATCACAATTTTGGAATTTAAATGACAAAATAATAACGAAATCACACAATAATAACCATTTTAATAAACTTAACCCTGATCAATACAAATGTCAATCAATTGAGCAAAATTATATTTTATTTGTTAACAATTATGAGTCATTTGGTGCCACCACAACGGCAAAAAAGCAACAATAAAACACCAAAAATTACAAAAACACAATATATTAATCAAACAAATTAAATGGATAATTTATCATTTATACCCTAAAGAGGTTAAACAGACGCTCTGCTGCACTTCGCAACCTCTGGAGGTGATGTTTTCTAGCAGCGAACACAAACTGTTTGTTGTTTTTGCATCAATAGTGAATTTTTCTAATAGAGCCGACAAACAACAAAACTTCATATAAAAAAAGAAGAGAAAAAATCAGACATTTGCAAAAAAAAAGTCAGTAAAATCGTAAAATTATCGGAAAATTCATGGCAAAACACATCAGAAACTCAGCACGTAAATTATGTGAGTTCCTTGTGGCGTTGAATATTAATTGCAATAGTTATTATTTTGTTTGCCACACATTCCACATGAAAAGCAACAACATACAAAAACTATAGTGAACAGTGGATTGGAATCGGAAATTTTGGAATTATGGGAAAATTCATTCAAATGAAGGTAATGTGAATCGTGGTTAAATTCATTCACAGTTTCATTTTCAAATGTAATAAAATTTGGCTTTAAAAATTGACACGAGAAAATAAGTTCTTAATTGGTTCAAAACTATATCTTTCGAATCGATATCACTACTATCGGAATGATAGAATCACAAAGAACGTGATAACAAATTGTAATTGAGTGTTAAACCAGTTCAAATAGTAAAGCTCCGCGATCAACAGTTGAAGCCTTTTTGGTTAAGTTTGGGGATCAATTAACCCATGCCTATATCATGCCTATGTATAAGCTTCATGTGTCTTTCTTGTAAATGAGTTCTGATATTCGGTTTCCAAAAGAGAACGCAACTCAAAACGTATTGCAAAAAAAATTGTCTAAAACAATCACAACAAATGGTAGTCAGAATGGAGTGAGCTTAAACCTTCCGAATGAGCTTAAATCTTCCACCCACCACTTTCCAAATATTTTTCGACCGGTCCTGCGAACATTGTCATGATGAAAGATTCAGTTAAATCTGAATGTTTTAAACGTCTTCAAACGAGGAAGCTTGCTTCTATGCTGGTCTGACTGATGGTTCTAAATAGCAGGTATACAAAAAAGGATCTAAACAAATTCGACGGAGATCAGACAATTAGTTTAAATGTGAGATTGCAATAACTGGCGGTATGAAAGACTGATGTAGCCTAATGACCTCAGATTTTACTTTGATTTTAGGATGTATTTTTCGAGTTTTTAATTATTTTTACCTTTTGTGCAAACAGAAATTTGAATTTCTAGATTGTCTCAGATATCGGTGTATAATATCTTTTCTACTAAGCCTTTGTTGCTGATTTAAAAAACTAGAGAACATCAACAAATCTGGTATAATTTCAAAAATTAAAGCCACCAAAAAGAGGGTCATAGGTCATATATACATTTGAACGAATCTTAGGTGATGTTTCCTTGCAATTTAATATAGATTATGTGCCCTTCTCTTTGCTCGAATTCTTAGGTTGTCTCAGATATCGGTCTATAACTGCTTCTTTATTAAGCCGATCTTACTAATACGTCAAATAGTCTTTAATTAATGACTCAAACCAAATGAGTTTAATCAGTTTAATCATGTGTCATCCAAATCGATCTCATTAACTTGTCCAAAACTTCCATATATTCCATATATCGACCCACTGTTCCCAAATACCGAGGCAAATTTACGCTTAAAGTTCTTGTTTCTTTTAAACAAATTTTCCCGGGAGAGAAAGAGATTTTTTTTATTTATTTTTTTTAAATGCAAAATATCTCATAGCAGACAAGCAGCTGTTTTAAAGCTTAAAATTTATGCTGGTTTTAGCACTTTTATGCAGCCATCCAGCCAGCCAGCAAGCAATAAGCGGGTTGGCAGCAGTTTGCAGTTTGCACGCATGTGCAATTTTTTGTCTATTTTATTTTCAGAAGAAGAAAATGAAAAAAGAAAATGGAAAAATAAAATAGACAGACGTTCAGACAGTTAGAATTTTAAAGATTTTATTTTGATATTTTTACTGTAACACAATGAAAACCTCCGACATTAACAAATCATATGGATGCAGTTAGTTATTTGGAATATATTTAGTGGCATAATAACGTTAGACTCAGATGCACGTTGTTATATTTTGGTTGTATGCCAAAACAGCAGGCTGACTGTTTAAATATGTTGTTCTTGTTGCTGCTGCTGCTATTGAAAAAAGGAAATTCAAAAACAAAGCAACAAAATGTGACGACTGCAACACTGCAAATGAGCGAAATGAAGTGAAAACAAATCTATTGTGTGCGCCATGTTTTGCATCCTTTTCGATGCAGTAGCTTATGATTTGTAACAAACAGAACTATTTCATAGAGGCAAAGCTACGACGACAATTGCTGCTGGATCTTGTTTCAGTCTTTTTTTTATTTTAAATTGTAGAAAGAAATTGGTTTAACGGTAATTTTATGTGATAAGCGTTTATAATTATTGATATGTTGATATCACATTCACTATATAAAGAGAAATATATTTCCAACGGGTGATATGATCAAAAAATACAAAAGATATTTTACAGAGAATTAAAGGAATGCAAAATTTAAGTCAGAAATGTTACCTTAGATTTTAACGAGTTCTTATGTCAAGACATACCTGAAAAGATATAAAGAAATATATGAACATTTTATTACAAAAAAAATAATTATAACAATATTAAAGCTTTAAAAAAATTCATTAACCGATAATACAAAGAGTGAGATCAAAAAATTCTTAACACACATATGTATAAATAGAAACGGAATCATGGTTCATTTTTACATTTGATTGAATTTTAACAGTGATGAAATTTTGAATATTTTCAGAAACCCTTCCATTAACATTTTTATAGAGCTTTCTGTAATCCAACACTTTTTAAATTCTCTTTTAACAAGCGCCCAATATCTCTCCACTACTCTTAGCTCTGGACAATTTGGAGGATTTGCTTGCACATTATTGTTCTTGCACCGCTCAAGAACATGTTTATCTTTGTGACAGGATACCATGTCGGACCAAAAATATATGAATGGAAGCAGCCTTTTTATAAACATTTCTCGATGTAAATTTCGGTATCTATAGAACCCGTTGTAGCAAATGTTTGGCTTTTTTTGCCGCAACTGCATATTGCTTAATTTTAGGCAAATTTTGACCCCTTTGGGATCCTTAACTTTTCATCAACTTTCCCCCGAGCATCAGCAACATAAAATTTTTGACCAGGAAGTTGTGAAAAATTTTACAAAAACATACGTCTCGTCAACCATATGCAAACTATTTTTTTAGAAATTCTGCGCTCTGTCTTTGGCCTCTCAATTTTTAGCAGCGTTTTCGTCAAGAAGTCAATATCTCGTACCATATAGTCCGAGTACTGAACATAGTGCCTTCAACAAGATGCTATAGAGTAGAGAGCATTTTCAAGAGAGCTCTCAACACATCCGGTAGGAAAGCAGCACTATATATTTGAGGTTTATGAACTTAAAAGTGATATTTGGAAGGGAGTCTATATTTAGGATCTTTATGACCCTTAAACCCCATTCCTATAGGAATATTTGTATGGAAGGCATCAGAAATATTTGACCGATTATGATAATAATATCTACCAAGTTTCATCGAAATATTTCTAAAATTGCGACCTGTAGACTGTTCACAACGTTTACATGGACAGCCAGCAAGCCAGACAGACAGACAGACAGACAGACGGACATCGTTAAATCGGTTCAGAAAGTGATTCTGAGTAGAACGATATACTTAAGGTTAACCATTTTTCTCCATGTTACAAACATCTGCACAAACGCATACCTCAACCAACTACAGTGGTGTAGGGTATAGAAATGTTCAAAAATAACTAAACTAAATAAAGAATAAATTAACCCTAAAAGAACACAAAATAAATATTGTAGAACTATTTTGATATTTAATTATCTAGAACAATTAAATGAAGAGAACAACTCTTTCACAAAATTAAACATATGAACTTGATTTTATTTGAGTCAATTCCTTTAAGACATCATCATTTTTATAACCATAATTCTCATAAATTTTATAACCAGTCCGTCTGTCTGACTATCTGACTGCCTCTCAGATGAGTCCGTGGCTGCTGTTAAATATCAGTTACTTTTCATTTATTTTAAATGTTTTTTGATAAGAAACCATAAATGAAATGAATAAGAAAAATAAGAAAAAAAGGAGTAAAATACAACAATATTCAGCCTCCACTAAAAACAGACAAAACAGCACATCACATCATAAAAGATTTCCATCAGTTGTACCGCCTTTTTTAATCTGTTGTTTTCTTCTTTTTTTTCTCTCTCTTTTAATACCCTACACCAACATAGGTGATTGGGGGTATTTTTCGTTTGTGCAAAAATTGGGCTACCACCACTTTTAAGTATACCGTTCGACTCAGGATCACTCTTTCAGTCCATTTCATGATGTCCGTCCGTACGTCCATCCGTCTGGCCGGCTGACTGTCCATGTAGGGCTTGTGAATAAAATGCTGGCCGCAGTTTTAAAGTTATCTGACTGAAATTTGGCATGTGTCATTTTTTGCCCAGGGATGCTTCCTATTGAAATTGGTGATGATGGGTCTGTTATTTCACCTCACTTCCATAAAAAGTTCCTTCCAGAATGAAGATTTAGAGTCACAAAACTCCAAAATATATAATATTCTAAAACGTTGTGCCAAATTATACAAAGATCGGTCCATTATTTCTCGTAGGTCCCGTACAACCCTCCTTCCATATATCACCAAGAAAGGGTTAAATCTAACATATACTTTGTTATTGTTAAAAGAATTGATCAAATATAAGCAAAAATCGATATACGAAGTTCTACGAAGGTCGGTCCATAATTTTTTCTAGCTCCCATAAAACGTCCACAGATAAAAACCACATTAATGTTACTGTCAGTATAACATACTGCGCCTTTAAGCTCAATTAAAAAATACTAACCAGCAACATGGTGTAGGGTATGAAATAGTCGAGCTTGACCGACTATAACTTTTTACTTGTTTTGATTTAATTTTCTTTATTACAAAATTTTCTAGGCGGCATTTCAAGGAAATGCAACATTTTTACAGGGAGGTAACACTGGCCGTAGAGGACCTTTTTCCATTTTACTTAAAGAGTTTGGCAATTTGCCTCCCTGCTCGACACGTCACTGTTTTAAATTTTTGTTTTTTATTTTTGTTTTTCATATCTACCTTGTATCTTTTATGTGTGTGTGTGTGTGTTTGTGTAATTTATAATTTATTAATAAATATTAAACAGCCAACCGATTTAATTTAATTTTCTTTTGTAACTTTTTTTCCAACAGATTTTTTCTTTTCATTTAGTTTTTTTTTCAAGTTAAAGAAAACATTTTTCTAGTTTGAATTATGACACATCGTAGTAAAGTTTATGAGTTTGTTCTGTGTGTGTATGTGTGTGTGTTGGATTGAAAAACAATTTTCAATTAATTTGATCTTGAGATAAGAGTTCTTATCAGTACAATCTATAACAATTAAAGAATGTGATGGGATTTTAAAGCGGAAAACAACCAGATTTTTTTCCAAAACGATTTGTATTCTGTTGATGAGTGAAAAACAAAACACATAAATAACTTCACAAGATATAAGAAAGGAAGTTATAAGCAGTCAAGGCCAACGTTTTAACAACCTACAGCATTTTATGGACTTTATCCTTTAAATTATTATAAGAATCTAATTTACTTTCCTAAAATATATTGAAGCAAAATGCTTCTACATCTCCGTAGAAAATGGGTATTGGACCCCTGATAGCACAAAGGTGTACAGAGTGGTCCCAAAACGCTTTTTTTTTGGAAACAAATCTGTTACTTTAGAACCATTAAACAACATTTCATACAGGAATTCTTGAGGTGTTTTTTAATTAATTCGGAGAAGAAAATGTTTCTTGTGCATCCCAGGATCATCTCTCAAATTAGTCAGTCGAGATATGATTTCTTTTAATCCCCAAAACTTTATTTATACTTTTATGAGTGCTGCCAGATTAAACCTAAAAAAATTCCTTTAATTAGTAATTTTCCCCTCCCCCAATAAAAATGATTTTGAATTTTTTTATAAAAAAGTGTGTTTTAAAACAAGACGAAAGGACCAATGAATAATGTTTTTTTCAGCTATACCGAATCTTTAATACCCTTCATACCTATTAAAAGAATATCATTCCTTTGTGTCTTATCCCAAAATTAAGGTATTTATAGCCTAATTCTATCCGTTCTACATTAGCGCTTCATTCTAGCTTAGGATTATACCACTTCCCATGGCCTCTCCGGGACATATTCTATATCAGTTATAGAGATATGCTATTATAACTGTTTCGTTTGTAGGGGAGATAACTTCTTCCTTTCAAAAATTTTCCAAATTTGTTTAATGTGTAACGTTTCCGAGTACAGGCTGATATCGCCGTATTATATATAATAAAATTCAATAACCCGTTTAGTGAATATTTTTTAAAAAACTTGACTTCAAATTCTGTTTTTGGCCTCAAATTTTTTGCAGCCTTCCTGTCAGGAACTTTTGGAGTCTTGTATGTTTTTCAATCTGCATAAGCTTTATCGTAGCGTGCAAAATAGACCAAGCAATGAGTTATAGGTGTTACTATCCTACCGGATGTGTTGGCAGCTATTTTGAAAAGTCAAAAACATTATACGGACCAATATTTTTACCTGAGTTAGGTTTTCTATCAAAGGACAAGTTCTCTGTTTACCAACATTGCAAAACAGCAGACAGCAGACCTTTGAATGCAGACCTTTGCTGAACCAAGTTGGGTTTTGTTGAATTGTTGTTTATAATTTAAATACTCATTTTTTGGTTGCTTATTTCGATCAGATTAACAAAATCTGACATCTATATATATAAAAAATAAATTTGTGTTTGTTTTTGCTTTTTTGGGACTTATTTTAAGCTGAACTACTGGAGCGATTTTGCAGAAATTTTCAAGGGGCAAAATGTGAGACGGATGGGATCATGGGAAGTGGTACCACCCTACAAAGCAAATATAGAATATTGAATACATGAAAAAACACTTTATCGAGAATTATCAAATTTGGTCCCAATAGCTTTTTCAAGAAACTTTTTTACGGGGCAAAATGTGAGACGGATGGGATCAGGGGAAGTGGTACCGCCCTACAAAGCAAATATTGATTATAGAATATCTAAAGAACTACTTCATCGAAATTTTTCAAATTTGGTCCCAATTATTCTTTCAGGGAAGCATTTTATGAGGCAAAATATGAAAGGGATAGAATCGGGAAAGAGGTGCCCTCCATATAAAACAAATATTAATTATCTAAAAAATATAACAGCGAGAACTTTTTAATTTGGTTTCAATCACTTCTTCAAGAAATTGATTTAATAGACCAAATGTATTACGGATAGGATTATGGGAAGAGGTAGCCCCCATACAAAGCAACTTTATAAGGGCGGCAGAGCGTACCGGGTCTTAGCTAGTTAAAAATAATAGGTGATATGTTTAACAAACTTCGTCAAAAAATAAATAAATTAAATAATACGTGATTTAAAAGTGAAATTAAAATTTTAAAATTTTTAGTTCATTTTCTTAGATGTCTTACCTTGTAGCATCAGCGACTAAGCCCTGACAAAATATTGCACTTTTCAGTTCTAACGGTGTTAAATTTCATTAATCTGTTTAAAATTAATGGAAACATTTTCAAAAAAATCCTTTTGGACACACTGTGTTACCTATGCGACGACAAATTTAATTTATTTTGCTTAATAAAGTACAGTGTTCATTTTCCTTCTCTTGATTTTCAAATTTTTTAATTTCCTTTTACTATTTAGTTTTTGTTTTCTTATTAGAAATTCCTTAAAAACCACAAACTTAATGAATTAATTTTCAAAACCACCCCTTCCAAATACCTTACACTCCTGAAACCACAAACATTTGAAAGTCCTTAAAAACTGAAAAGTTGAATAAACTTAAAACTTTAGTTCTATTCCATATGTTGGTCTCTCAAATATTTCGTAATAACGTCTGTAAGAAGGAAACAAAAACAAAAATTGTTTTCTAAAGTCTAAAAAGTTTTTTTTTTTTCTTTTTTTTTTTCAAAAAATTTGTTTCAACAAAAATGTCAGTTTTTGCTTTTAACAATTTAATTAAATCGCTTTGAGACAAATTTAATTGTAACACAAACAAGATTAATTAGAACGATAAAATACCGGTAACAGATTGTTAAAATGTGAAACAATTTTTCTATTTTATTTAATAAAACTAAAGAAAAACCAAACCAAATAAGAATGATATAATCGTCTATGACGAATCTTTAATACCCTCCACCACAAATGTATGTGAAGTAAATACAGTAAGTTTCAGACATACATGCGCAAACAAACACTCACACATACCCTCACAGACGTTTACAAGATATGAAAGTTTTTCATAAATACAACACAGGAACTTTTAATGAGTCATAAAATCAATTATATTTCCTGCTACTGAACCGATTTTGATAATGAAGTATGGTAATGAAGTACATATAACTTAATATTATAACAAAATTTCATTATAATTTGTGGAGTTATAAGTGACAATTTTACAAAATTTTAGAGGTTACCTCAGATATCGGTTTATATCTATTAATATACTAAACCAATTTTGCTGGCTTTAAATAGGAAACTTCTCAGGACTCTAGCAAATACTCAGGCCAGGTTTTATTGTGCTCAGTCAATTATTGTGGAAGTGAGCGTGCCAACAACAGACAGACAGGCAGACAGATAGAAAGACGGAAAGACAGACTGACAAACGGACATAGCTAAATCGATTTGATGTGATACAAGCATATGTATACATAATCTGAGATGATTCCTTCTCAACGTTACACATGGAATGACAAAATAAATGTAACCTTTCTAAAACTTATAATGGTGTAGGGTATAAATAGAACTAAAAACTAAAACTTAAAACAATTTGAAATAATTTGACAAATATTTTATTTATTTGTATTATTACGTAATAAAAACCATTAAAGAATAAATATTATTTTTAGCTTCAAGCTAAAATAAAATTTTATGAGAATTTTATTTTTCGTCTTACGAATGAAATCAGGCCAAATTAAGCCCAGAAGCTTTTGGAAAAAAAAATCACAAACAAAAGAGATCAATAAAATTTTTAGATTTTTCAAAGAAAAGAAAAAAAAAAAAACAATTCAAAGGATTTTTTCAAACAAGATTTGTATTGAGAGATTAAAGAAAAAGAGTAAGAAAAAATATTTGTTGTTATTTGGAAACCAAAAATTATGCCACCTGGTTAATAACAAGTTTTGAAAAATGACCCCTGAGGTGTTATAATTTCGGAAGCAAACAATTATCAATAAAAGCTTAGAATTAGAGTTGAGGTCAATTTACAATAAAAATTATATACTTTTTACATTTTAACTTAATATAACTCATTTAAGTTCTTTTTCAAATATCTAACTAAGTTGTCTTGAAAAAAAAGTGTTGTCTTAAACTGCAACTCGTGCTGCACAGTGTGTCTAAATCGATTTTTTTTTGAAATTTTATTTGGCTTAAACATGTGGACCATTCATTCTATCTTTCTACTTAATGTAGGCCACCAGAAATACTCAAATTTTCAAATCTGGTTTAAAACTTGTTTTAACTTCAATTTTCCGTTATAAAGTTTTACACTCATAAAGCTAATAGATGTCGCTATATAATCAGGGTACTTTAACGTATTTTCACCTTAAAAAACTAAAGAAGATTTTTTGAAAAATAGTGAAATTCCAACAGGAAAAGCGGGGAAAGTGTTGCCCTCTAATGTCCTAGAATTTTCCTTACATGCACTTACGTTAAAAATACGTTCAGAGTCCAGAAAAAAATTGTGTAGTCCAGAGGAAAATGAATCATTAAGCATTTGGTAGAAAATCCAAAAAACAGTTCAAAATGTTGAACCCAAATAGCGCAACAAATTCACAAAAAAAAATATAATAAAAATATCTCTAAAACTATATGTTATCCCGCATGTGGAAATGTATTAAAGGTAGAGAATTATAACAGCTCCATAAAATTTTGGCAATTTTTTTAAAATGTTCTTACCCGAGTTACTCACTTCGGGGATCCACTTCCCGACCCCAAGGCCCACTAAAAAGATGTCCTTTTCAATTGGAAAATAACTGAGGAATATTTATGTGAAACTTAATTAAAAAAAATATTAAACAGATTCAAAGTTATAGAGTTATTTCCAAAAACAAAACGTTTGTTTGATCCATTAAAAAGTTATATGAATTTAAAATTTGGGGAACAATCGATTTTTTTTTTGTTTTTCCAAAAAGGTGGCAACATTTATACACAAATAAGACCGTTTTTTCGTTATGTTATTCGGTCAAGTCCGACTATGTAATACTCTACACCGAAATGTTGGTTATAAGTAGCAGTTATGAAAAATAAATGAACGACCCTCGTAAAATTTTATTTTCTTTTTTACTCTTACGTGTGATGTATATTATGGTGAAACAAACATTTATGTGAAATTTAGGGGCTTTACAATGGATTTTTTCTGGGGTGCTTATAGGGGACCTAGAAGAAATTATGAACCAACCCTCGTTTAATATTGCATATCGATTTTTGCTTTTATTTATTTTAATTTGACCACTTATTATTGTAATACCAAAGTATATGTGAGATTTATGCCCTTCAAAGTGATATTTGGAAGGGAGTTTGTATGGAACCTATGAGAAGTAATAGATTGACCCTCGCATAACACTTATTTTTGCCAAATTTCGTTAAAATCGCTTTTATATTTAGGACTTTTATGAGCTTAAAACCTCATTCAGGGAGGACATTTGTATGGGAGGTACACGAAATATCGGACCGAACATAGCCAATTTCAACAGACTTTGTCCCTGGGCCAAAAAAAAAAAATAATAACTTGTACCAAATTTCATCAAGATATCTCAAAAATTGCGACAACATTTACGTGGAGAGCCAGCCGAACAGACAGACTGACGGATATCATTAAATCGCCTTAGAAAATGATTCAAAGTCGAATGGTTTCAGTAGTGAACAAACACACCACCTACAAATTTAAGGTAAATATCAAAAAGTATTTTCTGTCGGACGTCCCTTTTAATGACAAAGCGATCGTTTTATTGAAAGAAGTAAAGTTTTTCAATATGATCATAAGGACCGGGATTTTATATATTTTCGCCCGAAAAAATGGGAATCGTGTTATTTTTTGGACTCCTCTAGAACAACTCCAAAATACCTCAACTCTAACCATGTAAAATTTCAAAATGAAGTCTCTAACGATTCAAGAGATAAAAACTTATTTTCAAAAACAAACGATTTTAATACACTGTGCCGCTGGTGATTTATTTCAGAAGCGATAATGTTCAGTTAATGAATAATTTGTGTTAATGTTTTCGCAAAAATGACAAGACAAAAATAAATATTATTTCTTTATTTTTTATTTTAAATTTTTTATTAAATATTTAAATTTAAATTTGTTAGTTTTAAGTTTTATTTGAATATTTTTCAGAAACTTACAAAATCTGGGTGTGTTTTGCGAGTTATTTTTAATATTTTCTATTATTATTTCTTGTATTTTGTATTTTGTTTTAAATGCCAACTAGTAAAATATTGTGTTTTTCATAAAAAGATCATTTAAGATTCATAAAATCAACAAAACATTTAACATAATTTTTTTTGTTCGTTTAGAACGCGAAAAATTTAACTAAACGTTTTCTTAAATTGATTAAAAAAAGCGTATTTGGGAAGGAGAGGTTAAGTTGGTTAAAACACAACCAGAGCGAAAAGCAACAGACTTCAGATAGAGAGGAACGATATAATCTACAGATAGCAATGATTGTCATAATCATATAATTATCACTGTAAATATTAATCATAATTGTCAATCATATATTAAACAGTGCATAGTTGGAATCGAACTTTTCACATGGTGGGAGTCGAACTTTTTATATACAAAACTGTCATAAATGATCCACAACATAAACCGGATTGATTATATCTTTTGTTCTTTAAAAAGACTTTGAAATAAAATAATTAACTTTCACTAAAATTTGAATTTTTCACTAAAGAATTTAAAATTTCACAAAAAATTGAAATTTAAAAAAAAAAACAAAAAATTTGAAATTTTTACAAAAAAGTTAAATCTTTACCAAAAATTAAAACTCCCTAAATATACAAATTTTCTCTTAATATTTGAAATCTTCGCTAAAAATTTAGATTTCTTTTTTTTAGTAAAAAAATGAAATTTTTATTAAAAAATTGCAAATTTGCTAAAAATTTATATTTTCATAACAAATTTAAAAATTCACCAAAAATTAAAATTTTCGCAAAAAAATTTAAATTTGTACTAAAAATCAAATTTTTACAAATATTTAAGTTTTACTAAAACTTTTTTTCAATTTTAAAATATTTACTAAAAATTTGAAATTTTCACTATAATTTAAATTGTAAAATTAAGATTTAAATTTCACTAAAAATTTAAATTTTCGCTTAGAATTTCAATAAAAAATTACTTTTTCAATAAAAACTTGAGCTAAAAACGATTCCTTAATAAATTTTTCAAAAAGGTGAAAACTTTACTAAAAACTAAATTTCAAAAAAAAACGATGTTTTTCTCGATTTTCATCACTTTCTTGGAAATAGAAATTTCTCTAAAAATGTTCACAAATCATTAAAATATTTACTAAAAATTTAAATTTTCACCAAAATTTCAAATTTTACCAAATTTAATTTTTTCAAATAAATTTTTTGCTGAAAATTAAAATTTTTCACTAAAGAATTAACATTTTCACTAGAAATAGAATTTTTATATAAAAAATGTTTACTAAAACATTCACAAAATATTTCACTAAAACTTTTCATTAAAACATTAAGTTTTCAGTTTTTCACCAAAAAAAAAGAAAAAATTATTAAAAATTTTTCAAAAAAAAGTGTAATTATAATTTTTTTAATAAAATTTTATTTTTCAACATTATTTATTAAAAGCGCTTAATTTTGATTATGTATATAAACCCTGTCTAAAGATCCATTGAATGTTACTTAAGCATTTTGCTAAAAATTCAAATTTTCATAAAAAATCTTACAAAAAAATATTTTTTTGCAAAAAAACAAATGTAAATTCAAAGTTTTCTTTAAAAAATATTTCAATAAAACCTTTTTTTTTCTATGAAAAGAAAATATTTATTGAAAATTAAATTGAAATTTCCATTAAGATTTTAAATCCTTTTTATTATGTAAAATTTATTGTTCTTCCTTTTAGTTAAAATATCTTTTTTTCAAATTACTTTTAGAAATTAAATTTTTCTGAAAAAATTTAAATTTTCTCAAAAAATTTAAATTTTCTCAAAAAATAAATTTTCTGAACAATTTTAAATTTTTTGGAAAAATTTAAAATTTCTTAAAAAAAATTAAAATTTTCAGAAAGTCAATTAAATTTTCTGAAAAAAATAAAATTTTCTGGAAATAATAAAAATTTTCTCAAAAAAAATTAAATTTTCTTAAAAAATTAAAATTCTCTGAAAAAATTAAAATTTTCTAAAAAAAAAATATAAATTTTCTGAGAAAAAATAAAATTTTCTGAAAAAAATTTAAATTTTCTTAAAAAAATAAAATTTTCTGAATAAAATTAAAATTTTCTGAGAAAAATTAAAATTTTCTGAGAAAAATTGAAATTTTCTGAGAAAAATTGAAATTTTCTGAGAAAAATTAAAATTTTCTGAGAAAAATTAAAATTTTCAGAGAAAAATTAAAATTTTCTGAGAAAAATTAAAATTTTCTGAGAAAAATTGAAATTTTCTGAGAAAAATTAAAATTTTCTGAGAAAAATTAAAATTTTCTGAAAAATCAAAATTTTCTGAAAAAAAATTCTGAAAAACAAAATTTTCTGAAAAATCACAATTTTATGAAAAAAAAAAATGTAATAAAAAACTTTCTGAAAAATAAAATTTTCTACAATTAAATTTTCTGAAAAAAATAAAATTTTCTAAAAAAATTAACATTTTTTTGAAAAAAATTTAAATTTTCTGAAAAAAATTAAAATTTTTTGAAAAAAATAAAATTTTCTAAAAATTAAAATTTTCTGAAAAAATTAAAATTTATTTTTTTTTTAAATAAAATTTTCTGAATATAATTAAAATTTTCTTAAAAAAATTAAAAATTTTCTGAAAAAAAAATAAAATTTTCTTAAAAAAAATTAAATTTTCTGTGAAAAATAAAAATTTCCGAAAAAAATAAAATTTTCTAAAAAATTAAAAAAAAAATTTTAAAAATAAAATTTTCTTAAAGAAAAAATAAAATTTTCGTATAAAAACTAAACATTTCATTAAAATTATATTTTTTTCAAATTAAATTAAAAAAATAAAACTTTGCATTAATCAAATTTTCTTAAAAATAAAAATTTAACCAGGAAATTTGAACAAAAATTTTTTATTAAAAATTTTATACTCCACAAAAATAGCTTTTTTTTTTAAGTTGAAATCTCCATAAAAACTGAAAAATTTTTTAAAACAAAATTAAAATGTAAATTTAATTTTACAAATTTAAAATGTAAATAAAAATTCGAAATTTTATTAATAAAAATTTCAATTTGCTTTGAGATAAAAATGTTTCCAAAATTAAATTATTTTGGTAGAAACTCACTGACTAACAAATTTAATTAGGTTTCCATCTTTTACTTTTTCTTCATTTGTTTCCTTTTAACTCTTAATTGAATAAAAGCAATTAATTGTCATCAACTTTGCCACTTTTCCAATAACTTTTCCCCCTGATTCCCATTACATATTCACAATTCACCACACCACTGTCATCCTGAGTAATCGTTCACAATTGAAGTTCAAATAGAATTTATTGATATGACTGGATAAATATTCAATCATGTTAATATTTTGATTTTTTAAATAAACAATACACGAGGGGGGGGGATCCCGTTTAAGAGATTTTTTTTCTTACAAAAAGTAAAAGAAATAAAAATAAAATTATGAGAGGAAAAAAAGACATTTGTGAATATTTAAATACACATAAGTCACCTTTTTACTTTGTATAAATTTTTCTTCCATTTATTTTGCATATGAAAAAGTATCTGTAAGTTTGTCTGTTCGTCCGTCCGTCTGTATGTCTGTCTCTGTATTTTATGTTTAATAATTCTTTTTTTTTCAATATTTTTGTCTCAACATAAAACCGCATAAAACTGTTGTTGACAATATCTATTACCATCGTTCTCTATTTTAAATACTTCAGATACAAAAGCGAATAAAAATAAAAAACAAAAAGCAAAAAAAAAAAGCAGAAAATACTGAAAAGTAAATAGAGGGAATGAAAAATAAATCAATGAGCAAAAATATTCAAAACCATCTATAGCGATCTATCCAACTATCTATCGAAGCATCCATCTATCTATCCGTTCGTTCGTTTGTCTGTCTGTCCATTCGTCCATCCAAAAACAAAGTGCAACCAGTCATACAATCCATCTAACCATCCCATCCATCCATCTAAATATCTTCTATCTATCGATGAACGTACTATTTGAAATGATATATGACCATTATGTCCCATATGTGTGTATATGTGACCGAGTGTCTGTGTATGTGTATTTGAGATTTTGAAGTCTGGCTTAACCACCGTTTGTTTCCATTACAAAATGACACACACGACCATGTATCTTAATATCTATCCATATCCATCTATAACTATATAGTATCTATCATGGTATTTGACAATATTTCGTCTATTTTACCTTTTCTCCTTCTCCTTGTAGGTCTGGTGTTCCCATTTTTACTCTAAAATAAAAAAATGTGTCCATACATTTCATCATATTGTAGATGTCCGTGTATTTGAACTACATTTTCGAGAACATTTTATGTAAGAGTACTTGTAAATAACGAGTACCATCACATCACTTCACTTCACTTCACATCACATTCAACATTTTAATGTTCAACCTTTACGAGTTGAGTTGTTCTTGTTGTTTTCGTTGTAATAAAAATGCAAACATTGAAAAAAAAATGCGAAAAAAAAATTGTTTTGAAAAGATTTTGATAAAAATCTCTTTGATATGGACTTGGTAATAAAAGCGTATCGTTTGAAATTGTTTTGAATATTTGTTTTAGTTTTTATTGGGTTTTAGTTTCTCTTTACTGGGCTTTTGTTTTTGATGGCGTTCGTTAAAATGATAGATTGTCCATCAAACTGTATGCAACCGAACTAAAAAAAAAACTGGAATAAATAATATAAGAGAAATAATTTTCTAGGTCTGGGACAGTTTTAAGTTGATCAACAGCGACTTATGAAATAATGTTAAATGGAAAGGAAAATTAAGGATACTGGTTAAGGTGTCAAATACCAGCGAAAGAATGGTAATACAAGAACTATTTGTATGGGACACTTGAAATACCCTAAGCGAACTATCTTATTGTCCGCGTATTAAATAAAAAATAATTACTATACCTGCGTTTTTTTTTTGAAGTCGAACAACAGTGAAGAGGAAAAATTCGGGAACTTTTTAAGTAGTGGATTAACATCGAAAGACTGACTGACTCTTTGTCATTATGAGACACTTTCAAATTTCTTTAATTCTTAACGAGTGGTTTTAAGATTCGCTTCACCTCAACAGTTAGATTTTTCCAACCGATCGGTAAAATTGATCAAACCCAACGTTTCATCTATGAAATTCTTGTCATATAGTTAAGATCCATTTTAAGTATTTTGAATTATTTAAATAATAATAATAATAATAATAATAATAATAATAATAATAATAATAATAATAATTCTTCAATATTAAAGACACCTTTACAAATCGACCCCTCAAAATACCTTCAAAGACTACAAAGGTAGTAAGATTATAGTAACTGCCACTGACCATTAGCATTCAGTTACTGTAATCTGTGATACAATCAATAGCAGAATGAACTATTAAAATTTTCTTTAATTAACCAATTCTTTATCGAAACTTTGCAACTCAATTCCACAAGATCCAAATTCCCATAGTGGTTATTATTGTACCAATTATTCAAAACTTTTCTTGAAATAATATTTATAGAAATATAGATTTACATGGGCACGATTTGATCTTCCACGATCTCGGATGGTGATCCAAAATGGGTGAAGCATTTTATAAATAATTGGAAGATCATTATCAGAAAACCTATTTGTTTTACTTTTGCTATTTTTCTCTAGGAATACTAGAGATTTCGGTGAAACTACTAAAATGTTAATGAAATAAAGTTTCGCAAAACATACCCTATTTCTGGTTACTTTAACATTGCATTGTCCACGGCCCTACAAACCGGATCATCAAGAAATAATTTCTAAATTTCTTTAAGTTAACAATCAAAATCTCTCACATCGACACATAATGAGTCCAAATCGATTTTTTGGAAATAACTCTCTAACTTTTCAACCAGATCAGATATCTTAGTGAAATATCACATGGTTAGAGGTATAAATAGATAATTGAATTATAGCTAAATTTGACTAGAAAAAGCCTAGCTTAGGAAGGATTTTCGGCCAAGGTTAAAGCTGCTTACATGTATTTGGTATCCATGAAAACGTCAGAACTTAAAGATTCCAAATTTTTTAAGAAAATGTAAAACATGTCTTTTGATGTCAAAAAATTATAAAAACTTAAAATGATTTTTTTCTTAAAATCGACGAAATTTGGTTCAAAATTTATAAAGTTAAGAACAAAGAAGTGGTTTTATAAGAAAACCATATTTTGGAAAAATTATAAAAAAAATTCAGATTTTCAAATTCAGATTAACATGGTTATGGAATTTTATATGGTAAAAAAAAGAGTAAAAAAGGCAAAATGAAAAATATATATCAAATGGAATAGACGGACATACACCACAGCTCTAACTATCTAAAATTTCATGAAGATATCACGTATGGTTTAAAAACGATATACCATCTATAGGGTGCATGACCAACTATTTGATAAGTCAATGTTTTCTTTTTTTTTCTTGTGGCATAAATTATTTTAAAATTATGTGATAGTTTCTTTGTTTTCTAGACTCTTTGAAAGAAACTGAAATATTCAAACAACCAAACAAACTAAAACATTAAAATACATATATTCATACTTTTATTCATTACATCGTTCACCTGGGACATATTTATTTATCTACGTCACAGACGCATAAGATTGGATTTTGTTTTCTCTATAAAAGAATCAACGTCCATGGCATAGTTGTCCCCTCACAGAGCCATAAACATACAATCACACAAACACACACACATACACACATGTACTTAGTGGACTGGGGGGAAAAAAAGCCCAGTGTTTTTTTTCGGTGAAAATATGTAAATAAAATCATAAATTCTTGTTACATTTCTGTAGTTTTGTTTTCGCATACGAATTTTTGTTCCCAAAGATTGTTTATATGTATGTATGTGTGAGTGAGTGAGTGTGTGTGTTATGTTGCTAAAGAAGATGGAAAAAACCTCACCTTGATTTCTTAGATACTTTTCTTCTTTTATGATTTTCATTATTTATTTTATCTTTTTTTGTTTGCAGTTTTTTGTTTTTATATGAGTTTTTGGTTAAAACAAACAAACCAACCAACCAACAACAATTTTTGTGTGTGTGTGCAACACAAAAGAAAGTTATTTAATTTCTAAACGATTTGAGCAAAAACTAAATAAGAAATATTAACCGACAACAACAAAAGAAATTTATTGAAAATTTATATGAAAATATTAACTTTAATATTACAACAACCCACCCATTTCGTTTGACCTTTTGTTGTATGCAACAAAACGAAAAACAGACAACAACAAAAACAAATACCACCAAACTAAAGGAAAATGTTGTATAAATATATTTGTCCGTCCATCCATCCATTCGTCCATTTTACAGTGGTACAAATACAAATTGTTTGAAAACAATTCTGTAACACTTACACCGTTAGAGACATACACTGATGCATATTCCTATAAACGCATTTATTTTTTTCTCTTTTTCGTTTTATCTATGTTGTTCTCAACCAGAAGTAAAGTTATATTTTCTGTTATTCTTGCTGTGTACCTTATTCATGCTCTCAAATGTGGAATATCACTATAAACGCAGGCTTGAAAATTGCTTTTAAAAAATTACCAAAAAAAAATATTAAATTCTGTTTCCTATAAATTTTTATCTGCAGAACTTTTTAATTTTATCGATAAATTTCCTAACTTTTAAAGTTACCCAAGAGAACTTTTCAGTCCGATCAAGAAAAGGTCAAAATTATATTCCTTCATCACTAAGGATATTTCAATAGAGAAATAAGTTGTGAGTGATGCATAATTTTTTTAAAGGGCAGAATTATGGTTTTCGGAAACCTACAAAGGGAAGAGTCAGAATAATCTTATAAAATGAGATAAAGCACCAACTAAATCATGCTGAGGCTTCCAAAACGTTGCTTACATTTTACGAAGAGATTAAAGAAGAAGGCAAAGTGCTAAAAAACAGCATAATTCGCACGAAAATACATAAAATGATCAGAGAAGGGAAAAACTAAATGTTCTCTAATTAAAAAAAAAATCAGGATCATCTAGTCCTCACTCATACTCAACAAACGATATTCGTATGATAAAACGTAATTTCGGCAGTGGTAGTTTTAGGAGTTTTGGTAGCATTTCCTGCAATTAACAAATCAAAAATTTTTCTTTTGCTCAAACAATAATGAAAATCACAATTTATAGCGAATTTCTGTAAGATGCTCTACTCTGCTTTATGCATGAAAATTTGATATTCCATAAAATAATGCTGCGGTACTTGTTTCAAAGCAGACTAAATCATGGATTAATGAACACAGAATCTCTATGCGGACTTAAAGAATGCAAGTTTGATAGGAAATTGATTCCGATCTTATCAAAAGTGAAGTCAATGCCAGACCATAATCCACAACAACGGATTATTCAGCCATTTTTAGTAATGCGATAGAGACTGATAAACACTAGTGTGCTCCTTTAAAAGAAAATACCACTAAAAATGGTAGTTATAGCCTTAAATTAAGTTTAAAAGCACAAAATGAAATATAAATAAAGATTTTCAATTAACAATATTTTTTAAAAAGTCTTAGTTAATTAAAAAAAATATTATTCTCTTTTTTAATATTTTGTAATTATGTGCGTTTAAAGGAATCTGCAGCAGTGTATTAATGAAATTTCATGTGATAAGACCTGAGGTATTTTCGAGTTGATTTTGGGGAGTATTGCTACCCATCTGGTCATTCATTTATAAAATCCAACAAAAACATTAATGTATTAATATAATAAAAAATCTCTTTAAGGAAACAAAGGTTCTCTGCTATAGTTTCAGAGATATTAAAGTTGACAAATATTTTAGCTCATCTTTACTCAAAAATAATCTTAAAATATAACAACACAATTATGAGAAATAGCCGAAAAGTATGTTTTACCGAACGATCTTTATAATACCAAGTTTAATGAAAAAAGTTAAATTTTCGAACATGGTTTATAGGGTTTGGGATTTCAGACACAGAATTTTCGAGTAGATATCGTTATTTGAGTCATATTTATTAAACTTAATATATTAATTTTAATTTCCTAAAAACAGAAAAATATCGAATTTTAAATTTGTCCATAAAATTAAGTGAATTGTTCCTAACAATTTGAAATCTCCAAATTCAAAGATCTGAAAATTTAAAAAAAGGAAGAAACAACTGTAAAAAAATTGGTGTCTTCTAATCAAATTTCGCTATTTTCCATATATTTCTACGTCAACGTACTCAAATTTAAAGGATGGACTTTAGAGTTTGATTAAGATTCAAAAGTTAAAGAATTATTTCCAAAAATTTTCATTTTTTAACTACCGTACCTCCGTCCATACGTCTGTCGCTAAGCTGTTGTCCTACATCCAGCACTTGCTGAAATGTTAGAGAAATTCGAAAAATATTCCGTACGTACTTCCTTTTTTTTATAGAGTTAAATATATGATTTTTAATGCCTTTTTTGCATAAAAAACCCCAAAAACAAAAAAAAACACAAATAAGTATTCAACGAATAAGAGAAAAAAAAAACCTCATTGATCATAAATTCGATAAATTTGCATTGAATGAATAAAAATAACGTAAAAAAAGACAGAAACAGAGTTTGAATGTACAAATCTTTCTATATGGAAAGACAAAAGAATGAGAAATTTCCCAAAAATACCAGAAAAAAAAACAATAATGATATCGAGGGAAAAAGAAGAAAAGAACGACACTTGAAATTTTATTCTTCCCGTGTCTTTTGTAATTTGCTGGTAAAAGCAAAAACAAAATTGAAATGAAAACTTTGAAAACGTTTTTGGTCTTTATTTGTATTTTCAGCTTGTTAACAATGACTTAAACACAGAAACTGAAAAAAAAAACGATGAGGCAGCTGAGTAAAAGAAGATATTTCCAATTCTTATGAGATTATTTGTATTTGTTTTACATTTTTTTCCTTAATTCAAAAATTTACACTAGACAACATCAACTGAAAATTCTATTAAACATAAAATATTTCATGCAGTTATGGTCCTACAAACCGGATTTATATTCAACTGCTTACCACTAATCTCCACTTTTAAAAACCAAGGAAGCGGAAATCATCTAAACTTAAAAATATATATTTCTATTTCTGGTCGACATTCTGATATTTCGAAATTTTCAAGAGAGAATATAAAAACACCTTATTTCAATTTGCACTAGGACGTCAGCAGTAACAATAACAATAAATTACAGTTGTTTCTTCCTTTTTATTTTAACGTCCAACAAACTGGAACACTGACAGCGATTTTACAATCACCAAATTTGAATTCGAACTAAATTGAAGGAAACTTTAAAAATGTTAAATTAAATATTTCGTTCTGATAACATTTTGAGTAATTTGCGATTGTTCATTTAGAGCCTGATATTCGACATCATTATTTTAATGATGTTCTTTTTAAAATGTCAGTTCTTTAGAGTTTCATAAATCCAACTTGTTTTCCTTTACTTCATCATATTTCTGGTACTGCGAACCAGAATTCAAATCAGTTTTGAAACAATTAAGTTCTGACATTGGATGCTGTGGATTCATTAAGCATTTGCTTGAGGCTGTTACGTAGCCTTGATGGCATGAGGATTTTTCATAGTTGCTTATACGGATGACGTTGCGGTGGTGGTCTCCGGAAAACACTTGGAGACCATTTCTCACCGTATGGAATCAACATTGCATTCTTAGGCTGATTTGGATTCCATTACAGATGGTCCAGCCAGACATGGTGTATCGCTTAGTGATGTCAGGCATCGATCATCTGGTTGGACTACCTCTGGTATGTTTAAGGGGGTGCTCTAAAAACAAGCTATCAGGGATAGCGCAAACGAGATGGTATACAGACTTAACCTGTCGAACCTAACGCATTATCTGACCAAGGTGCGACATTCGGAGGACCAGGCAATTGGAGGCCTTTAATAGGAGGCAGACGAAATTGTTTGTTTTTACTGGACACTGCGTCATCGGGGCCCATGCAACGAGGACGGATCTAGCACACTATGTTTTCTGTCCCAGTTGTAGTGAAGAACTGGTAGAGGCGATAATTTTTCACCTGCCATGTTACTGACCTTATATTTTTCATGCTTGAAGGAATGTTAGAGATAAGTTTAGGACCCAAAGGCAGTCAAAATTTTTCAAAAAAGTTCTTGGAATGACAAGCAATTGTTACAGCGGCCCTAGCAATACCGAAATTTACATCAAATAATCTTTATAAGAAAGCTACCATAAGACTTCGTAAAGCTTCATAATGTGTCCATTTAGTTTGGACTAGCTTAGCTTCCTATCACTATGGAAAACAAGCCCTTGAGTGTTAAGTACAAAAACAATAATATGGTATTTGTACCAAGAGAAGCAAATCCTTTAATCTGCCCAGAACTAAGACCAAAGGAAATATATTGGGAATCTTGGTAAAAGAGAATTGAAGAGCACAAAAATGGTGTCCAAAAGTGTGAAGATGGACTACCAGCTCGGGCAACGTCATAGGAAGCACTACTGTAATAACAATTTCACTAATGTAATAATAATGGCCTTCTTGGCCAGGAAGAAGTATGATTACCCAAGGGTTTTCTTAGATATTTTATTTCTAATTGAATTTCCCTTCACAAAAGGTGAGAAAAAGCAAAAGGCTGCGTTCGAATTCGAACCTGGGATGCTTTAAATACTTGGTTTTAGAGATAAGCATCTTAAGCACTTCACCCAATATTTCTAAATGATCGGTTCGTAGCTTTCGAATATCATATGTCACATCAGAGATTAAAAACGATTCAAGAAATGCTTATATTTTTAACGCTTTTCTGGGATGAAACCCTTAAGACTTTATCCAAGATATAAAAGATCATACATTTTCTTGAACTTTACTTAATCATATGGATCAGTTATACTTATAAATGAGTGTAGTATCTGCCAAACTTGCGATCCGTATGATAGAAACGTTATCTTAAAGCCCAATTTAAAGAGAGCAGTGATTAAATTTAACTTCCCCAATTTTAATCTTTTCACCTAAAATTGCAATAAACTTTGTTTGCAAGTGTTTTGCAAATTATATTCACAAGGATTACAACAACATGTAAGATCAATATCAGTAGTTGTATTGAACATATTGTAATGACAACACCACCGACGCCGTCAACGTCGCCGCCAATATTCAAGAGAAAGTTCTTGAAGAAAAAAAAGGAGAACAATGTTCCCGAAAAAAGCCTCTTATGTTTGATCACACAAAAAGTAACAAAGTAAAAAAGGGAATGAAAGAAAAAAAGAACTAAAAGCTAAAGAACTAAATCAATATAGAGAAAAAGTAACCAAAAATCCATTAACAATTCACAATTTATTTTTGTACCTTTAAACAACAACAACAACAAAATGATGAAGGAATATAGAAAACAACATCATTATTTTGATGATGTTACCCACAATGACTTCATATGGAGTTATGAAAATAACAAAAAAAAAACAAAAAATGAAATCAAAATAAATTGAAATTTATATTGATTTTGGAATAAAAATTTTTCTTTGAATAATGAAGTGAACAAAATAATAAGCTTTTTTTGCTTTTGGCAGAAAAAAGGATAAAAAGACAAAAAAGGGAAAATTTGCAACAAAAGATTGAAGTTTTATGAAGAATTTTGTTTTATTTTTTGTTTTGAATAAAAATTCAAATTTGAATTTCTCTGCAGGAAATTTTTAGATTTTTTTTGGGATCCAAGAGAAAAATATAGAAAATATGTATTTTTAGTTAATAACTCTGGGGTATTGATGACACATAAAGATCAATTAAAAGATAAAAATTAAAGTTTATCAATGTTTGATATTTCTATTTTTGTTGTAATTATTAAATGTTATAAATTTATTGGCATGACCTGATAAAAAGTTTATTTTTTCTCGATTTAATGGCATCAACAAATGGATGAAATATTATTTATTACCCAAACGGACACTTGAAGGTATGAAATCTAAAAGATGAATTTTTAAAAGTCTCAATTTTGCCAAATCGATATGTTTGAAATTTTACATGATTAGAGCTGAGAAGTTCTGAAAACAATAAACATGACACAATTGAGTTGGCAAAGCTTCTACGATGAAAGTTGTTATAGCGTTGCCAACTCACTCCCAGCATATTCAGATCAAGGTTTTTTGAAAATACTGCAACTTTCAAACTGTTAGAGATATTTTAATAGAATTCTAGACATTAAGAGCCAAGGTATTTTTGAGTTGAATTGTAGATGTACAGACCTCCAGATCAATTCAACTAGAGGGTAACCTCTAGTAGGTAACCTTCCAAAATTTGCCACCTCGGGTACGTTTTTGGTGACAAAATAAACTTTGCTAATATTGAGTCCTCGTAAATCTCTTTAAAAGTATGAATACTTACAGGTTCCCTCTTATAGTTTTAGAGATATTAAAGTCTATATATATTTTAAGTCAGCGGACCAACTACATCCTGAAACAGATTTCTTATAAAACTAAAAAATGCATTGCTGCAATAACTGTAAAAAATATATGAAATTGTTACAAATGTCCATTCTACAAGGATTATCGACTACGCTCCTAGGGGATAGGGGACTGAACTGCTTTAAATCAGCTTAAAACCCTCTTAACTCTTAACATGTGTGATTTTATTAAGTTATCTCTAACGGTTCACAAGTTACAGACGTATTTCTAAATAAAATCGATTTAGAAACACTGTGCATCAGTTGGCAACACTGCACAGTGGTTTCAAAACGCTTTTCTGGAAATAAACATGTGTCTTTGGAACGAAATTTAACATGAACATTCTTGAAGGGTTTTCCAATTAATATGGAGAAGAGCATTTTTTTAATCAGTCCTGGAGTCGAGATCATTTCGCATGCGTCACATTTTTAAAAATCGCCAAAATTTCAATTATGACTTGATTTGAAAAAATTGAATATAAAAATAATGATATAAAATACAAATGAATAAAAATGGAGGGCTTCCTCTTCCCCTCATCCTATCCGTCTCACATTTTGGCTTGTAAAAAAGGTGCTTGAAAAAATTATTGGGAACAAATTTGAAAATTTTCGCTATTAAAGTTCTTTACATATTCGTTGATAAAAATGTGCTTTTAATGTGAGAACCCTGTTCTTATCTGCCATACATTTTTTTTGTAAAATAGTTCCTTTAACAAATTATTGAGACCCAATTTGAAAGTTCTTGATGATGTGGTTCTTTAGTTATTCAATAATCAATATTTTCTTTGTAAGGGGGTTACCTCTCTCCCTGATCCTATATTACTTTAAGGTATATGGGATCATTCTATGAAAATTGCAACAAAATCGATCCAGTAGTTTAGAAGTCTATAAGTCCCAAGCAAACACAGATTCATTTTTATACAAATAAATTTATTAAAAAGTAAAAGAAAACGATTTGGGATCACTATGTGCTGTAACAATATTCACCATTAAAGCTTTGCCAACACAATAATGTAACGTTCACAACTTGTAGAGTTACAAGGGAGTTTTTTACTGTGAATTAATTTAGGAATGAATTCATTCCTTTTCATATCTGTCATAATTTTTATTATCTTTCTCAATATATTGCGAAGCAAGTTTGTTAGGTATTAAAAAGAAGTCACAATCAAAAAATTTATTAGTTTAAATCAAATAAGAACATCGTCTCTAGTCTCTATGAAATTTTATGCTGTAAAATCATATAAAAAATATTATTTTTTTTTTTTGGTAAAATAATAATAATAAAAAAATAACTCCAAGTAGGAATAAGACTTTATTGGAACACACCCACCCATGCATTGTTAAATTTAAGTTTTATGATGACAACATTCAAGTTACTATTTGTTCAATGCAGTTTATTTTTTTCTATTTTGCCAAGATTTTGTAGTTTTATAGTTTCAAATGGAGGGATAACAAGCGAGAAATACTTTTAAAAAAAAGTGTTGCCAAAGTGAAAAATGTCATCAAATGCCAACAAAATAAACTAGATGATGACAACAGCTATAACACAGCAAATTGGTTATAAAAAAATATGACCCAGATTAATAAACTAACACAAATAAAATAGACGGAGAAACAACTTTAAATCGAGTGATGTCAATAATACACTGAAAGAAAAACTTTTGATAAAATTATGCAATGAAAACACATCACCATTAGATCTTAAAGGAGACTTGAATGCATCGCTTCCGATAATGAAACGCTGAAATTGGTGACGTCATGTGCTCTTCAACGAACCACTTTAATGAGTTTAAAACCCCATTTCGCGGGACATTTGTACGAATATTTATATCAGGTAGTAGCGCTATTTTTTTCAGACAGGTATTGGCCCTGTCTCTGTTGTATTTTGACTTTAATTTGGATCTATTAAACCAAAAATTTCGATTAAATCACATAAATAACTTGCGTTTGGAAGGTCAGCGCGAATATTTGTAAAAACTAGAAGAAACATGAACCCCAATAGTTTTAAATTGAAAAATGAAAAACCGGTTCAAGATTTTCAAGATCTTGTTACTCCACTGCACCTGTTTTATAGACACAAGTGTCATCAATATAACCACTGCGCCTGTTTTATAGACACAAGTGTCATCAATATTAAGATATTAAATTCGATTTATTTCCCTGTATTTGGATTAGTACACTTTCTACACTAATCTGATGTCTCTTCATCTACACTGATGACAAACGGGGACAAACTTCAAGAATTTAACATTCGGATGTAAGAGACGCAGCTGCTCTAGCATCAGGACATTGTCGCTTTGGAATACATGCAGCAAAAATAGTTTTGCATGCAAACGATTTTTTCAGGAGTTGTGGAAATGAGGATGAGAAAGCAATTACTCATCTCTTCTGCGTTCGGATACCTACAATCATTGACGGATTTAGTTACTGCTGATTTTAGTGATATCTGTGGTACGCAGCACTCCTCATCTATCTCTTCTACTTCGAATACAGACATCAATTTACCACCACTTCTCTAATAGATCTCTCTCTTTAACCCCTTCTGCTTACATCTTTGGCGTTCTCTTCCTCTACACTTTCTTGTTTTCTATCTATTTACTCTCTTTTCAGGTAAATCAAAAGAAACTTTAGGATCCAAGAGAGCCACTATTCTTAAAACTTAAGTCTTTGAAGCCCTAAGGAACTTTTACCACTCCCGTTATATAGAACTTTATAAAATTTAACATTTTAGGGAAATAGTTTTCACACACGCTAACTATCAGCAGTCATACGGACATCGACCACTACAAAATTTCACCAAAATAAATTAAAATTTTAGGAGAATCTAATTTTATTAGCTTTTGTGACAATTCATTTCCCTTTTTAAAGTCAGGTACAAATTGGAGCTGCAAAGGAGACCATCCTTAGAAGAGTTGATTGCAGGAAGGTTATTCTATCCGAATCTCAATAGAAAGTTTTAGACTCCACATCAAAAAAATCGTCCTGGTATCTTTGCTAACAAACCATTTCCTTTTAAAGGCCTATAATTGGGATCAAGCGGCAATAAATCGGAATTAAAAGAGATGAAAAATGGAAAATTATTCTGAATAAGTAAAGTAGCGCAAAACTTCAATGCAAAATCCTCCACTGCTTTTGAAGCATGAAATTGTTTATTGGTCTCAAAACGAGAGTTGTTTTCAAGCTCACAAAAAGCCTGTTCCTGAAAAAATTTCTAAAATTGGTAAATAAAATTTCTGTTAGAAAGTTATAAAAAAAGCTCTATTTATGGATCTTTTCCTGTGTGCTTATTCGATGTTTGCAATTTCACATAGTTTTTCTAGGAAAATTTTAATAATTCTGTCATACAAAATTTTAAATTGAAATCACCAATAGAGGCTTTTTAAATTCCTTATAAGCTAAATATCTCTTCCTCATAATCATCATTAAAACTGATGATCATTATAAAAGAATTTCAAAGTTTTAACAAATCTTCATCTTCTTCAAAAGTTCACTTAATAATTCCTCCTTTATTACTTCACTATAACAACATTATGTTCTTAATAACAAATAATAACTTCATAAAATTGAAAACTTTCCCAATCAAAATATTAAATTTCCGATTAAGATCAATATCAGAGCTCTTAAAAATGTCTTTCTTTTTTAAAATTCACAATTGAGAAAATAAATTTAACAAAATCACATAAAATGTATGTCTCTGTTTTATACAGAACAATTTCAGCATATTAATCCTGACAATTTATTGTGATTTTTTCAAAAATCTTTTTATTTTTTTTCATTTTTTGAGATGTCTCATCTCATCTCATCTCCATATGATGACGATGATGATGATTACGACGACTACAACTCTTTACAATGACTCTGAATGTATTTCAATTTCATTTACAAGGTTTATAAACTTCCAAATGAAATAAACATTGTCAATTGCCAACAAATAAACTTTATATCTGCATGACCTTTTCATAAATACATAAAAGATTTTTCATTTTTACAACATTCAGACACCCCGACCAACCAACCAGCTGAATAAGCAACCAACTGGTGGTGGTTGGAAGAGTATGAGCTTAAGTTACTCTCTGACATTCATATTTTGCTTCCAAATTATTACAATTTTTGATTGTTCGCTTCACAATCCAAAGTGATGATAGAGGATATATTATGTTCATCATTCTGAGGGCAATGCCAAGTGGCAATGGATTGAAGCATATGAGATTTGCGATCACACTTATAGAACTAAAGAAAACATTTAAGCAATAAAACGCTCCGACTGGTTATTGTTTGAGAAGGCTGGGGAATTTTAATACCGCCATCAATCATACTGCCCATGGACTGAAAAATCCCACCAACTTTTACATCCAATTTATAAATTGTGGGCAGCTTTATGAACTCTTAAAACAGCTTCAATTCAACCAACTTTTGAATTAACAGAATTTTCTTTATATAACTCGATCATGATACTTTCTTAACCATCCAAGATCGGTTTAGAAGATTATAAGCGATTTCGTCGCAAAAGTCTGGTTCCTCAAAAATTCGAAATTTCACTCTACAGAAATCCTTGTTCAACACAAGATGAAGTCGCACACTTATTGAGAGTCTCACAATAAGCCTTTTGATCTTTTGAGATCGCGTCAAGCCAATACATTAGACTTGTTCTGAAGGCACTGGATTGATTTGAAGATATCAATTAACTAAATATTTAATCAGATACAAGGACAAAATCTTCCATCATGACTACATTTTGTAAGATCAATACTAATTGGAAAACAAAGGATCTGGAGAACATTTTTCAAATCCTTCTTTTTTCCCCACCCATAAGATCTGTACCAAGACAGTGGAGTTAGTTTGAAAAGAGCAATCAACATTAAATGATGAGAATAATCGATCTGACACGATTTTCATCATCATAAAACTTTTGTGGAAATTTTGTTTGATGAATCCAAAACTGTTTAACCTATAAATCTATTCCTGTCCATTTCGATATCATTCATGTAGTATCATATGAAAGTCCCTTCCTATACAAAACTTTACTTCTGAAGTGGCTTTATTAATTTTTGTCTCAAATAAGGAGCAGTTTTTTTGGAGCAGGGACAAATTTCAGTTAATTCTTCTTAAAGTTCAAACCTTCTGCATATAATTTGTTTCGTTCAATACGGAACGCCCTTCCTTGATAACACTCATATCAAAACAGAGTATCACAAATTGGCTATATACATTTTTACCTCAAAATCGGAGCAGTTCTTTTGCGAATGAAAACTCCAGATGGCAAGATCGATCAAAAATTGCTGGAGAAGGGCAAAGTCCGGCTGATCCTCTTTTTAGTTCAACTCCTACCCATTCTGTCTATCATTCTTTTCGTTCAATGAGAATGTACCTTTCTTGACAAGGAAGTGATGGATAGAATAGGTCTAGAGCATGAAACGATTCCTATATCAGCTTCAAATGAGGTTCATATATAAAAATGCACTTAACAGTTCCAATTTGGTAAAACTAATTCGCCTTGGAAATATTCGTTGAAATCAATTTAAGCGAGTATTTTGAGATAACATGAGAAGGGCTCTTAAAAATCGGCCCAAATGACTGTAACACATTCCCACATGCTTCCTCTTTTTTCTTCTTCTTTTCCTTCATTTGTTTATTTGCTTTTTACTTGCTGTGTTTATTGACAATGAATTGTCAATGCATGTTCCTGCATTGTAATTTTTGCTGCTGCTGATATTGTTGTTGCCAGTTTTGTTGTTGTTTTGTATTGTTGTTCAAATGATAACTGACAATGAATTGAATATATCGCAAATCGGAGAAAGAAAAAAAATTACAGAAACCCGACAACAACCACCAACAGTGGGGGAGGACTTGAAAAAAAAGATATTGAAATATAAAACGAAGAACAGCAGCAGCAACAGGAAAAATATAATAAAAAACCCTTTTTATAACTGTGCCAGCAACAACAACAACATCAGCAACTTCAATAACAAAAAAACTGGCAGCAAAATTAAATCGGAACTGCAGCAAAAGAAAAGAAAAAAAACTGAAATAAAAAATACATATTTTACATATACAATCAGCAACCACAGTGTGTCACGACATTGTCGATTAATGCAACAAACAGCAACAACAACAAAACAAAAAACAATCAAGCTAGCAATAGCAACAACAACAACAACAACAAAACATCAACAATAGCAGCGTTGAAATAAACACGTGTTCATTGCTTAACAATAAAATCATAAAAGTTAAAAAGGGAAAAGCGACTCATGGATGACAAAAAAAAAAAAAAACGGAAAAAAGGCAGAAAAAAGAAAACGAACAAATAAAAAGGAAAACTACACTAAATAAGTTTACAAACGTCAGAGAAAAAAATCCATAAAAATGCGTTTTTTTTTATTATTTCACACCCTCCGCCCTTTCAGTCAGTTCTAGATGACAAGCAACATTTTACATTGCTGGCAATTGTTGCTGTGGTGTGGTTTTGTTTTAAAACTTTGTAAATCCTGCTGCTTGTTATTGCTGCTGCTTGTTGTTGGCCCGTCTAGTGTTACAACATTGACGCCTTGGTTTTCTTTTGTCAGACCAAAAACAAATCCAAACCACAACGCCCTCAATTGAGTTTGGGGCGAGAAAATATTTAATTTGTCATCAGTTTAATCATTTTAGTCTCCATGGGATACGAGAATGTACTAATTTTAGTACAAAACACAAAATAAGTGAAATGCAATTAAACTAAAATTAAATTTAAACTCATACTTTTTTTTAATGAAAGACTCTAAATAATAACATGTTCTGAGTCCAAACTACCAAACTGGTCTTGCTATTAAAATGAAAGCAGTACTGAAGGATCATGAAGACAAATTGTTCTGAAATGAAAGATAATAAACCTGGGTCCAATTGATTAAAGACAACCGATCACTACTGATATTTAGCTGTTTTCCGGAGTTCTAACCTTATTATCTAAATATTTTACCCCTTTATTACGGACCCTGGAAATCTGTAGCTATTGTATGAATGCTATAGTATTTAAGACGATCCTAGCAGTCGCATATTGCACTCTTACACTTCAATTGTCGTTTGAGTATCGCTCAGGAACGAAATGGAAAATAATCTGTAACTTCCGAACGGAAAGTATGTTTTTAGTTTGAACTTTATGGAATTAACATTAAAAGATTTCCAACTGAAATATTAAATCAAGAAAGTCCGAATGACTAACACGAAAATCATTATGTTATACTGGAAAAAGATCAGAAACAGTCGATATGAGGATATCGCACATTTTATCAGCACGTTAGAAACATTTTCCCAAAAAAAAAAAATGAAAATTGCATTTTCATGAAAATTGCATATTTATTTGAAACACTCTGTATTTCTTAGAATACTTAGAACTCTGGTCCATAAAAATGAGTGAAACCATTTCATTCGAAAATCCTCATCAGATTTGAGAAAAGTGAGATTAACTGACACAACAAATAAGTTAATCATTTCAGAAAGCGAGCTGAAAGTGTCAATCGAAAAGTGCAACACATTTTGTCTGCGCGTTAGAAACATCACTACAGGCCCATAGAACTTCTGTCACCCTTATGCTGGTGTAAGGTATACATAGATGATCATATTTAGAAATTAAATAAAATTTTTCACTTAAAAATTTAACAATTAAATTTGCATTTTTTGCAAAAAAATGCATTTTTCGTTGAAAAAATAATTTTTCACTTAAAAATTAATTAAACATTTAATTTATATTTTTGACTAAAATTTGCACTAATAATTTTTTTTTTTGCATTTTTCTTTAAAAAGTTTATTATTCTCTAAAATTCTCCACTAAAAAAGATAATTTTTCACAAAAAATTAAAAGTTGAATTTTTTACTGAAAAGTGCATTTTCACCGAAAATTGCATTTTTACTAAAAAATTGCACTTTTCACTAAAAATTCAGTTTTCGCTAAAAATTGCATTTTCATAAAAAATTAAAAAGTGCATTGCATATTTTACTAAAAAGTGAAATTTTTAATTAAAAATTGCATTTTTTACTAGAAAATAGCAATTTTCACTAAAAATTGTATTTTCGTAAAATTTTTCAATAGCAATTGCATTTTTTCCTAAAATTTGCAAGTTTTCAATAAAAATTGCATTTTTCATCAAAAATTATATTTTTTTACAAAAACTGGATTTAAAAACTGCATTAAAAAGTTTATTCTTAATTGAAAATGCCATTTTTGACTTAAATTTGCATTTTTCAATAAAATTTTAATTTTTCATTAGAAAATTGTGATTTTCACAAAAAAATCCTTTTTTCACTTAAAATTGCTTTTTTTAATACAAATTTAAATGTCCACTTAAAATTTCAAGATTTTATTAAAAAAATCAATCAAAAATTTTATTTAAAGAAATAAAAATAAAATTTCTTTAAAATTTTGATTTCACTAAAACTGCGCTTTTTAGTTACATTTGTATGTTTTACTAAAAATGGCAAATTTTCATTAAAAATACCATTTTTTATCAAAAATTATATTTTACAGAAAATTTTTGCTAAAATGTAATTTTTTAAGAATTGAATTTTTTATTAAAAAATTTAATTCTTCACCAAATATTTCATATTATAACTAGAATTTGCATTTTTTCACTAAAATTTTTATTTTTATTATATATAAAATTTTCACGAAAAATAAATTTTACCCTTTTTTCCCTTTTTATTAAAAATTGCACTTTTCATTGAATTTTTGCAAAAAAAGTGCATTTTTATTGCATTTTTCACAGAAAATTGCTTTTCACAAAAATACACTTTTTACTAAAAACAACATTTTTCAATAAAAAATATTGTTTATATTAAAAACTTGAATCTTTTAATAAAAAACGCATTTTCAATAAAAAATTTAAAAAATTATATTTTGTACAAAATTTTACTAAAAAATTACATTTTTAATAAAAAATTGTATTGTAAACTAAAATTGCATTTATTTTGATTTCTATTATTTTAAACAGATTTATTTTAAAATTGAATTCATTTGTTAGCAAATTGTCCAGTTTGAAAAGCGCAAAACTCAATTAAATTATTTACATAAATTTATAGAAAAAACTTTAAAAAATCCTATTTTTTATTTAAAAAATAATAAGAAAAACCAAAATTAAAAAATCTAAAATGAAATTTAAAGAAAAAAACTCCAAAATATGGCATAACAAAAGTTAATGGTCAAATGACGAGTAACAAGCAAAATAACGCCCCATAACATGCAGCGTGCAACAACAAAAAATAATTCATAACAAAAAGAAATAAAAAAAACATTTATAAAACACTTTAGAAACAGGAGGTTAAAAAGGATGTTGAGTTAATAGAGATAAAAAGCAAAATTCATATGATGATCAAAGTTGTTCTTGTTGTTTTTCTTTAATGTTGATGCAACATTTCAGTTGTCCCGCAAAATACAAACAAATAAATTATATTTGAGGGTACTTGAAGGAAAAAACATATTAATGTAGGATTCGGTATTATTTATTTATTTTTTATATTTGGTAAAGGTGTGTAAATTGAGTCTTCATATATGAAATGAAATCCTTATGAAAACAAAGATGTGAATATTTTACAGTGGGACAGAATCGAAAAAAATTGAAAATTAATCAGCGAAATTTGAGCAAAAACGAAGCACAAGGAAAACATTTTTCAGCGCCAATCAAAAGCAGTAATAGTGAAACTCAGATTAGTCAACAAATTTGTGAAACATATTTATAATTGTGGGCGTGGCATAGTTATATAGGCAGATGTTCAGTTTTTTTATTTAATCAAAAGTTATTATCATTTTTTGAAAACTATTTACGATATTTGGACGATTTTCTATGTTACATTGATCTTCGTAAGTCTTACTACCAGAGGGAAGCTAAATTTAGACATATTTGGACCCATCAGTTGAATACTTTTTTCCATTTAAATGGCAGCAGTTTTTTATATTCGTCAATTAAATACGTCCCGCACCTCTGTTAACTACATTCGGCACTCTGTTAACTTTTGTAATACTTTTAATAAACATGTAAATTATGAACGATTTGCAACATCTCTTAATATTCCTTCGATACCATAAGAAAGTTCCAAGGAAGTATAATTCAAAACAGAATAAATCATATTAAGAAGTTTTTCAGGAAAGGTGCTATAAAGCTTTAAAATTTGACCAATTTTGTAAGTCTAAAAATTCGGGGAGCATATTTATCTGTTAGGAAGATCTATAGTGGATTTTTATAGATCCAATGAAAAGTCTGTAGGAGTTGCACTAGACGTGGGGAGACCATACTTTTCAGTATTTCAGAAAAGCTAATATGATGACCTAAAGTTTCGGGAAGTTAGCATATTTTCAATCCAACCCAGGGGCCACTTGAGGCTAATCTGAACAACATTGTGATACATAAAATTAGTGTTAATTTAAGACCATTAAGAGGACATCTCAAAACTATACAGGGTACACCAAGTTATCATTTAGAAGACGTGTTACCAGAGGTGAACTGTTATTTCTTCTGTATTGCAGATTATAGTGGTTAGAGTGGAGAGCCATTTTTGACAGACCTGAAGGTGATTAAATGAGTGGTTAATAAACCTCACCATGGAGATTGAAGCTAAGGGTCTGAACTATAATAATACATAAATGGTTTCCCATTTATGTGAAAATTTATAAAGCCATGCGCATTCGAAGTTGCGTCACTACCGTCAAGAGTACAAATATTTTCTGAACAACGAACTAAAGGATCATTAACAGGTAATCTTTAACGGAAGGAGCTGTATTAATACAAGTATAACTATTTTCTAGTACATAAACCTAAAATTTAACCAATTGCGTGCCACTGTTTCATCCTCTACATGATGAAATGATCTCAGATATCAGAGAAAAGCTGAAAAGTTATGAGTGAAGATGTGATCTTAAGGAGGAGGTTGAAATCTTTGCTTAAACTCAAAAGTAACGATTAATTTAGATGTACAATGTGCGTAAATAAATCGTAAAAATAATAAAAAAAGCGCTATAAAGGAAATTATAAGGTACCCTACCTTAGCAAACTTACACTTAAACCCTTGCAAAAAAAATGCAATGATCATGCTTATTTTGCATTATGAAAATTATATTTCCTACTTAAATGCAAAATAATTGGAGTGAAATTTTTAGCATTAAAAAATTTGAAACCTGACAAAAAATCTTTTTGCTTGAATTTTAAAATCTTTAATAATCGTCTTTTCCATAACTTCACACCTGTAAATTGTAGGGTATAGCAAAAATTATTAAGCAATAACCAAGAAGACCATGATTAAAATGCAATCAAGGTTGTTGAATAGTTTTGTTAGTACGTTTGTACATTGGTTGGTTGGTTGGTTGGTTGTTTGGTTGCTTTTGATCGTTTGGACATACGACCAAGAAGTTGGACGCTTATTTTTTTTTTTTTGTTTCATATTCACAAAATCATAATTCGCGTGTTAAGAACACATTACTTTCACATTTGCCAAACAACAATCTCAACAACGAAAGACGAACAAAAAAATCATAATATAAAACATTCATCCATTCATTCCTCCAACTTGTAATAAACTCATGGGCGAATTTGGCATGAAGAGTTTTATTTTAGATTTTCACAAAAATGCAACTGTTCATTTCATTTATTTTTCTGTTGCAATAACGCAATGTTTCTTATAGACTTTTATTTCATTTCTTATACCCTACACCGTCATAGGTGTTTGGGTATTATGGGTTTTTAGTAAAAACTGCGAATCAGGGCCACTTTCTGAGTCGATTTAACGATGTACGTCCGTCTGTCTGTCTGGCTGTCTATATTAACCTTGTGAACAAAATGTAGGCCGAATTTGGCATTTGTTATTATTTTGGCCCAAGAACGATGACTGTTGAAATTGGTGATGATTGATCCATTATTTCACCTAGTCCCCATACAAATGTTCCTCTCGGAATGGGGATTTAGAATAACAAAAGTTCTTAATTTAAAGCGATTTTAATGAAATGTGGTACAAATTAGTGCAAATTATGCGAGAGTCGGTCTATTCGTTCTCATAGGTACCAAACAACCGCTCTTCCAAATATCATTTGAATAGGTTAAGTCCCACATATACGTTGGTATTCCAATGGATGCCTAATGGACGTTAGTACCAGTATAATATACTGCACCCTTAACTTTTTGTAGGTACCACTTATAACCAACAATGTGGTGTAGGGTATCAAATAGTCGAACTTGACCGACTATAACTTTTGACTTGTTTTTTTTTTTTCTTTTCGATATTAATTGCTTTTTTATATGTTTTTAATTTTTTCTCTTTATTTTAACTAACAAAATTGCCTCCAGTCATAATTCTGAAATGTTGTTTAAAATAAAATAAAATAAATGAAAAAAAATTCGAAAAGAAATACAAAAAGAAAGAGAAAATTTTTAATCGTTAAAAATTATGTGAAGATTTATCATTCATTTGAATTTATATTTACGTTTTCATTGGATAAATTGTGGAAATGAATTATTGAAAGAAGTTGGAGGGTGCAAAGAAGCATAAATGCCAACACCTGTAAATGTCATTAGAAATTAATTTTTTTCAGAAAATAGAACAAAATGGAAATTACAAATAATGGATGACATTTTTGCATTGCAGTAATTTAAATGCATTTTTAGTGTTTAAGTGTAATTTGCATTTTTACATTTTTTGCATTCACAAAAAATTGCACTTTCCAAAAGAAATTCATATTTCAAAAATTAATTTTAAACAAAAAATATAATTTTTGGTAAAAAAAATCATTAAGAAATCGCATTTTTATTTTGGACAAAAATTTTTCCCGAAATCAAATAAATTTAACTAAAATTTCAATAAAGTTTACTTTTCAATAATAAGTTATTTTTTATCCAAAAATGTGATAAACTCACAGAAGTACTATAATTACAATTTGAAAATGAAAATTACATTTTCACTAAAAAAGACATTCTTCACTACAAGTTGCACTAAAAACTAAATTTTTAATTAAAAATTACATTTTTAACTAAAAATTTAATTTTTCATTGCAACTTGCATTTATAATTAAAAACTGTATTTTTATTAAAATTGCTTTCATCATTAAAACTGCATTTTTCATTAAAAAAAAAATATCTCATTTTTATTAAAACTCGCATTTTTCACTAAAAATAGCATTTTTCACTGGAAATTGAATTTTTCACTTCAAATTGAATTTTTCACTTCAAATTGAATTTTTCATTAAAAAGTCAATTTTTTTTCAGTTGTTAATTATTTAAAATTGAACTTAAATTTTTTTGCTAAAAATTGTAGTTTTCAATATAAATTGGATTTTCCATTGAAAATTGCATTTTTCACTAATTTTTTTGCCAAAAACATGAATTATCTCTGAAAATTTAATTGTTCAAAGTTTTTATTCATTTTAAATTAAGTAAATTTTTGAAAATTGGGAAAATGGATCATGGATTTATCACAAAACGTAGTACTTACAGAGTTATAATAAAAATTTTTAAAAAGTTACCACACGTTAAGCTCATTTTGCCTAAAAACACCATTTTAACAATTTTCGTATTTTCAAAGTGTGAAACTTTGTGAAACTTACCATGGATTAAGCTTATTTTTGCCAAGAGAAAAGGATTTACTGAATTATTAACGATTTTCAGGTGTTTTTTTTTTTAATTTTTAAATGTGATCATGGATTGTTCAGTTTTCTGTAGTCAACTTGGCTTAATTAAGATCTAAAAAATATTGATGCAATAATCGTTAGAATGTTATATTAATCTGAAGTTGAAGTTTTTGGGGTTCTTTCCAAAAAGATCGCAACATTTATTCACTGATAAAAACTAATTTTCTTCTGAACTTTTAGACGTTTTATAAAGTTATCTCAAAATCTCATTCTAACAGGGTTACACATGAAAAATTAAATTAAAATAATTCTGTAACTTACAAACGGCTACTTCGACTTCACACAGTGATAGTAGAAGTCTTTCGTTTTAGACATTGTAAGTCTAACGGTCCCACGATTTTAAACATTTTTATATAAGTGGATTCGCCTTGTGAAGACTTATTAACTCTCTTAGTTCAAGAGATATTTAGTTTCAAAATTAAATAATTTACTTTTAGACCGATCTTGCCGAAATTTTTATGCTACAGCGATTCCACATTACTTACAATGTTTTCAAATATTTTTTTAATTCTATTAAAAGTTGATGAAAAAATTTCATGAAAATAAAAAATGACAAGAACTTGTTATGTTCTAAAATTGTTTGTAATGGAAAATGTTTTCTCCCCGATGTCGGTTAAAAGGATATAGCAAGAAAAAAAAATGAAAAAACTCCATTTTTGGGATTTTTTATTATTATCAATAGTATTATATATTTTTGAAAAGTAGACATAATTTCCGACACATTGATGTATAATTGACTTTGAAGTAATTTTCAAAATTTTGTCATTATTTATTTATAAGGAAAAAATAAAAATCACCAAGATCGGTCACAAAGTAAAATTTCTAAGTATCTCTTACTCTATAAGTAATAGTAAACCCATATTATGACGTTTTTAAAGATCTTCACTAGCAACTGGTTGAGATATAAGAAATCTGGATCGTTTTAAATATTTTTATGATCCGAAATGACCAACTTTTGGACACTGAGGATCGATCCGCGTTAGGTTCAAAACTTCAATTTGTTTGCACTTCTATATATGAACTTCTTTATAAAATTTCATTGAAATCGAAATATCTGTTTGGAAACACTGTACGTCATAGATTAAGTGTAACTTGACAGACTTCAATAACTACTTTATCTTTAGTAATTTCAGTCCCATTTGGAATAGAATTTAATAATATTTAATATTTATAGGAAAATAAATTAATAATTTTTATTAACTTAACCTAATAAAGTTCTTTAATTAGTACTTTTATCCATTTTAAATTTATCCAACCATAAACATTTTCTAAATTCTCTTCTTTAAACTTTAAATTACATTAATTTTCCCCACAGCGGCCATACAGTTTTATGGCCTTTTAATCCCTTTTTTATATCTTCTCATTCCCACATAATTACTTAATTGGCAACTCTGTGAAGAATTCTAATAAAACATAAAGAAACAATAACAAAAACACTCACCTTCATTAAGTAAAAATAAAATGCAAAAAACAAAACTCCAGAAAAGAAAAAAAACACATAAACAAAATAAACACGACGCGACACGCTGAAAATCACCGAAAAACACGTACACACAAACACTAAACAAAACACTCTTCTAGATCAAAAATACACAGAGATTAACAAATTTTGTTAATCTCTTTTCAAAAAAACAGCATCAGCAAAAATAACAACAACACTAAATGATGCAAAAACAAACAAACAATAATAAAAAAGCAAAAACAACAATCTAAACTTTTTCCTGCTTTGATTTCTTTTGCTTTTTTTTATGGCGAATTGAAAAATATTGGCCTTGAAATTTAATTAAATAAACTTAATTTAATAACACTTTTGTAATAATTAGAAATTATATTTTTTCTCCTCAATAAATTTCTTCTTCTTCTTTTCAATGAAAACACAAAAACAACATTAAATTAAATTGCCACTTTTTTGCTGCTGAATTCTGCTCTTATTTTGCTGCACTTTTTTACTTTTTTCTTTTTATTATGAAATTAATTACACTTTGACACTTTAATGCACAACTTTTTTTATTTAATTTCTCATATTTTTATTTATTATTTTAATTTAATTTAATAAAACTTTCTAATTGATTTTTATTTTTAGAATTTATTTTAAATCGTAAAAAAGAGAACGAATGAACGAACGAACAGACGGAACTTAATAAAAACAATAAACGCATTAAACTAATTGGACAAATGATGGATGTTTATTGGTTTTGTTATTGTTGTTGTTGTTGTTATTTTTATTACTTTTTAAAGAAGAGTGAAGATGGAAAAAATATAACTAAACATAGAGTTGCCATATTTTGGCAAATAAAAGAATAATAAAATTTTATCATTTATTGGAATAACAGTTCAAGTTAAAAAATTATATTTGTGGAACATACAGTTTGTCTAATATATATTTTTCATTCATAAAAATATGAAGAAAATAAATAAATTAATAAATTCCAGTTAAAAATTTTCAATTATAAATTTTTTTCCAGTGCACATTACGATGCTATACCTGTTTACGACTATAAGACGCCACAATTTTTCAGATATAAGGACATATTACAACAACAGCAAGAAAAAAATAAATTTATAAAATTACACGATTTGAAAAGTGTCAAATAAATGTTTACAAAGAAAAATGTAAACATTGGATATGTGAAATTTGTCGGTGATAAAAGTTCTCTTACTTTTAGAAAGGGAGTGTATTTTAAAAAAATAGGAAAGTGTTTCGCTTAAAATTTAAGTCTTTAGTGTTACAAGTGGAATTTAAATGTTAAATTTTCAAAACATTAGAACACTTCAATTATTATAAGGAGCAATAAGGTTAAGGATAACAATTCTGAATTATATATAACATAATCTGGATTATATATGACAAAAATTTAATAATCCCAAGCTAAAACCACCTACAGGCTAGTTGAAGTGGGCAACCGTGCTAGTTGAAAGTAATATTTTTAATTGTAATTACAAATAGAAGAGCATTTCAGTGAAAAATTACTACGGCTAAGAATGGTGTATCCCTTGAATCCAACCTAAAAATTTCTTATCAAACCTCAAATATCCCCCACAAATGTCTATGAAGCCAATACTATTCACACTGCGAATATAAAAAAATTAATTTACGGAGGTCTACTTTAAAGGGTAGTTCTCTGATCATATAGAAAACCTGAACTTCTCCAAATCAACTGCTTAGATTTTATAAGAATTTCTCTTTAACGGTTCAAAAACTAGAGTTTAAAAAAATATTAAACGACTATTTCACTGTTACTGGTAATACAATCATATTAAATACTGTTATTTACTAAATAACTAAATAATTTATTACCTGCACATAATCATCGTTCACTTCCAATTAAATTTGAATGACTTGTCATTCACAGTCACTTAAATTAGGTTGTTAAATCATATCAATTGATTAGATGTTTAAATGACATTTTCTTCTTCTTCAAAATGTTTCAAGAAAACAACTTAAATTATTTTTCCAGCAAAAATCCCTTTCGAACACATGAGTTTTATAAAAAAACAACTGTAAACTTTAACTAAAAAACCGTTTCAATTTCAGATGATTTGAACAGAGAAAAAAGTAACAGCAAACAAGTAAGAATGTTATGGTCTGTTAAGACCGACTGCTAATGCCCTACACCACAATATTGGTTAAAAATGGTTGTTACGTAACACTAATGAACGACCTTCGTATAATTTGATTTTCTGATTTATGTTTACGTAAACGGTATATTATGATGACACTAATGTGTATGTGAAATATGTAATGTTTTTGAAATGAATTTTTCTGGCGGGTTATATGGAGTTAGAAGAATTTATATACCGAACCTCGTAAAATTTCCTACATCGATTTTTGCTAATATATTAATTTGACCGATTTTTTAGAATACCAACGTATATATAAGATTTATACTCTTCAAAGTGATATTTGAAAAGGGGCATCTCTGAGACCGGCTCTCGCATAATTTGGCACATCGTTTTAAAATATCATAAAAATTATTTTTGCAAAATGTAGTTTAAATTGCTTTATATTTAGGACTTTCATGCACTTACAACCTCATTCCAGGAGGACATTTAAATGGAAGGTACCTGAAATATTGGACCGAAGATGATCAATTTCAATAGGTTTCGTCCTTGGGCCAAAATAATAACACCAAATTGCATCAACATATGTGAACCGTAAAGCGTTCACAATGTTTATATGGACGGTGTATTCAAAAACCGACTTTTTATTTGAAAAATACACTTAAAAACATGTATTCGAAAACGGTTTTATGTCAAAAAACCGGTTAACCGGTTTGGTTATAAGAAATGGCCGAAGATTAAATATTGATTCCATCAAAATCAAAATGTGTAAGTAACTTATTCCTGCATTCTTTAATGTCCTAAATAGGTGGGGTAAAAAGTTTTTTGTAGTTTTTTGGTACCGCTTTAATAAAATGCGTCTCTATACCATGGTTTTATTTAAATCGATTATTTTACTTTTACATTTACAGAATCTCATTCTTTAGTTTTTGCCTTAAAATGGATAAAAAATCTTGTAAAATCTCATTTATTTATTTCAATGGATGTGATGACATCTTAAACAGACGGGCATAGCAAAATCGACTCAGAATATGATGTCTAAGAATGCATATAGTACTTTGCTCGTGTTACACACGGAATAAAAAATTTTATGTATTCTCGTTTATGGCGGAATTCACAAAATTAATTAATTAATTAAAATCGGTGAACCGACTTAAAAAATCGGTATGTCGAATAATTTGACAATTGAAGTTATTCGAAAGCGCTCGTTTTTCTGAAATGCTAAAAATCGGTTAACTGGTTTCCGGTTTCGGTTTTCGAATACTCTAACGGACAGACAGACGGACGGACATCGTTTAAACGACTCTGAAAATGATACTGAGTCAAACGGTACACCATTTTTTCTGTATGTTACAAACATCAGCACGAACGCATAATACCCAAATCATCTTCGGTGGTGTAGGGTATAAAAATCTGTTCAAATTTAAAATCAGTTTAGCACGTTTTCTATAACGAGTTGCCAAATTATTTATTTATTTTCGGTTTCAGATCTTTTTTCTTCTTCGTTTTGTTTGGAAGTTCAGTTGGGAAAAAATAGATTTGTTTTAAAACTTAAGTTTTTGTTTTTCTTTTTCGGAAAGAAACTTATAAAGTCAAATCAAATAAATCCTCCACAATCCCTCATTGTTAGTTTTTTTCACATTTTTTTCTAATACAAAGATTTAGCGTTTTTTCTTTAGCGTTCTTTTTTTGTCATTTTTGGCAATTTAATGATAAACTCGTTCAAAATGTTGTTAAATATTGTTGTTGCTGTTGTTTTTCAAACAACAAACACTCTTGTTGTATGAAGTTTTGGATGGATGTCGTTGATGGTGTTTGTTGTTTTGCTGGTGTTTTCTCAAAATGTTGTTTCGCTTCTATTTTTGGTCAGAAAAGCATGAATTTCGCCACGAAAATCCAAATTGGATGACAAGACAATTGTTTTCCTGTTTGTTTTGTTGTTTTTTGTTTTTTCTTTCTTGCAAATTTTATTTGTTATTGTAATGTTCTTCATACATATTGTTTTCTTATGTTGATGCTGGTGTTGTTTTTTATTTGTAGCTTCTCGCATTGACTTTGGGCATGATTGTGATTTACGCGGCCAAAGGTGAGCTTAATGTATAGAGTGTATTTTTAACTGTTTATACCCGTATTCGAGCAGCTAAATAGGAAAAAAAAACTTTTGAATTTTGAAGGCAAAAAATTCGTTACAATAAAATTTGAAATTTTTGTTTGTTGTTGGTTGTAGTTTGATTGTTTCGCTGGTATTATTGTCTCAACGAAATAATGCTGATATTTTCCTTTGGCCAAAAAAAAAAATTAAAAGAAATGGAAAATACAGAACATTATTACATATGAAATGATGTAAAGGAATTTGATGTTCGGCAAATCAAAAGAAAGTTCTATGGACGAGATTGAAGACAAGTCCATAGTCGAATTATAGCAAATTTATAGTCGAAATTACAGACAAGTCCTAGTTTCGATTGCAGCCAATATTTGAGAGTTAAGACAAGCGTATACTTTAGAGTTTAGATTTGTCTCTTTTTAAGATTATAGTCTTGTCTTTACTTCAGAGAAGAGATGTTTTCACGACTTTAATTTAATAACTGTGATTGGTAAACCACTAATGCTGAGAGTAAATTCTAAACGATGAATTTTTTACTTCTCTTCCAATAGAGATTCTTCCTCCGGTTTTTTTTTTTGAACCCATTGAGAAGGTACAATCACCTGGAGTTGTTGAAGAGTGGTTGTTGTTCTTGTAACAGTTTAGTTTCCTTGAGAAAAACTTCTAGTTGATACAGCTGTTGCTTAGTTGACAATCTTTGGCCGACTGATAGTCCGGTCTTTTCGGAACGAAGATCCAATTGTCGTAGAAATTTGGAAGGGAGATAGTTTTCCGTAGTTTCCATTTCGTTGTTTCCTTTCCATGCCTCCTAAATTAGTTACAGTTTTTTTGAAACAAACATCATTAAAAATATTCTTTTGTTTTCTTTTCAAATACTGCGATCGCCGTCACTGTTTTAAAAGAGAGGGATTTAAAAATCACTTTCACTGGGAACACAGAGAGTTCAGAATTGTCTATACTTGTGAGATACATGAGAGTATAGATTAGCATTTTTTTGGAACCTTCCAAATGTACCAAGATGATTATGTCGGATTCTTACCAACTTCATTATCAACACTACATGTGTTCTGCGGCACTGTCTACTTCGCGGTTCTAATTAGCAGTCCCACTTCTCTTAAATTAGCTTTCTAGGAGAAAATAAAAACAACTTTGGAAAAGGTAGCTCCTTTATCCTTCTTGACCGTTCAAAAACTGCGTTAGATAGTAATAAACTTATCCATACTTCCATATTTACGTTCTTTTGGCAAGCTTTGCCATCTCCGTTGCCACTTCGCTATAGTTCGGTTTCTTACTCTTACCTTCTTTCCCTTCGTATTGACTTCTGGATTTGTCTTATTATCTGCGTGTATCCAATACACCTCGTCTGCAGCCAGATTTAGGGAGATTCACTTCTAATAACATTCGCTTAAATATGTGCTCCGAACACAATTAACGTCATCTGTTTTGCCTCGTTAAACCGACTGAGTGCACTATTTACTAACGATGCCTTTCTGCATGCGCATACCATATGGGTCTTAAAATGAATTTTATTCTCTATCGTTACTCTCAATTAGTTTATTGCAGCAATAGACTGATTGTTCTCTCTTCCAACTATAATGTTTACTTTTCCCTTTTTCTTTGATTACAAATACTGTCTCTGTCTTATGATTTGTTAGCTCTAGTCCAACTTAATGCAATCAATTCTTAATGATCTTAAGAGTATCATTTGCTTACATTCGTCCAAATACCGTGCGCGTATAGTAAAGGTTATGGCCAAGTCTTTAGTCGAGATTAGAGAAAAACTGTATAGTTGAGATTATGGACATGTAATAGTCATTCAGTCATCCCTATAATGGGGCTTATTAAAGAATCTTTTATGTTAATTATTGAAGACTACAATGAAGACTTTAAATTACTATAGAAGACTATAGTCTATATTTTTGTCAAGACTATATTCCATTCTTTCAAATCCCTGCCCTAAATACATCACATTCACACATTTTACTATTTATTTCATTTTAGTTATTTCCACTTTTGTTTTTAGATTTCTATTCCTCCACTTTGTTCCTGTATTATTATTTATTTTATTTTTTTTCCTCCTCAAAAACAAAATTTGTATTCCATCTCGTATTGTATTCTCTCGTATTCGTTGTGTCATTTCGCTTACAATATTATTTAGTATTTTGTATGCAATTTCCAGATGACGTTTCGCCATGTATGAGGGACTGTGTTACAAAGTTTGAGTGTTAACACAACACGATTATCGTGAGGATGATTACTTTTGTGTTAAACAAAAATTCGTAAAGTCGATTTTTTTGTTTGCCTCCCATTTCTACAAATATTAACTCGTATGTTTGTTTCCGTTTTGTGACTTATTTTCACCACACAAGAAAAAGAATGAAATTTGAAAAAAAAGTTAAAAAAACCAAATGGCCAGATTGGAAACCGCAAAACACTTCACATACCTAGACATTGAGCCCATAAAAAAATAGAGAAAAAATAAACAACAACATGACAATCTATATGAGTAACAAGTCCACTATAATCATAGTAGTAGAGGCAAAATAAAGGTTCCATATATTCCATACATCTCATCTTAACTTGACTTTGAATTTAAATCGAAATTTGCAAATCAGTCTAAAATGCTACAAAAACACCATGTCATGTTATAGTTGGAAAGACAAACGGATGGACGGACGAATATCGAGACACATTGAATAGAATGAAATCCGTTACAATGAATTTGAAATAAGTTTTCGTTATTTTCTTTTCAGTTTAGTTTAACGTATTTGCATTGTTTTTGTTAAAAATTATTTCAAACGGTTTTAACAAATTAAAAACAAAAGAGCAGAAATAAAATAGTCACGTTGCTAAATCACATATTAATCACATTAAAACAATTACGTCATTTTATATATATTTGAATGGTAAGAACAAGCAGGCAAAATTAAGTTCATATTAAAATTCTATATTATTCATAAATTTAGATCAAGACAAGTCTAGAGGCGAGATATTGGACAAGTCCATATATGATATTTTAGACAAGTCTATAGTCGATATTATAGACAACTCTATAGACAACAGAAATTGAGGTTATAGACGAATTTGTTGTTAAAATAAATGACAAATTTAAAGTTGAGGTTACAGTCTCAAGAAAACAGTTAAGTCTATAGTATTAATTGTAGACAAGACTCTAGTCGAGATAATAGACAAGTCTTTAGTCCAGATTATAGTCTGCAGTCGGTATTATTGTGAAGTCTCTGATCGAGGCTATAAACAAATCTAAAATTATAGACAAATCTGTGTGAGAGATGAAAACGATGTTTAAAGTCTTGATTATGAAAAATTTTTGGTCGATATAGCAGTCTATTGATAAGATTTGGGGTTCTAGAAATTATAGACAAGTCTTTTATGTAGACTAGTAAAGAATCAAATTTTTAGACAAGTTAAAAATTCAGTCGGGACTACAAAAAAAAAGAGATTATTAAAATATTCATTATTCTTTATTAATTTTTGTTCACCGTTTAAAACATTAAAAACCTTTTATCTTCCTGCCCACAAACCTAAATATCAACTTTTAATTATTATAATCATTTTAAGCTTTTAAAGCTTTATAGGGTTCATTAGTATCGCTATTGATCCAGTTGCATGTAAACACACTTAATTCAAAGTTAAAAGATGGTGTTAAAAGATGTAACTTTCTGGTATTTTAAAGTTAAATTTTGTTGTTTATAAAAGTCAACGACGTTGTTGGTTGTCTGACAAGATAAAAGCTTTTAATATTATTTTGGCCTTTTGCACGCACCAAATAACCGGCAAAGCCAAACCACCAAGAAGACAAGTCTTTCAAGACAGTCTGAAGAAAAAAAATTAAAATAAATAAAATAAAAGTGTCACCGATTGAATTTATTCTTTTATGAGTAGTGACCGCTTAAAATTTTAGTCTAAAGTGACACGGCTGTTGTTATTTATTAATACGGTATCGGTGATGTTTTTTTTTTTTTCGTTGTTCTCCTTTGAGTGTGTTCACTTATTTTTTACAAAGAAATTAAAGATCTTGAAATATAACAAGAGGAAAAACTGCGTTCAACACGCAAAGTATGGTACTCATTCATATTTATTTTCATTTGGGAGCACGCATGCCTGAACCACCACTAGTACCATTCCTTTTCTTAATACATTTCATCATTATGATCTTCTCCTCATCATCATATTCTTCTTATATAAATATATGATTTTTTTTCTCTTTTGGTATTTTTGCCATATTTCTCGCCATTATCATGGTCATTGTCATACTCATTCGAAGCGGTCAAAAAAGCGGCCACAACAACCAGCCCCATATAGCCAAACTTGTTGCTGTTGCTGTTGCTGCTGCTGCGGTCTCAGTCCACATCATGATTGTCGGCAGCTTAACTAAATTATTAAGACATCTTTATAATGTAAACTTATCGCAATGAAGTGTGAAATGAAATGAAACGAAATGCAATCAAAATGGATTTAATACCATAAAAAAACATACTCTGATCCTTGATGTCTTCCCTCTTTCATGCTCTCCTTAACACTTTATCCTTTATTTAAGACACAATGCGAAAAAGAAACACAAAAAATAAATACAGATACTTACAGATATTTACAACAACAACAACATATTAAAATTAATATTATGATTAATAAAAATATAATCATATGAAATGAAGCTAATGAGAATGTTATAGTTGGTCCATATTTTACCCTACTTCTCAAAATTTATATATGCGATGTTGGGTCAATTATGGTTAGACTATAGTGTGGAAAATGTGATATATATTAAAATAGCATTTAACTTGATGACTCAATAGCGCAATATCTAAATGCGAAAATGGTACCATGTTTTATTATTTTGGAAAAAATAAATAGTACCCTCAGAAGATCTACAATGTACCACAATAATTCCTTGAAATTATGTTTAAGCATTTAAGCATTATCTACTTTAAACAATAAATTTTTATTCATATAAGAAAGTACCTTTAGACATTCCAGAAAGTACCATAAAAAGCGATATTATCGATTCACATCAAACTGGGACCATATATCATGTATTTGTATTTATTTGAAGGTTTATATTTATTTCACGATTTTAGGTTTATTGTTTTAGAAAATCCAAAAAGTACAACATTCACACGTACATAATTCTTTGGTCTGAATTTTCAAACTGCTCGCCATATTAAAATTATATGTTCAAAACAAACATATAAAATAGTACTTATTATAATTTGAATTTGGTACTTTTTATGAATTTTATGTTATGTGGTCAAAAATTTCGGGTTCATTTTACTTAAATTAATGATATTTTTTCAAATTATCTCAAATTGATATTAGGCAGTAATTTCCATTTTTACACCCAGTTTTTTTGGTACCATTTTCCGACCTAAATTTATTTATTTTAATGAGCTTTTTAATTTATTTTGAAATTTCATCTTAAAATATTTGAATCATTGTCCATAAATATTTAACAAATTTTAACGTAAAATGTATTAAATATAAGTACTTTTTAACCCCTGAACATCAAATATTCAAAAAGTACTAAATTAAAATTTTAAGTCTTTTGTAAATTTTCGTTTGTAAAAACAGTCATTTCTGTGTGTACTGGATAAAAAGGGGATAAAAAATTATAATTTTACTATTTTTCAAAAACCCATTAAAAAGATACATTTGGCGCCAAAAAATTACCTTGTTACAGAATTTACCCTTTTTCTCCCTAAACTGGAATATTAAATATCAAAAAGTACCAAACACTTGTCAGGTTATTCGTTTTTAATTTTTAAATGTAAAGATACATAAGATGCTAAAAAAGTACCATATTATTGTTTTTTTTTCTCCCTTTATAGATCGAATTTAAAAAAGTACTATTTTATTTTTTAAAGAAAAGCGATAAGAACAGATTTTTTGTTTAAGAGATATAAGGATACTCATTTATTTCTTTTTTTACCCTCAAGAACTTTGATTTTCTAAAAATCTTAGTTTATTGTTTCTTATTTAAGCTTCAGGAATTTATATACTTTTGACCATTTTTTACGTACTTTTGACTTTCGAAAATGACATTATTTGGCTCCTAAAAGGGCCCGTTATTGCAAAAACAGAAGATACATTTTTAAATTAAAAGAAATTATTGGTGTTAATTATAATTCGATTTTTTATGTATGATTTGGTGATCTGGTCCCTATATGAAGAAGTGTCACTTTTTTCATGTTTAAAGCGTTTAAAAAAAGTAGTCGATCGTCCGCTAAAACAGAATATATTTTCCTACTTTAATATTCCAAAATTATACCCCCAATTATCCATATATTGTCTTCATTTTCAAATACCTCCCAATAATTTTTTTTATTTTCGTGTAGGGTATTAAGAGAAAACATTTTCTTCTTTCTTAATAATTTGTTTAAGGCGAATAAATTGATTTGATTGTATTTCTGCTTTTATGTCCAAATAGATGGAAATTTTAAACAGGCTTAACAGAAGCTTTTATGACTTTTAAAGCGATTTTATTCAAATGATAATATTTCAATATTTTTGTCTCTTTCATTTTAATTTCAGCTGCTGTCCAAATTCTGTTTTCAGAATGTAAATAATTTTCATTTTATTTGTACTTAAAGTCCATTTTATGTGAATAAAAGAAAACATTAAGTACGGGAAATAGCGAGAAAATTATTATTAACAAACGTTCGATTTATAGAGATTTTGTTTAATAATATAATTGATTATTAGAGAGTTATTGGTGATGTTATGAATAATATTAGATTAAAGAGAAGAGAAAATGAAAAAAACGCTAAATATTTATTTGATGATTAGGGAGCTCAATCAAAAATATGAAAATTGTTTTAAACTAACTGCTTTAAGAGAATTTTTTTTTAAGAAAAATTTTGCTAAATTTTTATTTAAAGAAAAAATTTTATTTTAAGAGAATTTGTTTATAAAATTTCTATTTTAAGAGACATTTTTATGAAATTTCTATTTTAAGAGAAATGTTTATGAAATTTCTATTTTAAGAGAATTTTTTTAAAATTTCTAATTTAAGAGAAATTTTCATAAATTTTTATTTAAAGAAAAAATTTTATTTTAAGAGAATTTGTTTATAAAATTTCTATTTTAAGAGAAATGTTTATGAAATTTCTATTTTAAGAGAAATTTTCATAAAATTTCTATTTTAAGAGAAATTTTCATAAAATTTCTATTTTAAGAGACATTTTTATGAAATTTCTATTTTAAGAGAAATGTTTATGAAATTTCTATTTTAAGAGAAATGTTTATGAAATTTCTATTTTAAGAGAAATTTTATAAAATTTCTATTTTAAGAGAAATTTTTATAAAATTTCTAATTTAAGAGAAATTTTCATAAAATTTCTAATTTAAGAGAAATTTTCATAAAATTTCTAATTTAAGAGAAATTTTCATAAAATTTCTAATTTAAGAGAAATTTTCATAAAATTTCTAATTTAAGAGAAATTTTCATAAAATTTCTATTTCAAGAGAAATTTTCATGAAATTACTATTTTAAGAGAAATTTTCATAAAATTTCTATTTTAAGAGAAATTTTTATGAAATTTCTATTTTAAGAGAAATTTTTATGAAATTTCTATTTTAAGAGAAATTTTTATGAAATTTCTATTTTAAGAGAAATTTTTATGAAATTTCTATTTTAAGAGAAATTTTTATGAAATTTCTATTTTAAGAGAAATTTTTACAAAATTTTTAATTTAAGAGAAATTTTCACAAAATTTTTAATTTAAGAGAAATTTTTATGAAATTTCTGTTATAAGAGAAATTTTCTATGAAATTTCTATTTTAAGACAAATTTCTATGAAATTTCTATTTTAAGAGAAATTTTTATGAAATTTCTATTTTAAGAGAAATTTTCTATGAAATTTCTATTTTAAGAGAAATTTCTATGAAATTTCTGTTTTAAGAGAAATTTTTTATGAAATTTCTGTTTTAAGAAAACATTTTGAAAAATTATATTTCAGTGAAAGAGAAAATTTTCAAAAATGTCAATTTTAAGAGAAATTTTTTGAAAGTTGATGAATTCAAGAGAAATTGATGCAAAATTTTTAATTTTAAGAATTTTTAATAATTTTTCGATAAAAAGAATATTATAAATTTTTTCCTTAATTTATTTCAAGAGATTTTTTTTCTGAATTATTTTTGAAATGTGTTTCAATATCTCAGATAAATTGTTTATAAATTGTTTTTGAAAACTTTCAATTACGTTCCACTGTCCTCAATAGCAATTCAAACACAATCAAAAGTTAAAACAACTTTTTATCTTTCGGATATAAAAATGACTTTAAAACATCCTTTTGAGAAAAAATAAAATCAAAACAGTTGATGATCTTTAATAGAAGAACAAGCAGTAAACAGCTTCTGAATTATTGTAAAAAAGGTTAAGAATTTCATATTAACTTTAAGAAATCATTTATCACAAAATTCTAAAGTGAAATTATGTTTTCATGTTCTAGAAAAAGCGAAAAAAAGAAACACTAAAAGAAGAAGAAGAAGAAGCCTTCATAAAATAGAACTAATAAAAAAAAACAATAAAAAGAGAAAAAGTAATAATAAGTGGACTGACTGACTTACTTGACTAACTTTCAGTCATGGAAGATTTACAAGGAAATAAAAAAGCTTATTGTACGAGTGTATGTGTGTGTGTCAGTTTTGTTTGTAAATCCTAAAATGTTTGAAGTTAAAACTGAAGCTTCCATGACTGGCCTTTCAAACACTTTCCATCATTACAAGTGGTGAAGAGGGTATATTAACTTTGTCATTCCATGCGTTACGCTAAGAAGGAATCATCTCAGATTCCATGCATTAAATCAAAATCTGAGTCGATTTCGTTATGTCCGACTATTTGTCTGTCTGTCCGTCTGCCTGTTGTTGGTATGCTCATTGGCAGAGCTCAATGAAATTTAGCCTGAGTATTTTTTGTAGTCCTGAGAAGTTTTATATTTAAAACCAGCAAAATCGGTTAAATATATTAAGAGATATAGACCGATATCTGAGACAGATAATTTTAGCGAAAAACTTTGCTAAAGTTGTCAATTATAAATCGTTTTATATACTTCACAACCATTCCAAAATGATCAAAATCGGTTCAGAAGAACAAAATTTAAAGCAAAATATATAACTGAATTTATGACTCATTTAGTCTTTGTAAGTGTATGTTTGAGTGTGTATGTACAAAATATAATGTTTTGACTTCAAACTCATTTGTGGTGGAGGGTATTGAAGATTCGTCATAGCCGATTATAGCATTCTTGCTTGTTGAAATTTTTCATAGTTATGGATTTCGTTGGGTTTGGTTGAAAAGGAGGGAAATCTAGGATTGAAGGCTTAAAGGCATCCTTGTTTTTTATTTTTTTTTTCTCTGACTCTAAATTTAGTTTATGTTTTATTGCGTGTGTAAGTGAAGTGAGTTAGTGAGTGAGTGAACAGACTTCTGCGAATGTAGTTTTCACCCATTTTTTTGTCTGTTTTTGTGGAGATTTTCCCTCTTTTTCCATTTTTTTGTTTGTTTATTTGTTTGTTCATTTGGTTTTTGTTTGTATTTTTGTCTGGGTTGTGTATTTAAAAGTTATTGCAACATTCGCGATGATTAATTGTCTCTCAAAATTGCTGAAATTGCTAATTTTTTATATTCATTCGTTTATACCTTTTTTCAGTGATTAATCACTCGTCTGAAAAAATGTGGCAATGAAGAAGCGCACATTTTCTGAGCGGCACGTCAATTCTTTTTTTAGTTCTTTGTTGCTTATTTTTTTTCTTTTATTAAGTTTTCTATATGAATTTTTGCATGCGAATATTTTTTTAGTTGTTTTTTCATATTTTAGCTGAACTTAATAGTCTCTACTGGGAAATATAGTGTTCATAGATATTTTGGTGAAAAAGTAGAAAAAACGGAGAATTATTTTTGTTGACTCCATAACGAGAATATTTAGTAGGAAAGAGAGAAAAAGAAGAGAGAGAGGATATAAATTGTTTAGAGTTCATTTAATTTAACTCGATATTAATAGCAGTCAAAGTGCAGACTATTTAGATGAAAGTGTTTTGGAAGAAGTGGAAAGAGTTAAAATATATATAATTAATTGTATTATAAGCAGATTTTAGGAAACAATTTTTAGATCAAAAAATATTAAAAAAGTCTCTAAAATAAGTGTAACATATTCAAAACTTCTATAACCTAAATAATATTGGAATTAACTCTCTTTGGAAGATATTTTTAGTATTCTGTTTTTAGAGATTTTTTGTTTTATGAAAATGTTTTTGAACTTTCGGGGCTTCATGAAATTTTAATTGAAGATTACGTAAGATTTCTATCTTAAGAGAAACTTTTACAAAGTCTCGATTTGAAGAGACATTTAAAAATAATTATGTTTTAGAGAAAATTCAAAAAATTTTCTATTGCAAAAAATACTGTACTGTATTTTAAGTTTTTTTTAAATAACCGTTTAACGAATACTTTTTAAAAATATTAATTTATTAGAGAAATTTCCACAAAATTTTAATTTGAAAAGAAATTTTAACAAAATTTCTATTTTAATAGAATTTTTCATAAAAATTCTATTTTAAGAGACATTTTCACAAAGTTTCGATTTTAAGAGAAATTTTTGAAAATTTCTATTTTAAGAGAAATTTTCAGAAAATTAATATTTTAAGAGAAATTTTCAGAAAATTTCTATTTTAAGAGAAATTTTTAGAAAAATTTTTTTTTTAAGAAAAATTTTCACAAAGTTTAGATTTTAAGAAAAATTTTCACAAAGTTTCGATTTGAAGAGAAATTTTTACAAAGTTTAGATTTTAAGAAAAATTTTCACAAAATTTCTATTTTAAGAGAAATTTTTCACAAAATTTCTTTTTTAAGAGAAATTTTCACAAAGTTTTGATTTTAAGAGAAATTTTCAGAAAATTTCTATTTTAAGAGAAATTTTCACAAAGTTTCGATTTAAAGAGAAATTTTCATAAAATTTCTATTCGAAGAGAAATTTTCACAAAATTTCTATTCGAAGAGAAAATTTCACAAAATTTCTATTCGAAGAGAAATTTTCAAAAATTTTAATTTGAAAAGAAATTTTCACAAAATTTATATTTTAGGAGAAATTTTTCACAAAATTTCTATTTTAAGAGAAATTTTTCACAAAATTTCTATTTCAAGAGAAATTTTTCACAAAATTTCTATTTTAAGAGAAATTTTTCACAAAATTTCTATTTTAAGAGAAATTTTCACAAAGTTTCGATTTTAAGAGAAATTTTCACAAAATTTCTTCCTGTCCTTTTAAAATATGTCCATTTTAAGAGAAATTAATGAAAAAAAATTTAAGAGATATTTTTAAAAGAGTAATATTTTAAGAGAGTATTTCAAGGAAAAAATTTAAAATTTGTATTTTAAGAGAATTTCTATTTTGAGGGAAATTTATTTAAAATTTCAGCACTAAGAAGAATGATGAGAATTTTACTTGAAATTTATATTTTTAGAGAGTTTTGTTTAGAATTTCTATTTTAAGAGAAATTTTTTGTTAAATTTAGAGAAACTTTTGAAATACTTCTATGTTAAGAGAAATTTTTGAGAAATTTTATTTGAAGATAATATTTTTGTAAAATTTATATTCTAAGTGAAATTTAGAAAATCATTGTTTTTCTTTGAGAACATTTTTTATTTTAATTTTGGAGAACATTTTTGAAAATGTCATGTCAGAGATAATTTTATTAGTTTTTTTCTCTATTTTGACAGATTTTTTATGAATTTTTGCTTTAGGAGAACACTTGTTCATCTTTTTTATTTTTTTAAATAGAAAAACGATTTTGAGAGAATATTTGTAAGTTTTGAAGTGAAATTAAATATTTTTTGTCTTAATTGTATTGAATGAAATATTCCAAGAGAAAAAATTTATATAAAACGATTTCTCTTTTAAGAGAATTTTAAATTCATTTATTGATAAATATCAAAATCTCTAAGCGTTTTGAAGCACTTTTTATTCCTTAAGCTGTGAAAAAATGTAAATTTTCCATTAATTCAGGTTTCCGAATTCAAGGGGGTTTTAACAAATATTGAATATGGAATAGTTTCAGATGATATCTTATGATATAAATCTCATAATTTCCTCATAACACAAAGCAAAGACAAAAATAACAAAATAGAAGAGAAAAATATTTATTTCAAACTAAAAAAATACAAGTGAGTATGCTATGCCGAATCTTGAATACCCTACACCACAAGTGCGTGTAAAGTACATACGTTATGTTTCATACATGCACACTCACAAACATATACAATATAAAAAGTTTTTATTCAAAATAACAGGAAATAAAATAAGGAAATCTTAAGGAATCATAAAATTCGTTATATTTTTGACTGTAACTTATTTTTACTGAACCGGTTTTGATAGTTTTTGGAATGACAATGAGGAACATGTTTCTTTATATTATGACAAAATCTTATTCTCTTTTGTCGAAAAATCTACCCTTGAACTTAGAGGTTGCTTCAGATATCGGTCTATATCTGTTGATAAACTGAACCAACTATGCTGATTTTAAATAGGAAACTTTTCAGGACTATAATAAGTACTCAGGTCAAATATCACTGAGCTTTGCCAATTATTATGGATGTTAGCGTGTCAACAACAGATGGACATAGCAAAGTCGATTCAGATTTTAATTTGATGCAAGTATATATATGTATACATTATGGGGACTGAGATGATTCCTTCTTAGCGTTACATACGGAATGACAATGTTAATATACCCTCTTCACCACTTGTTATGGTGGAGGGTATAATGAAAGAAAGAAAATAAATACAATGTTTTTGTCTCCAGAATATCTGGAATAGAATTTAAAAGGAAGAAATAGAATAGAAAAAAAATAGAGGAAGAAGAAGAAAAAAATATGTATTTGCACTCAATCTTATCGAAATCATATTAAATGGTCGGTGTAAGCAAACATGATATTTTCATAAATTTCCACAAAATTCCCATTTATAGCCGATGGTGGTGGTGGTGGTGATGGTACATGGAACGAAACGGAAGGCTTGATGTCGATGCGGATGACTATGATGATGTTGATGACGATCATCATCTTCTGTTATTAAATAGCAGCAATATGATGGTGGCAATGACGAAGATGACGTTAACGTTGTTGCTGTTGTTGTTGTTATTGTGGTCACATATAATGTTATTGAGGCGATTTCAAATGAATTTTAATGTTTTTTTTTCTTTTTTTATTTCAGTTCTTTTTAGGCTGTTAAGTACTTTGGTTTTTAGTCCGTAGTACGAGTAGCAGCAATAACAATGGTTGGTGGCAATGATACTAAATATTGTTGCAGTTGCTGCTGCTGCTGATGATGATGAGGACAACGATGGGTAATCATGGTTGGGTTACTGTTGTCGTTTGCAGCTCCTGCCATGACCAATGAATTGAGCTACTCGATGTAAAAGATGTTTTGTTACCTGATAATAAGTGTTGCTTGCAATAATCTTGCAAATACTTTATTGTTATTTGTGAGTGAGTGAGTGAGTGAGTGAATGAATGTATGCAAGTGATTATGTATGTGTGTATTGTTGTTGTTGTTTTGTTAAAATATGGAAATTGCATACTACAAGTTTTAGTGTCACTTAAATTTGTAGCTATTGCTAAAATGCTATTGCAATCCATTGCAAATAGTCTGATACTAATGCTGTTGCCTGTTATTGTCTGTATGTTATTGTGGTTGTTGGGCGTTTTAAGATAGATAATACAAACAAAATTCAATGTATTCATACATTTTTCTATAGTCAGTGCAATAACATCTAAAAATTCTATTCGATGTACATATGAATGCAATTCATATGGGTAGCACTTTGTTATTGTTGTTATTGTTGTTGCTGCTGCATTTTTATTATTATTATTTTTTCTTCTTTCATTTTTAAATACCAATAACAAAAGACAACCTACCAAGTTCTTGACTGTATTCTATATTACACACATCAACATCAGCATCAGCATCATCATCATAATCATCATACATATCGTCATCATTTTCCAATGACTAGAGGTATTTACATTTCCTTCATTTGTAGTCTTACTCACATCTAGTCAGGAATGTCTGTCCTTTCGTCTGTCTGTTCATATTTTTAGGCATAGAAAAAAAGTAAGGAAATAACGAATGACGAACACTCTTTAATAAATTTTTGACGAAGAAAAAAAATTCTTAAATACAGCGATTGTACGCATGTTGATAGTTATAAAATTGTATTAAGTGCAGTTCTAATTTAGTCAGACTATAATCAAAATTTAAAAAAAATTTCTATTTCAAGAGAAATTTTCACAAAATTTCGACTTTAAGACAAATTTTTACAAAATTTCCATTTTAAGAGAAATTTTCACAAAATTTCGATTTTAAGAGAAATTTTCACAAAATTTCTATTCGAAGGGAAATTTTCATAAAATTTCTATTTGAAGGAAAATTTTCACAAAACTTCTATTTAAAGAGAAATTTTCACAAAATTTCCAGTTTAAGAAAAATTTTCACTAAATTTCCAGTTTAAGAGAAATTTTCACAAAATTTCTTTTTGAAGGAAATTTTCACAAAATTTCTATTTGAAGGGAAATTTTCACAAAATTTCTATTTGAAGGGAAATTTTCATAAAATTTTTATTTGAAGGGAAATTTTCACAAAATCTCTATTAAAAAAATGAAATTTTTAACAGAAAATTTTTGAAAATTTCCATTTAATGAGAAATTTAAAAAAAATTAATTTTGTAAGAGAAATTTTTGTAAAATTTTTTAAGAGAAAATTTTTGAAAATTTCTTTTTTAAGAGAATATTTGGAAAATTTATTTTTTAAGAGAAAATTTCTTTTTTAAGAGTATTTTTTTAAAATTTCCTTTTTAAGAAAAATTTCCTATTTAAGAGAAATTTTTGCAAAATTTCCTATTTAAGAGAAATTTTTGCAAAATTTCCTATTTAAGAGAAATTTTTGCAAAATTTCGTATTTAAGAGAAATTTTTGCAAAATTTCCTATTTAAGAGAAATTTTTGCAAAATTTCCTATTAAAGAGAAATTTTTGCAAAATTTCCTATTAAAGAGAAATATTTGAATCTATCTAGATCGTCTACCATCAGTGTATAGTCAGATAATCATATCTTAGTCATCTAGAGTAGTAAGACTCTAAACCAGTCTGGTCAGTATAATGTTAAATTCAGTTCGATCATTATGTAGTCTATTCATATATCTTTAAGTCCAGTCAGATAATTATCTTTAAGACAGACTATCATATAGTCTAGTCAGACTCATATTTTATTTACCCTCAAATTTTAACATTTTTTTTTGTTAAAAAAATCAAAAGAAATTTTAAGCTTTTAGGCTGTACGAGATATCTGTATATATTATTGTTGTTATAAAATGCACTGAGAAATTGATAGAAGTCTAAAATATAAATGTTTAAGTCCCCAATATATTGCATGAGATATCGGTCTAAAATCTTTAGTCTATCAGACAGATGTATATATAACTTATATAACTTAGTTTCTGAAATTTAAAAACATTAATTTCTGTAAAATACAATCAAATATGGGTCTTAAATAATTTTAACGGTTCCATTTTATTCCCCTTTAATTTTTAGTTACGGAATATATAAGGATCTGATATATTTTAAATAATTTGATTTCAAATTCAAGTCCATTAAATTCTGATTCAATAATTTAATGAGATTTTTTTCTTAAGTTATGATTTTGCCAAGATATCAGTCTAAGGGGTCTTTGTTAATGGCCCGATTTTTTTAAGCCAAAGATCTTAGAATTATTGCTGAAAACTTTGATAAGATGCAAAAAATTTAAATTGAAAAACATTTTCCATCAAAGGTGGGTTCAAATATTGGAAGATAACTCCCTTCTTAAAGAACCGGCTTTCTCCATTTTTTGATACTCAGTCTAGTCTAACATAGATTTCAATTAATTTCAATATTTCAGTATTTAGTAAAATCATAAAAGGGACTGAAAATATTATTTCCGAACCGTTTGAAATATATTATGACCTGAAGTCATTTATAACAAAGTTTCCAATTCTCCTTTGGTGACTCATTTGTATTAAATAATTTCAAATACCTGATGTAGTGGTGACTTAGGGGGAAAAAACTAACATTAAAATCGCTTTAGATGCAATTCAACTGATTGCAATTTGAATTATTTGCCATTGGCAGCAACTTCTGTTTGTTGTTCTCAACAAAAAAAGAAGCAGAACATTTCTTAAACTCTGTGATATTTGTATTTGTTATTGCTGTTGCTCCTGCTAATGTTGTTGCTATAGTTATTGCAATTGTTGCTATTTCAATATTAGTATAGACATAGTCAAAGTCATAGTTGAGTTCCAATTGCTTGAATGTTGTTTATATGAATTTATTTTTAATAACAGCGTTGGCAGCATATTCAACAACAATTCAACTACAACATATTTTTGTTGGCAATATTGCTGCTGCTGCTGATGTTGGGATAAAGATTTAAACAAAAGTAACGGCTTGACTGTTAAAAATTAAATTTTTCAACTTTTTTTTTGCTTTGAAAAATCATGTCTCTCCTGCTTCGCTGCCCGCTTTATAAAGTAACAAACTCTCTCACTTTTTTTTTTAAAACACTGATGATTGGCTTAAACCGTCTTAAACGTTTGATATGTTTAAATAAAAATGAATGAAATTTCCACAAATGCCTCCGGTTGCAACATGTGTGTGTTCCAAAAAGCTTAATATAAAACTTCTTCTTCTCCAGTTTCTGCTCGTAGAAATCTTTAAATTTTTAGCTGCCATAAACAATCCTCTTTTTTTTTTGTTGTTTTTTGTTCTAGAGTTTCATAAAATGTTATTTTTTCCTATCACAACCTGCACTACCTACCGGTGAGATCAGTGATAATCAACATTTACTATTTTATGTATTTAAAATCCAACATGGATTTTTGTTTTTGCCTTTTTTGTTTATCTTCCAGTTTGAAATGCGTAACTCTCAAACTCATTGTCAAAATCCAAACACGGTTTGTTGGATATCAGGATCAGTAGACTAACAATTGGTAATTTGATATCATAAATATTTAATACAAATAAAGTGTTTTTGATTATTTATAGAATGAAGAGTGTAATAGTGAAAAGTGGATAATCTGGATGCAATTTTTTAAACAAAAAGTGCAAATTTTAATGGAAAAGGGAAATTTTTGGTAAAAAAATGAAATTTTAAAGGAAAAGGGCAAATTTTTTTTATTAAAAAGTGCCACTTTTGATGAATAAGGGCAATTTTAATAAAAAACATGTTTAGTGAAAAGTGCAATTTTTATTTTGTGAAAATTTGAATTTTTAGTGAAAATTAGAATTTTTAGTGAAAAATTCAATTTTTAGTGAAAAATTCAATTTTTAGTGAAAAATTCAATTTTTAGTGAAAAATTCAATTTTTAGTGAAAAATTCAATTTTTAGTGAAAAATTGAATTTTTTGTGAAAAATTTTTTGTGAAAAATTCAATTTTTTGTGAAAAATTTTTTGTGAAAAATTCAATTTTTTGTGAAAAATTCAATTTTTTGTGAAAAATTGAATTTTTAGTGAAAAATTGAATTTTTAGTGAAAAATTGAATTTTTAGTGAAAAATTGAATTTTTAGTGAAAAATTGAATTTTTAGTGAAAAATTGAATTTTTAGTGAAAAATTGAATTTTTAGTGAAAAATTCAATTTTTAGTGAAAAATTCAATTTTTAGTGAAAAATTCAATTTTTAGTGAAAAATTCAATTTTTAGTGAAAAATTCAATTTTTAGTGAAAAATTCAATTTTTAGTGAAAAATTCAATTTTTAGTGAAAAATTCAATTTTTAGTGAAAATTCAATTTTTAGTGAAAAATTCAATTTTTAGTGAAAAATTGAATTTTTAGTGAAAAATTGAATTTTTAGTGAAAAATTGAATTTTTAGTGAAAAATTGAATTTTTAGTGAAAAATTGAATTTTTAGTGAAAAATTGAATTTTTAGTGAAAAATTGAATTTTTAGTGAAAAATTGAATTTTTAGTGAAAAATTGAATTTTTAGTGAAAAATTTAATTTTTAGTGAAAAATTTAATTTTTAGTGAAAAATTTAATTTTTAGTGAAAAATTTAATTTTTAGTGAAAAATTTAATTTTTAGTGAAAAATTGAATTTTTAGTGAAAAATTGAATTTTTAGTGAAAAATTGAATTTTTAGTGAAAAATTGAATTTTTAGTGAAAAATTTAATTTTTAGTGAAAAATTTAATTTTTAGTGAAAAATTTAATTTTTAGTGAAAAATTTAATTTTTAGTGAAAAATTTAATTTTTAGTGAAAAATTTAATTTTTAGTGAAAAATTGAATTTTAAGTGAAAAATTGAATTTTAAGTGAAAAATTGAATTTTAAGTGACAAATTTAAATTTTAGTGAAAAATTTAATTTTTAGTGAAGAATTTAATTTTTAGTGAAAAATTGAATTTTAAGTGAAAAATTGAATTTTTAGTGAAAAATTGAATTTTTTTTGTGAAAAATGGAATTTTTTGTGAAAAATTAAATTTTTTGTGAAAAATGGAATTTTTTTTGTGAAAAATGGATTTTTTTTGTGAAAAAAATCGCGATAAGCGATCTCTATTAATCTACAGTTTATTCCTTCATTCTAAGACATTCTATATCGGTTCTTTTTTTCTTCTCAACCTTTAACCTGACACTCTAAAGAGTTTTAACACACATTAACACAATGATGAACGCAAGATCAGCCATACAGCAGCGTCGCAGAGAGGAACCATTTCAATAATAAAATTTATTAAATGCAATAAAATGCAATGTAATCAACAACAAAATATTTCATGTCATTTTTAACAAAAGAATTAAAAGAAATTAGAAAAAACACAAATCTTGTTTAACAAAAATCTCCTGTTGATAAGCCATTAGTATGGCAACACTCCATTTTTGTAAGTGATCTTGAGAGAATCATAAAAAATTTTACATTCTCAGTTTATAATAAAACATCTTGATGATATTTTTGCTGAAAAATATTTTGTTAATCATTCTGACAATGATCCTCATCATAATTAGAAATATTATGATCTTCATTATCATCTTAATGTTCCCGATCATACTGATCAGACTGGCATATTTGCGCTATTAAGAATTATTGTATGGAAATTTGTTTTTCATTTGTTTGTGTTGGACTGGATAATTGCACAGGTGTGTGGGTTGTACAAAATCTTTTAATAACACCACAATCATTTCTGGAAGGAAAAAAAAAGACTTTAAATGTTTTCAGTTTGTTTATTGCTCGAGATGATGAAGTTTATCCCAACGAAAGTAAATACAAGAAAAGTTGTGGCCAATGTGTGTGAGTGAAATGCAACCAACTACAAAATATGTTTTATTAACACAGAATTCTAGTTTCTTGTCATAAAAAGTCAGAGGCGTCTGTCTTTCGGAGATATCTGAATTAAAATGTGACCAAGAATTAATTATAACAGAACTATAACCTAAACTAGAACCTGAACTGGAAACTAAACTAGAACTGAACTAGAACTGAACTGGAACTGAACTAGAAATGAACTAGAACTGAACTGGAACTGAACTAGAACTGAACTAGAACTGAACTTAAGCTGAACTAGAACTGAACTGGAACTGAACTAGAAATGAACTAGAAATGAACTGGAACTGAACTAGAACTGAACTGGAACTGAACTAGAAATGAACTAGAACTGAACTGGAACTGAACTAGAACTGAACTAGAACTGAATTTAAGCTGAACTAGAACTGAACTAGAAATAAACTAAAAATGAACTAGAACTGAACTAGAAATAAACTAAAAATGAACTAGAACTGAACTGGAATTGAACTAGAACTGAACTGGAACTGAACTAGAACTGAACTAGAACTGAACTAGAACTGAAGTAGAACTGAACTAGAAATAAAATAAAAATGAACTACAACTGAACTAAAGCTGAACTAGAACTGAACTCGAACTTGAACTGAACTAGAACTAAACTAGAACTGAACTAGAAATGAACTAGAACTGAACTAGAACTGAAGTAGTACTGAACTAAAAATGAACTAGAACTGAACTAGAACTGAACTAAAGCTGAACTAGAACTGAACTAGAACTGAACTTGAACTGAACTAGAACTGAACTTGAACTAGAACTGAACTAGAACTGAACTAAAGCTGAACTTGAACTGAACTAGAACTGAACTTGAACTAGAACTGAACTGGAACTGAACTAGAACTAAACTAGAACTGAACTAGAAATGAACTAGAACTGACTAGAACTGAACTAGAACTGACTACAACTATTTTTCACCCCTTTCTGAAAGTTTATTCACCTCCTCCCCTCCACCCCCCTTTTCGTAGCAAAGTTTTCAACCAAATTAGGAAAAAAATTCATTTTAAATTAACTTTATTCACATGGATTTTATTATGACAAGATAAATACTTATAGTATGAAGAAAATAAATATATAATAGAATGTAATAAACTTACACACACACACGTAAGAAAATGTTTATTTAGAAAATAAATTTTCATTTGAATAGAAAATCTTTCTTTTCTTTCATTTTTTATTTTTCATCTTTTATTTAAATTGAAATATTAAATTTATAGACAAAATAATTTAAAATATTTTACATTATTTTTTGTAACTTAAAAAAAAAGAAAAATAGAAACGATAAGAGAGGAGTAGAGGAAAGTTTTTCCTTGAAATGATAACTTAAAAATGTTATTTCAATTTAATGTGGTGACCAAGTGAAGTTTTCACCAAGATCATAATCGTAATCATCAAACATTTTGGTAAAGTTTGAAGTAAAATTAAAGTTTTTTCGAGTCTCTTTGGTACTTTAACAGTCACAACTTTTGCACAAAAAAAAAATGGAAACAAATGTGATTTGAATGGAATGGAGTGTATTCTGTTCTGTGAATGAATAACAATACGCATGAAGGAGCCTTTGAGAAAGTAACAGGGATCCACAAATTGTGCTATTTTGGCTTCAAATTATGCGAATACTTTTCAAACATGTTTGTTAATAAATTATATGTCTTTGTTGCCTTGAACACCGATTGGAGAACTGGGTATTTTGAACATAACATTAATAACAATTTGAAAATTTTCATCAATTTCATTGTATGCGAAAGAACGTTCAAAAGTCTGAAAGTATCATATGGTTCTACGTGGGCATATTTGTAATGAATCTAAACTTTATTGCGTTCAGTTTAAGGTTAATTCTAGTTCAGACTCTAGTACAGCTTGCGCTCCATATTATACTTCAGATTCAAGCTCATATTCCAGTTCGGGTTCTAGTTTAGATTCTAGTTTAAGTTTTGATTCAAATTCTGGATCAGATTCTAGTTCAGATTCAAGTTAAGATTCTAGTTCTGGTTCTGATTCAGATTCCAATTCAGATTTTAGTTCAGATTCCAGTTCAGGTTCTTATTCAGATTCTATTTTAAATTCCAGTTCAGATTCTACTTAAAATTGTAGTTCATATATTAGTTCTAGATTCTACTTTAGGTTCCAGCACAGATCGTTATTCAGAATTTGGTTTAGATTCTAAATCAGTTTCTAGTTTTAATTATACTTCAGATTCTAGTTCAGGTACCAGTTTAGATTCTGGTTCAGGTTCTTATTCAGATTCTAATTAATTATAGTTCAGATTTTAGTTCATAATATAGTTCAGATTCAAGTTTAGATTCTAGTTCTGGTTCTGATTCAGATTCTAGTTAGGATTTTACCCTAAATTATAGTTTACATTTAAATTCATATTCTAGTTCAGATTTTAGTTCAGGATCTACTGCAAATTCTAGTTCAGACTCTAGCGAAAATTTTTGTTTCGGATTCTACCTAAAGTTCTAATTCAGATTCTGGTTCAGATTCAGGTCACAGGTCGTAATTCAGATCCTAATGATTCTAGTTCGAATTTCAGTTTAGATTCTAGTTCAGGTTCTAATACGGATTTAGGTTTGATTTCTGGTTCAGATACTGATTCAGATATATTACTATTTAAGGTTCTAACTCACTTGTTCATATTATAATTCGGATTCTACTCCAGAATATAATTCAGTTTTTAGTTCAAATTCTGGTTTAGTGTCTGGTTTTATTTCTAGAATCTATTTAAGATTGTAGTACAGTCCTGGTTGTAATTATTGGTCAATTGGCCCACTTATCCTAGATATTTGCCGATATAAAAACATATTTATGAAACTCATAATTTTTCTATTAAAATCCATAATAACAAATAAATACAAAAGAGAAAAAATAAATTCGAATGCAAATTCACAAAGAAAATTTTAAGACCAACAACAAAATAAAGACCAAAACCTACGCATCCTTCTCATCAGTAGGATCTTAACAAAAGACTCATATTAAACCATTGCAATAATTCGCAATATTGCAAGAAAGTCATGTATAGTTTGGTACATAAATGTGTGTCTTTTATATGAATTATTGACAAAAAAATTCGTATTATTCTCAGAGTCACAGACTCTTATAGCTTTTTTGTGATTTTCTTTCAATTTCTATGGAGGAATTGGATTTTGTCCAAATTGTAAATATGATGTAAAAGCATTGATAAACAATCTGGCTTAAATGATCGCTCATTCAAAACATTTAAATGTGGTTGTTTTCTATTTTATTACAAAAATCTTTTTTTCTCTTCAATTTTTTCCATTTTCTTTATAATTTAACGAATTTTCTTTTTTGTTGGATTACGGACTGGTGGAAAGGTGAAGGAGAAACACCAGACCTCACCAGACGTTAAACAAATACTTATTTAAAGGTCTTTTTTTGCTTACAATCTAACTGTACGATTTATTTAGTAAAAGCTTAAACAAACTTTGGACAAAAAACTTGAACACAAATCTGCAGTCAGTCAGTCAGTCAGTGGTGGTTGGTCCATGTCCCAATAATACTTTTAACTATTTATCCGAGGAAAAAGAAGTAAATAGAATCAAATGAGGGAAAATTGCAATAAACGCACATAAATACCGAGCGAATGCTAATAAGGAAGTTGAAATAAATATTTTTATATTTGAATTGATACCCTACAGTCGGTATTTATGAATCAAATAAAGTAGCATTACCTAGTAATGTTCTAGGTAATAGTGTGCCATTACTTTTATTCCAAAAGTCCTTAGCAGCATCTAATGAGTATTTCTTAGTCTCTCATTATCTCCCATTTTGAAAGTAGCATCCTCTTTGGAAGACTCCAGCCATTAGAAATTTTTAAGAAAAAATTCCATTTCAAAAGTTTCTTTTACTCCTTCTAACTCGTCCCATTCGTCTATTATTTTCAATACATTGAAACGTACAGTATTAAAATATTCTATTAACGATGGATGCGACGATACTGGCACTCATCGTATTGGCATGTTATTTCTCAAAATCATGCTGGTAAATAATACTGGACCTTTATTCAATAAAAGGTGAATAGTTTGGAGCAGAAAAATAGAAAAAAAAAATATCGACAAAAAAAAAGAAACAAACTTATTTATATAAATCAGAAAAGACATTAATTCAGTTGGTGGTTGGTTCATTGATGCGGTTGCATTTTCCAGCATAATTTTGCAACATTGTTGAAAGAAGGCTTTTGTATTTGAAAAGGAAATTGTTAAGAGATTATTTCGTTATGCAGCAATTGTGTTGCGTTTAGGAAAAAGTGAAAATTATGCTAATTTGAATAGTTTGCAATCGACAAAGAAATGAATTTAAATTATTGTGTGTAACTTGGGGCGCAAATTGGAATGAAATTAAAAAAAGGAATAAGGAGGATTTAGTTAAGCTTAACATTAAATTCAGTCTAATATTCCACCCAATATCGAATTAAATTCTGGGTCAGATTCAAGCTAAAAATCTTGTTAAAATTCTATACCAGATTATAATTTGAATTCCAGTTCAGAACCAGTTTTATCAGATTCTATTTTAGATTTCAATTAAGATTCTAATTCATATTTTAATATTTTAACATTTTAGATTTAAGTTTGTACTTTATTTTAGTTACTCAGATTTCTGTTCTGATTCCATATAACATATAAATTCAGATTATAGTTCAGATTTTTGCTTAAACTTTAACTCAGTTTCTAGTCCCGATTCTTGTTGTTCAAGTTCAGATTTTAGTTCAAACTTTTATTCAGATTATAATTCTGATTGACTTTGATGTTTTATCATATGAGTTCAGATATTAACTCAGATTTAATTGTGTTCTGGCTCTGTTCTAATTTAATCTAGTTCTGTTCTAGATCAATTCAAGTTCAGTTCTATTTCAATTCTTGTTCAGTTGTAGTTCAGTTCCAGTTCAGGTAAAGTTCAGTTCTTTTTCATATTCTAGTTTAGTTTCTAGTTCGTCTATTTCAGTTGTAGTCAGTCTAGTTCAGTTCGACGTTCAGTTTTAGTTCCACTTCCCCCAAGTTCAGTTCCAGTTCAGGTTCTTGTTTAGTTTTAGTTCAGTTCTAGTCCAGATCTACTTCAACGTCTAGTTCAGTTCTAGTTCTCTTCCAGTTCAGTCTTTAATTTATTTCTAGTTCAGTTATAGTTCAATTCAAAGTTCTAATCTCTTCTGGTTCAGTTGCTTATTCAAGTTCTTGTTCCGTTTTACGTTCAGATTAGTTTAGTTCTAGTTCAGTTTTAATTCCAGTTATTATTCAGTTCCAGTTCAGGTTCTAAATCAGTTCTTATTTCAGTTTCAACCTTAATTTCTAGTCAGTTTTAGCTTCACTTTTAGTTCAGTCTAATTCAGTTTTATTCAGTTCCGGATCAGTTCTTGTTCAGTTCTAGTTCAGATCTAGTTCAATTCTAATTCAGTACCAATCCAGTTCCAGTTCAGTTTTTGTTAAGTTCTAATTTAGTTGTAATTCAGTTCTAGTTAAGCTCTAGTTCAGTTTTAGTTCACTTTTAGTTCAGTTCTAATTCAGTTATTATTCAGTTCCAGTTCAGTTCAAAATCAGTTCTAATTCAATTCCAGTTCAGTTCAACTTAAGTTCTAGTTCAGTTTTAGTTCACTTTTAGTTCAGTTCTAATTCAGTTCCTGTTCAGTTCTAATTCAGTTCCAGTTCTTGTTCAGTTCTAGTTCACTTTTAGTTCAGTTCTAATTCAGTTCCTATTCAGTTCCAGTTCAGTTCTAACTCAATTCTAATTCAATTCCAGTTCAGTTCAAGTTCAGTTTTTGTCCAGTTCAAGTTCTATTATGCTCTCGCTTTACTTCGGTTTCTTTTCTGGACTATTTTTAATTCAAATCTTATTAATTTAAGTTTGTGTTGGTGTCTCCAATAAATTTCTTCCTTCACATCATTTATATTCTTCCATTTTCTTCCGAAAATTCATTTATTTTCCCATTTTTTTATTTAGTTCTCTTCCTCTAACAAGATTAAGCTGAACAGAAACCTTTTGGATAAACAAAAACGCGGAAAATATATGTGAATTAAAAATCAACTACAACTAACAAACGATATATCTTATTAACAATATATTAAGTTGTTTTTGTTCATATTACCATCACGTTATAAGCCATTTTTTAATTATCATAAATTCTATTTTTTTCTAAAAGTTTTCCCTCGTAAACTTGCAGCAAAGAATGAAATGAAGGAAAAATTCTATTTATTTTATGCCGATTCAGAGTACACGTTCGTGTACAATGAAGCAAAAAGTACTTGAATTTCTACACATTTAATATCGGATGCTGCTGGAAAAGAAATATATTTTATTAGCGAAGGAATTTCGTGGATGATTGGATAAAAGTGGATTTGAAAATTTGTGTTTTATTGGAATTAAACTGTAAAAATGTCTATGACAGCAGTTGTACATCATTTGTATGGGACACAAATTAGAAAACTTTTAAATTATTTTGTCACAATTAAGAATTATTTCTCTTATTATTAGAATCTCTAAAAGAATTTCGTTGTTGTTTTAATTTCATTTCTTCAATGGAGCTTTAGGTCCTTTTGTTTTATACATTTTTGGTGTGGCTTTTTAGAATTAGTGGTTTTGTTTGTATTCCTGTTGTTCTTCAAGAGCTACAAGAAAAAGCGTTTTATTTTAATAGGTGTTGTCTTTTGTGCCCCTTGAGAAACTAATAAGAAGAAATGGAAATGCGGAAAAAATTAACGAAAAAGAACAGAAACAACTAAATAAGATTTCTGAATAAGCAAAAAAGGTGTGGAAACAACTACAAAACAGAAACAACATTGCAATTTAAATTTAGCAGCTGGTTGCGAACAACAGCAACAACAATACAAGCCAACAACAGTATACACACTGACAGCAGCAAGAGACAGTGGTCTCGAGGGACGAAAAGTAATTAAAAAATTTGTAAAATGAATTTTTAATCGAAAAGGAAAAAGAGTTCAGAAAAATATAAACAAATAATTAATTAATTTATTTTGTTTGTGTTAAAAATTTGTCAAACAATGAAGTGGGAATGAATTAGAAACCATCGTTAAGTAAAATAGTATTGAACTCGAATTTAACTAGAACTCAACTAGAACTGAACTACAACTGTACTAAAACTGAACTAAAACTGAACTAGAACTGAACTAAAACTGAACTAGAACTGAATTAGAACTGAACTAAAACTGAACTACAACTGTACTAAAACTGAACTAAAACTGAACTACAACTGTACTAAAACTGAACTACAACTGTACTAAAACTGAACTAAAACTGAACTGGAACTGAATTAGAACTCAACTAGAACTGAATTAGAACTGAACTAGAACTGAACTAAAACTGAACTACAACTGAACTACAACTGTACTAAAACTGAACTAGAACTGAACTAGAACTGAACTAGAACTGAATTAGAACTCAACTAGAACTGAATTAGAAATGAACTAGAACTGAACTAAAACTGAACTACAACTGAACTAAACTGAACTAGAACTGAATTAGAACTGAACTAGAACTGAACTAAAACTGAACTACAACTGTACTAGAACTGAACTAGAATTGAATTAGAACTGAACTAGAACTGAACTAAAACTGAACTACAACTGTACTAGAACTGAACTAAAACTGAACTAGAACTGAATTAGAACCGAACTAGAACTGAATTAGAACTGAATTAGAAATGAACTAGAACTGAACTAAAACTGAACTTCAACTGAACTAGAACTGAAGTAGAACTCCAATCCAAAATAGAATTGAATTAAAACTGAAATAGAACTGAACTAGAATCAGAACTTAAATCTGAACAGAATCTGAACTACACTTTAAAACACTTTCATACATTTACACAAATACATAGATATAGATGTTGGTGTAACAGTTTTTGTTGCACCTTTCTATAGGGAAGGAAGAGGTAAAGAGTGTATCATGAACAAATGAGTGAGAGTTTGTGTTAATGTCAGTTTGCCAAAATGACTGAGTGACTGACATGATCTTTGCTGTCAGTATGAGCTGTGAGGTTGTTGTTGTTTTTTAATTTTTGTCTTTTGGTTTATAGTTTTTTTTTTTAGGCAGAATATTGTTGTAGTTTTCCACAAAGATGAATATTATTATATCCTCCACAAGCACAAGTGAGAAATGGCGATATAATGGATATAAGTTTCCGCGAAATATATATTATCCAAATTATCTGATCCGATTTTAAAAATATGAAGATTTTTTATCTATTCTTATGGAATTCAAAAAGTTTTGAATTGCAATTTTGCTAAACTAGAATCAGAATCTGATCCACAATCTGAACCATAATCTGAACTTTAACAGAACAAGAACCTGATCTATAACTGAACTAGAATTCGAATTTTAATCTGAACTAGAATCAGAAGTGCAACCTGAATTAGAATAAGAACTTCAATTTGCAGTAAAATCTGAACTAGAACTGCAATAGAACTGAACTAAAACTGAACTGAAGTAGAACTGAAGTAGAACTAAACTAGAACTGAAGTAGAACTGAATTAGAACTGAATTAGAAATTAACTGGAGCTGAACCAGAACTGAACTAAATTTTATTTCTGTTAATTAAAGCTTAATGAAGGTCCAATTGTTCTCTTCAGACGTTTCAAAAATATTCTCTCCATTTATTTTCTTATGAAATTATAGCATAACTTCATTAAAGTATTCTTAAAATTCGTTATAGCCGATTGGAAACTTCCATTGGTGTTTTTTTTTTTGTTGTTAATTTTGGTATTTTGATTTAAACATTTTACACATACAATGGCATTATTTCATTATTTTAGCCGCTTTTGATCCATTATTATGACTTTATATACTCTGCGGGCTCAAAATTTTCTTGTTCTTTCTCTGTTCTCTTCCTCACTCTCCTGTCGTTATTATTTAGCTGTTATTCTCAACTTTATTAAGTTGATGTCTTTTTTTTCTCGAATAAAGGAAAAAATTGTCCGTCCACCCATTTGTCCGTCTGTCCATAATAATGTTGCTGTTGTTTCGGTCTAAACATTTGCATCTTGTGGTCAAAATTTATCCATGACTTTGAGGTGTGAGCTATTTGAATGTTCTTGATTGCCAATGATAAAATTGTTATTGTTGTTGTTGATGATGTTGGACACTGTTGTTATGTTTTTTTTTTATTTTGGTGTCCCCTCATCAAACACTCATTCAGTTAGTCACTGACACACATATACATTTCAACAAAACACAAAATCTGAGCTTAAATCCTTGATCTGTCTAAAAATCTCAACCACGGAAAAGTCTCAAAAAAGAGATTTTTGTTTTTTGTAAAAAAGAGGAAAAAAGTTTTATATTTCTGAACAAAAATTCCAAGGTGTTGCAACAAACGCTTGTTGTAATAGTGTTTTGATGTAGTTGTTTATTGCGTTAGTGTTGTTGTTACATGAAGTTGTTGTTTTTTATTATATTTTCTGTTGTCGCTGTTAATGTTGTTGTTATTTTGGTTGTTGCTAAAATAAAAGTATTTGCCCTCTGGTTATCTTGTTGTAACAAGATAATTGCTTAATTTGATTGGCTTACATTATCAGGCGTAAAATATTCACTATAAAAACATTCCAAACAGATACATAGATACTTTATTCATATGTATAGAGATGTAGATGTATTAATACTAAATCACAACACCTCATTGCAATACCCATACAAACATAAATAAATTTAGATATATAAATTATAAATATAAAATCTCCATTATTGTATGGGCAAACAAATATTGAAAATCTATTTGTGATTTTGTAAAAAAAAATTAAGTGGAAAATATGCAAATTACAAAGCGCAGCAAATGACAGACATAATATTAATTATATTAAAAAAGACCTTCTTAGGAAAGATACTGTAAATTCAAAAATAATTTAAAAAGTTTCATAAATTATACCCTTTTTATACTATGTGCCTTCGATAATAGAATTTATCGAAAATTTATCATAATAAGAGAAAAATTTTATAGAAAGAGAATTAATCGAAAATTATTGATAAAAGGAAAAATGTTCTATGAAGAGAAAATTTATCGAAAATTTTCTATGAAGAGAATATTTATCGAAAATTTTCTATGAAGAGAAAATTTATCGAAAATTTTCTATGAAGAGAAAACTTATCGAAAATTTTCTATGAAGAGAAAACTTATCGAAAATTTTCTATGAAGAGAAAACTTATCGAAAATTTTCTATGAAGAGAAAATTTATCGAAAATTTTCTATGAAGAGAAAATTTATCGAAAATTTTCTATGAAGAGAAAATTTATCGAAAATTTTCTATGAAGAGAAAATTTATCGAAAATTTTCTATGAAGAGAAAATTTTATTGAAAATTTTCTATGAAAAGAAAATTAACGAAAATTTTCTACGAAAAGAAAATTAACGAAAATTTTCTACGAAAAGAAAATTTAACGAAAGTTTTCTATGAAAAGAAAATTTAACGAAAATTTTCTACGAAAAGAAAATTTAACGAAAATTTTCTACGAAAAGAAAATTTAACGAAAATTTTCTATGAAAAGAAAATTTAACGAAAATTTTCTATGAAGAGAAAATTTGTCGAAAATTTGCTATGAAGAGAAAATTTATCGAAAATTTTTTATGAAGAGAAAATTTATCGAAAATTTTCTATGAAGAGAAAATTATGAAGAGAAAATTCATCGAAAAATTTCTATGAAGAGAAAATTCATCGAAAAATTTCTATGAAGAGAAAATTCATCGAAAATTTTCTATGAAGAGAAAATTCATTGAAAATTTTCTATGAAGAGAAAATTTATCGAACATTTTCTATATAAAGAATATTTGTTGAAAATTGTCTCCGAAAGGAAATTTTTTCTAAATTTCCTTCGTAATATAGAGTTTAAAAAAAACCTATTCCTTTTACCCATAACTTATCTTCATGTATAAATGGTGTCTATATATATCTATATGGGGAAAATATAGATATTTATGTATCTATGCGAAATGAATGTGTTTTGCCATATTTGTATCATAATATAGTCATATGCCCCACGGTAATAGAATATAAATACGAATACATTGAGAAAAATAACATTATGAATTACAAAAGTAATTAAAGTTGATCTGCATTCACTAAATCCCACAACTGTAACTTCTCTCATAAACCATTTAATCACATATTTTCAGAACATGTTTCCCCCTAATTTTTTTTTCTCAGTGTTTCCATTCATTCTCATTTCATAGCTTCATGATGAACAACAACATTATTACTAACTTGCATATAATTTTGGTCATTTTGATTGGCATCAATCTCTCAAAAGGGTTTTTTTCTCGTTGTGTATGTAATGTATCCATTTGTACGTAAGTGTGTGTGCGTTTGTGTATATGTGAGTTTCTGCGAAAATGCTAATTACATGCATCTTTTGGGTTTGTAATTTGTTGTCTTGGTATCTGAATATCAATGTGATTTCATGTTGTTTTTTCTTTTTAAATAGAGGTTTTGATCTTGGATAATTAAATTGGTTTTTTTGAATTTTCCACCATTAAAGGGAAATGAATTTTAATCCTTTGCAAATGGATAACAAAAATGAGACATATTGAGGTCACTGTAACAACAAAGAAATGTGAAAAGTCACGATGGAAATGTGTTACTTATTTGAAAATGGACAAGTTGTCTATAATTAATAGAAAGAGGAAAAATAAGAAAAATTACCTCAAAAAGTTTGATTTATATAACATTTTCGGAGAAGTTCTTAATTAATAGATAATTTTCAAGAAATTCTCAATTTATAGAAAATTTTCGCGAAATTCTCAATTTATAGAAAATTTTCGATAAGTTCTCAATTTTTAGAAAATTTTCGAGAAAATTCTCAATTTATAGGAAATTTTCGAGAAATTCTCAATTTATAGATAATTTTCAAGAAATTCTCAATTTATAGAAAACTTTCGAGAAATTTTCAAATTAAACAAAATTTGAGAAATTCTCAATTTATAGAAAATTTTCGAGAAATTCTCAATTTATAGAAAATTTTCGAGAAATTCTCAATTTATAGAAAATTTGCGAGAAATTCTCCAATTTATAAGAAAATTTTCGAGAAATTCTCAATTTATAGGAAATTTTCGAGAAATTCTCAATTTATAGAAAATTTTCGAGAAATTCTCAATTTATAAAAAATTTTCGAGAAATTCTCAATTTATAGAAAATTTTTCGAGAAATTCTCAATTTATAGAAAATTTTCGAGAAATTCTCAATTTATAGAAAATTTTCGAGAAATTCCTCAATTTATAGAAAATTTTCGAGAAATTCTCAATTTATAGAAAATTTTCGAGAAATTCTCAATTTATAGAAAATTTTCGAGAAATTCTCAATTTATAGAAAATTTTCGAGAAAATTCTCAATTTATAGAAAATTTTCGAGAAATTCTCAAAAAACAAAATTGAGAAATTCTCAATTTATAGAAAATTTTCGAGAAATTCTCAAATTTATAGAAATTTTCGAGAAATTCTCAATTTATAGAAATTTTCGAGAAATTCTCAATTTATAGAAAATTTTCGAGAAATTCTCAATTTATAGAAAATTTTCGAGAAATTCTCAATTTATAGAAAATTTTCGAGAAATTCTCAATTTATAGAAAATTTTCGAGAAATTCTCAATTTATAGAAAATTTTCGAGAAATTCTCAATTTATAGAAAATTTTCGAGAAATTCTCAATTTATAGAAAATTTTCGAGAAATTCTCAATTTATAGAAAATTTTCGAGAAATTCTCAATTTATAGAAAATTTTCGAGAAATTCTCAATTTATAGAAAATTTTCGAGAAATTCTCAATTTATAGAAAATTTTCGAGAAATTCTCAATTTATAGAAAATTTTCGAGAAATTCTCAATTTATAGAAAATTTTCGAGAAATTCTCAATTTATAGAAAATTTTCGAGAAATTCTCAATTTATAGAAAATTTTCGAGAAATTCTCAATTTATAGAAAATTTTCGAGAAATTCTCAATTTATAGAAAATTTTCGAGAAATTCTCAATTTATAGAAAATTTTCGAGAAATTCTCAATTTATAGAAAATTTTCGAGAAATTCTCAATTTATAGAAAATTTCGAGAAATTCTCAATTTATAGAAAATTTTCGAGAAATTCTCAATTTATAGAAAATCTTCGAGAAATTCTCAATTTATAGAAAATCTTCGAGAAATTCTCAATTTATAGAAAATTTTCGAGAAATTCTCAATTTATAGAAAATTTTCGAGACATTCTCAATTTATAGAAAATTTTCGAGACATTCTCAATTTATAGAAAATTTTCGAGACATTCTCAATTTATAGAAAATTTTCGAGAAATTCTCAATTTATACAAAATTTTCGAGAAATTCGGAAAAATTAAATTTCTTGAAAAATTTCCTATAAAAGTAAAATTTTTGAAAAAAAAAAAAATATTCTAAAATTTCTTGTAAAATTAAACTGTTAAAAAGTCTCCTATAGAAATAAAAAGTTTTAAATTTTATTTCCTTTAAAAATGATTTTTTAATTACTTTTAGAAATGGAATTTTTTAAAAGTTTCTAATGGAAATTTGATCTACAAAAATTTTCAACGGAAATTACTCTTTTTTTAAAAAAAGTCTTATCAAAATATGTATCTTTTAAAAATTTCTATGAAAATAAGATTTTTTTCAAAATTCCTACGGAAATGAAATTTTTAAAAATTTCTTATAAGAAAATAAATTTTTAAACATTTTTCAATAAAAATGAAATATTTAAACATTTTGCTATAAATAAAACATATTTGAGAAATTTACTATAAAAAAGAAATATTTGTAAAATGGAAACTTATGTAAAATTTTTTATATATTTCATATTTGCTATAAAAATTTAAAATTTCCTATAAAGAAAAAAAATTTTGTATTTTTGTAAAATTTTTTACTTCCTATAAAAATTAAAATTTTGATTTTTTTCAAATTTACCTTTGATTCCTCATTTATTGATAAAGAACCTGAAATTAAATAAAAATAAAATGATTAAGAGTTTTTCTTTATTAAATATTTATGTACTTGTTTATTTCATTTTTTGTCTGTCTGTCCGTCTGTCCAAAATTTTAAGATTGATTAAAAAGCCAAATTAAATAAAATAAAACATATATTTACTACCAATAACAATTTGCGGTCCACAACTTGTGTTTTGAATCATCAAAAAGAATCTTCTTTTATTGAATTACCACCACCACCATAAGACATTCTACCTCCCTCCCTTCCTCCTGCCTGCCTTCATCCAAGCATCCACGATGTTCTTGCTCAGAGAACTTTAGTCGTGTTCGTAACGTTGAAAATATGAAAAACTTGAAATTAAAAGATAATCTTGGTGTAAAAAGAAGAATTAATAAAACATTTAATAAATATTAAAATAAAGATTCGATAAGAGAAACATAAAAAAGCCCCCAAAAAATATAAAAAAACGAAATGATGACGAACGCAAGGATGAAGATGCTGAAGACAATGAAGAGAAGTAAGAAGGATGTTTATTGATGAAATATGAAAAAGTGTTGAAAAATTCATAACCAACATGATGAAGAAGATGAAAATGTATGAATTCAAACGAAACTTTCTCGAAAATTGCGGAGAAAAAAAAATTACAAAAAACTCAAAAAAGACTTAAATGTGAAATGTTGTTAAAATAAATCTGTTTTAAAACACTTTTTTTATTTTTTAAGGGGAGAGAGAATAAAAAAGTTTATCTTTTTTATGAAGACAATTGTTAACCAAAAGATACCGATTGAAATGAGGGTTATGAAAGAATATATTTCATGTAATTTTCGTATTGAAGTTTTAAGGTTTCAACCAGTTAAGTATTTAATGTTGTTATATTTTAATAATAAATATATTTCGGGATTGCAAATGAAAGAACAACTTGCAGTTGGGTGGAATTTTAAATGCATTAAATTTAAAAAATAAAATTTGTGGAAAATAAGTTGATGAAAGTTCAAAAACGGAAAAGAATGTAATTTTACACGATAACCTTATTATCCTTTTGATAAAAAACTTTTAATTATTTGAACAATTTTAAACAGTTGTTGATTGGAATTTAATTTCGTGAATCAAATATTCTAGAGTTTATAAAAAAATTCACGAAAAATTTTCTAAAAAAAAAATAAATAAATAAAGAATTTATCGAAATTTTTCTTTAAAACCAGACTTTATCGAAAATTTTCTATAAATCCAGAGTTTATCGAAAATTTTCTATAAATCGAGAATTTATCGAAAATTTTCTATAAATCGTGAATTTATCGAAAATTTTCTATAAATCGGAATTATCGAAATTTAAATCGTGAATTTATCGAAAATTTTCTATAAATCGTGAATTTATCGAAAATTTTCTATAAATCGTGAATTTATCGAAAATTTTCTATAAATCGTGAATTTATCGAAAATTTTCTATAAATCGTGAATTTATCGAAAATTTTCTATAAATCGTGAATTTATCGAAAATTTTCTATAAATCGTGAATTTATCGAAAATTTTCTATAAATCGTGAATTTATCGAAAATTTTCTATAAATCGTGAATTTATCGAAAATTTTCTATAAATCGTGAATTTATCGAAAATTTTCTATAAATCGTGAATTTATCGAAAATTTTCTATAAATCGTGAATTTATCGAAAATTTTCTATAAATCGTGAATTTATCGAAAATTTTCTATAAATCGTGAATTTATCGAAAATTTTCTATAAATCGTGAATTTATCGAAAATTTTCTATAAATCGTGAATTTATCGAAAATTTTCTATAAATCGTGAATTTATCGAAAATTTTCTATAAATCGTGAATTTATCGAAAATTTTCTATAAATCGTGAATTTATCGAAAATTTTCTATAAATCGTGAATTTATCGAAAATTTTCTATAAATCGTGAATTTATCGAAAATTTTCTATAAATCGTGAATTTATCGAAAATTTTCTATAAATCGTGAATTTATCGAAAATTTTCTATAAATCGTGAATTTATCGAAAATTTTCTATAAATCGTGAATTTATCGAAAATTTTCTATAAATCGTGAATTTATCGAAAATTTTCTATAAATCGTGAATTTATCGAAAATTTTCTATAAATCGTGAATTTATCGAAAATTTTCTATAAATCGTGAATTTATCGAAAATTTTCTATAAATCGTGAATTTATCGAAAATTTTCTATAAATCGCGAATTTATCGAAAATTTTCTATAAATCGTGAATTTATCGAAAATTTTCTATAAATCGTGAATTTATCGAAAATTTTCTATAAATCGCGAATTTATCGAAAATTTTCTATAAATCACGACTTTCTCGAAAATTAATCAGACAATTTGTTTCTGTTTAGTGTTTTTAGTGTTGACCTTTTGTAGGGTATTATTGCGAAGTTGGTTCTTGTTGAATATGTCTACATCATCATCATTATCATCAATATTACAATTATTATTAAATCGAAACTTATTGATGAAATTTTACCGTTGCGCTTAATGTCGATTATCTGCTAATAAGGTATCAATAAATTTTAATGCACAACATACGATCGGCAACAATCAACCAACCAACCAAACAACCATCCTTACAATCCATTCATCTGAATAATCAAACACTCAACCCTAAGGCCATTCATTCATCCATTTCAACCATATGCGTTCAATCGTTCGTTCGATTGAACGGTCACTCAGTCAGTCGGTCATTCAGTCTTTCAGTGACTGTTTGACTGATTCAGTTCATTTGCAATTTCAATGCGAAATCGCAAAAGCAACAAAATACAAAAAAAAACAGAAAATTCAGTTGAGAAAATGATTTGCAAAATAATAAAAATAACAACAACAACGATAACAAAGAAATGAAAAATATTTAATTAATTTGCTTAAGTGTGAGTAAACCTGAAAACAGCATTAAAATAATTATAAAAAAATAATATTTTTCCTTCATTTCAGCTTATTGGGTTCTTATTGGCCCCAAACAAAACCGTAAGTCAGGTAAATACTTATGTCGACCCAATGCCGCAAAAAACAAATGCAAAATATGGAAAAATAATCATATTCATAAAAATGATGAATAACTTTACGAAATAAATGTACATGAATTTGTATGTGAATTTTTTTGCTTTTTCATACTAAAAAATTATATTTTTATACCCTTCACCACCACAAGTGGTGAAAAGGGTATATTAACTTCGTCTTTCCTTGTGTAACGCTAAGAAGAAATCATCTCAGACCCCATAATGTATATATATATTCCTGTATCAAATCAAAATCTGAATCAATTAACCTATATCCTGTCTGTCCTTCTGCCTGATCGTGTGTCTGTTGTTGTCACACTTACATCCACAATAATAGGCAGAGTTCAATGATATTTGGCCTGTGTATTTCTTAAAGTCCTGGAATATTTCCTAATTTTCTAGCAAAATCGGTATTAATATAGACCGATATCTGAGTTTACCTCAAAATTCCAGCAAAGAACTTTCCTGAAATTACCAATCGACAAAACTGATTATCAAAATCGGTTACTTAAAAAAAGTTATAGCCAACAATATATTTGATGTTTACATATATTTTATAAGTCTATTAGTGTATTGGTGGATGTGTATGTACGTAACATAACGTATTTACTTCACACACATACTTGCAGTAGAGGTTATTGAAGATTCGGCATAGCCGAATATATCGATCTCATTTGTTTTGTACATAAAATTTATTCTCTTTTTTAACCCTTTTGATATTCAAAGAAGTTATAGTCCATTTGTGACCTCTTTCTTTTATGGCAAATAATTAATCACAAATTTGAAATAAACGCATTTTTATCCAGAGAATTTTGCGTGAAGTGTTAAAATATTAATGGGTTTCTTACGACGTTTATACGCATCTACAAAATTATCTTTGTTTCCAAAGAAGAGAGAAAAAGTAATAAAATTAATTGTTGGATGATGTGTTTACCCGCGGGTTAAATGCAATTTGGATTTTGATCACGGATTAATTTCCCTTCAAAAAAAGATTTTTGATAAATCGCATCTTTATATGATAAACTGATATCGAAATAAAATCAATTTAATAGTTTAAAATTTAAATGGACTGTTAAGTGGTACTGTTATTCTTATGTTTTTATGTATGTATGTATGTATGTATGTATATATGTATGTATGTATGTATGTATGTATGTATGTATGTATGTATGTATGTATGTAACCTGTGGACTCCAAAACGTCCCAATATACCCGAAAGTAACATGGGCTACCAAAAAATCGGATTGGAGCAGTAGAAATGCTACTCCTCATACAAAACAATTATTGCCTGTCGAAATTCATAATTTATAGAAAAATTTCGAGAAATTTTCAATTTCAAGAAAATTATCGAGAAATTCTCAATTTATAGAAAATTTTCGAGAAATTCTCAATTTATAGAAAATTTTCGAGAAATTATCAATTTATAGAAAATTTAAGAGAAATTCTCAATTTATAGAAAATTTTCGAGAAATTCTCAATTTATAGAAAATTTTCGAGAAATTCTCAATTTATAGAAAATTTTCGAGAAATTCTCAATTTCAAGAAAATTTTCGAGAAATTCTCAATTTCAAGAAAATTTTCGAGAAATTCTCAATTTCAAGAAAATTTTCGAGAAATTCTCAATTTCAAGAAAATTTTCGAGAAATTCTCAATTTATAGAAAATTTTCGAGAAATTCTCAATTTCAAGAAAATTTTCGAGAAATTTTCAATTTATAGAAAATTTTCGAGAAATTCTCAATTTCAAGAAAATTTTCGAGAAATTCTCAATTTCAAGAAAATTTTCGAGAAATTCTCAATTTCAAGAAAATTTTCGAGAAATTCTCAATTTCAAGAAAATTTTCGAGAAATTCTCAATTTCAAGAAAATTTTCGAGAAATTCTCAATTTCAAGAAAATTTTCGAGAAATTCTCAATTTCAAGAAAATTTTCGAGAAATTCTCAATTTCAAGAAAATTTTCGAGAAATTCTCAATTTCAAGAAAATTTTCGAGAAATTCTCAATTTCAAGAAAATTTTCGAGAAATTCTCAATTTCAAGAAAATTTTCGAGAAATTCTCAATTTCAAGAAAATTTTCGAGAAATTCTCAATTTATAGAAAATTTTCGAGAAATTCTCAATTTATAGAAAATTTTCGAGAAATTCTCAATTTATAGAAAATTTTCGAGAAATTCTCAATTTATAGAAAATTTTCGAGAAATTCTCAATTTATAGAAAATTTTCGAGAAATTCTCAATTTATAGAAAATTTTCGAGAAATTCTCAATTTATAGAAAATTTTCGAGAAATTCTCAATTTATAGAAAATTTTCGAGAAATTCACAATTTATAGAAAATTTTCAAGAAATTCTCAATTTATAGAAAATTTTCAAGAAATTCTCAATTTATAGAAAATTTTCGAGAAATTCTCAATTTATAGAAAGTTTTCGAGAAATTCTCAATTTATAGAAAATTTTCGAGAAATTCTCAATTTATAGAAAATTTTCGAGAAATTCTCAATTTATAGAAAATTTTCAAGAAATTCTCAATTTATAGAAAATTTTCGAGAAATTTTCAATTTATAAAACTTTTCAAGAAATTCTCAATTTATAGAAAATTTTCGAGAAATTTTCAATTTATAAAACTTTTCAAGAAATTCTCAATTTATAGAAAATTTTCGATATAAATTTTACCATAAGTGTAAGTTGCATTTACTTTTGTACACAAGTGTATGCATATACATTAAGAATACATCTGTATATTAATTACAGTTATATTTTAAAAGCTTTTGGTTGGCTTACGAATCAAAAGCTTACAGAATTCCCCTGTTTATAATGATGCTTAAACTCAATAAATAATGAGCTCCCAAAAGGGTTAATAAAAGACACACATACACACATTATTTCATTTATTTAACGAATATTTAAAATATTCTCATGCATTTTCAATAAGATTCTGGTTGATTAACAATAATGATTTTTTTATAATTTTTTATATTTTTTAAAAATATTTCCATGATTTTCATACTCTGCATCGGTTCTGTATCTGTATTATTAACAAAAATTATGTGAAGCAGATGTAAAATTCCGAAAGAATTTTAAAATCGAACAATGTGAAATGGCAAAAGGAAACACAAATTCACCTTTTTATCTAATTATAATGTGAAGTAGTAAATAATTTACAAGTGATAAATCAAACAAAATTTTCGAAGAAAAAGTTAAAAAGAAACAAATTTGTTATCCCAAAAAATAATATTTTGTCAAATTTTAAGAGGTATCAAGTGCATTTTTCGTTAAACGATATGAAAACAGTTTCCATTTATGTGGATTTCTTGTATAACAGAAACGATAAAATTTAAGCGGGTTCATAAAATTTAATTATGGATTTTAACATATTTTGTGGTTGGTCGAACGATTATCAGTCAGTCTGTCTGTCACTAGAGTGTATGAATCGGTGGATGGATGGATGGATGAATGGTTGGATGCAAGTGGTATGTAATACATGAAGGCTGGAAATGGCTTGAGATGCATAATATTCATTCATTTAAAAATTTTACGATTAACAATGTTGTCAATAATAATCATAATAATAATGATGTTGGTATTGACGTTGATGTTCAAGAGTATGACAATATTGCTCCTGATGACTGTGCACAGTGTGTCAAAAAAAAATTTTCTTTGGGAAATAATTTTTAAAGTTTTGAACCATTAGTGACATATTAAGCAAATTATGCATGTTAAGAGCTAAGGTGTTTCTGAGTTGATTTGGAAGAGTACATATTTCTCTCTGCTCATGAACGTAGATGATAACCCTCGAAGGTTGGCCACCTCAGACAAGCTGATTTTTTAAAAATTCTTCAAAATTTTATCTATAAATTGAGAAAACAATAAATCTCTATCAAAATATGCTTATATGTGTAGCTTATCCCTTTCAAAAATATTTACACTCATGCATATTCTTATAAATGCATTTAATTTTTTGTTTTCGATTTTTGTTTCATTTTTGTTTTGTTCTCATCCAAAAATAAAGTTGAAGTTTTTTAATGACAGACTAATTAACGTTACTTTTTATAGTAAATGAGATTTTTTCTTAGTCTTGTTGTATGCTATTTTATGTGGAATGTTTCTATAAACGCAGACCTAAAAATTGCTTTAAAAAATTATTATAAATAAACTTGTGTTTATAATGACAATTAAAGAACAAATTAAATTTTCCTAAGACTTCCAAACACTTTGCTCATATTTAAGAAAGAGATGGAAACATAAAATGGAAGAAAAGTAAAGTGTAAGCCAATGCTCCAGAAAACTGCATAAAGAAAATCGTTTAAATTTCACCCGAAAACACATGAAAGAGGAGTGGAAAAAGTTAGTTTTATTAAAACGGTCCTGACTCATACTCATGTTATTGGCACGATTTGTGATTAAACGATGTTTTGATTCCAAAACCTTATGTCGGCATGACAATTTAATAGTTTCGGAAGCAATTTCTGCGGTTGGCAAATCGACAAAAATCAATATCAAAATTTATAACGAATTGCTGAAAGATTCTCTCCTCCTATAATTGGATGAAAAAATGAATGAGTTAATGCTGCGATATATATTTCAAAGCAGTCTTAATTATGATTTAACGAACAGCATACCTGCGTTGAAATGGCCGTCTTGCAGACCGGATTATAACCTACAACAAGGATTAATAATTAATAATGCTACAGAGACTGATAAACTTAAGTGCATTTATAGGAAAATACCATTAAAAATAATAGTTAAACTCTTAAATTAAGTTAAAAATGTAAAACAAATAAAGTTTTTAGTTATTTAAGATAAAAAACAAGTTTTAGTTGATTTAATTGAATTTTATTTTCGCTCTAAATATTTTCCTGTTTAATTTTTTCCAATTCTTAAGAAAAAGCAATGTGCGTTTAAAGGAATATGCACTAGTGTTGGTCGTTTAAATGAAATTTAAATTGGAATATGTGCAAATTTTATACGAATAAGCTTGAGGTCTGCTCACAATCCCTTTCTAAATTTGGTCAAATAAAAATTACTAAAACTCTGTTTTTAAGTACTTAAATTATTCTTACTTTGTTTTTCTTCTGTCAAACGGCCCTTATAATGTCCGGGTGATAATTTTAGTGAAAAAAGTTAAATTTTTAAATGTGATTTATGCGAATTGCAATTTTGGTTATTTTTGATTTATTTTATGTTAAAAATCGTAAATCTTCAAGTTCTAAAGTTTTCATCGATACCAAATACTTGTTTAAATAATGTATAACTTGGTTTAAAAGCCAACCTAAAGAAGGCTTCCCCAAGTCAACTTTGGCTACTTTCCATACATTTCAACGTAAATAATTCAAACAGAATTGTGGAAATATCGGTATACCCGAGGTTGCCAAGTTTGAAAGTTCAGTAATTATGCTCCTGGACAGATGGGAGTCTACACTTTCCTAGTCATCTAGAAAACACCTCAGATATGATTGTGTGAAATTTCTAAAGGTTCAATAATTTCATGGTTTATTTCGGGTCACTGTGCAATGATGATGTTTACATTTTCATATTACCTCAATGTCATTTATGTATCGTAAAATAAATATGTATGTATGTATGTATGTATGTATGTATGTATGTATGTATGTATGTATGCATGAATTTTATGTTCATATGTACATAGATATTTTTATTATCAATAACAACATTCTTTTATATTCTCTGCAAATACGATTGATTTTCCAAAAAGGGGTGGAGGGGGGTTACCCAATGGATTGCATCCATAAACATACATACTCATGATGAGTATGAGTTTTTGTGTAGTATGCAAAATATTTGCATTTAATGGCCCAGTTAAATCTGTTTCGATTTTTTTTCTCTCCCTCTCCCTCTCCCTCTCTCTTTCTCTTCATTTCTGTGTCATTTTGTTATTCATGCATCATCAAAGTATGTGGTATTCAATCAATTGCTTTTTTATGTTATTGACTATGTTCCCCCCGCCTGCTACCTCACTTAGCAAGCCTTGATGGCATTGCAGCAACAGGGAGCGTATATATATATACAGCAGATGTTCGTAATATCAAAATTGAATAAAATTTTATTTTATTTTATATTTTTTTTCTTATTCTGTATTCATTGGGAATGATTTTTTTTTAATTTTTATAAAATAAAATAATTTTTGTAAATAACGACATACGAGTTAATGTGAATAAATGTGGGTTTGTTTGCTTGTTTGTTGGTTGCTTTTTTCACTACCTGCAAATGTGAATATTTATAACATTCATTAGTTAAATTAAAAATGATGGTTGTATGTAATTTTTACAAATTATTTATACGTGAAAATTCTTATCAATAATTTCACAATTTATCGATTTTTTCTGTCACAATTGGTGATCAATGAAAATGTCATCTACTTTTTCTGGTTGTAATTCTGTAATTTTCCAACCGATAGAAATATCTTGAAGAATAATTTCGTATGTTTAAAACTGAAATATTTATGAGTTGATTTAGAGGTGTAAAAGCTCCTGTGCGGTCATTGGCGTAGTCTGCGATTAGTGTATTCAAAGACCGAAACCGGAAATCAGTAAATCAGATTTTTTCGTTTCAGGAAACTAACCGAGATATTCTAATATTTTCTATTTTCAAATTATTCGAATGCCGTTTTTTCAATCGGTTAACCGATTGCTTTTCACTAAAATTGCTAGCGTTATTTTTACGAAGGTATATTAACTTTGTCATTCTGTATGTAACGCCAAGAAGGACTCATTTGAGACCCTATAAAGCAGAAATATACCAAAAGAGAAAGTTAAAAAAGCAAATAATGTGAAAGTGTTAGTGTCTAACACTCAATGAATTGAAATATTTCTTTTATTACACAGAACGAAATTTATGTATGATGTTGTTATTAATTCTGTATCATGCAGAAAGTCAGCTTCATTTAAGCAATTCATAGAAAAATAAATATACTTCTTCACATTATATATCCAGATTTTTTGAAACTGCTAATTTTTTTGCAGTGTACTATACTTAAGAAAAAGAACATGCGATATAGGCCTGTTTTGCTGAAAATTAGCATGAGACTAAATAAAAAATTCTTTGCTTTATTCACTAAGTCGATAGTTTTGTTGATCATCGTGGTATGTATGTGTTATAGCCGAACAACTGAAGTATATATATTCTTGCAACAAATCTGAGTCGATTTAGCAATGTCCGTCTGTGTGTTGGAAATATTTTCGCGCCTATGAATAATTGCCCGAATTCAATAAAATTCGGCCACATTATTTGTTATTGTCCTAAGCAGTTTCCTAATTAACACCAGTTCTATTAGTTCATTAGCAAAAAAGTAATAGACCGATATCTGTGACAACCTTAAAATCTGAAAAAGAATTTTTCTAGTTTTTTTTTCAACGAAAGGTAAATGGATTTAAAAAATGAACTATAACATAAAGTTATATGTTCCGCATCATCGTGCAAAAAATCGTCAAAATCGGAGCAATAGAAAGAAGTTATAGGTTGATATATGCAAAATTTTGATACACCCCAAAGTCTGTGTGTCATATGGATCGGAATTTTTTAAATAATTTACTGAAATTTGACACATATTTATTTGGATACAATAATAAACCCAAACAAACAAGATTGTGCTGAGGTCATTACCTTGCTCTCATATAAAGTCGCTTCCCGGAATAAGGTTTATAGTTCATAAAACTCTTGAAACTGAATCAATTCTACTGAAATTCGGCATAACTGATTTCTTAAATAACTTGAATATATTTTATTAATTTTATTAAGAGCGAATCATATTTAGCTATAGTTTCTATAGTATTTTCATCCTTTTATATGAAAAAATATATAGATCCATATCTGAGACAAATTTAAAAATTGGGAAGGAAGGAAGGAAGGAAGGAAGGAAGGAAGGAAGATTTTCAATTTCGAGAAAAAAATTGAGGATTTAGATTAAACTAAATGTTATCTTGCCACATTATTCTCCTTACGATCCAAAAGGCTTCAGACACAAGATCAGCCGACAACAAAAATCTAGGGCATTGAATCGTTTAAGAATAAGTTTATGAAATTTGTTAAATTTGCTTATTTTTATATAAGAATAAACTAAAAAAAATCTGAAAATGTCAGTTGTTTTGATACCCTTTCGGTGATCCTGAAAATTTGTCAGCCCTTGAATATATTATGAATAAGTTCTTTCTTTTACTTTCAGAGATATTTAAATCCAAATAAATTTGTAACCAATTTTTCACATTGTTTTGAAATCGTGTTTTTTGGCAGATAATTCTTTAACTTTTGAACCGACATAAATATCTTAATGAATTTTCATCGGGAGGTATTTAACACTGATCTTTCCAAATACTTGTTTGAAGATCCAATCTGGCCAAATTTAGCATTATATCTCCAATTAAAAAAATATATATTTTTTAATGAAATCAAATCGCACACTAGTGCATATTCCTATAAAAGCTCATTACTAGAAATTCTTTTTATATCAAACTAGCTAAGACCCGGTGCGCTTTGACGCAATTATAAAGTGGTTACCCATCCCCTTGGTCCTATCCGTTTTACATTTTGGCAAGTAATTGGAACCAATTTGAAATTCTTTACAGTTCTTTAAATATTTGTTAATTAATGTTTGCTTTGTATGAGAGTTCCTTTCTCATCTATCAAATTCTTTGGAATTTGTTATACAGGGGTGAAATTTGAGTGCTATTGCTGCTATAGTTCTTTAAATATTCAACAATCAACATTTTCTTTGTATGGAGGACACTTTCCCCCATGATCCTATCCGCCCATCATTCTGTCCAGAAAAGCAGTTGCTTGAAAAATTTATTATCTCAAAAATAAGGTCTGAGACTGATTCCACTAATTTTTTAAAAAGTTCGGAATTAGTTTTCGCAAAATTCACTTTATTTTCTGTTTTAAGTTAAAGTAATTATGACTAAAATTCATGAGTCATTTATTCAATTTGCACATTGGTTTTCAGTCCGGTCCGTAATACGGCCAGTTTAACGCAGGTATGCCTATCGTTAAATCATAATATATTTTCCATTCTTTTAATTTTTCATTCATAAATCAGAGAAGAGCATTTTCGAGTAATCTGTTATACTCGGTTTTAGTTGAAACAAAACTTATTTTATATTTATCAACTGCAGGATATACTTCCTGAGCCATAACCCAACCACTGCCGAAATTAAGTTTTAACATCCGAACATCGTTTGATCTTAAATCGTGCCAGTAACATGAGTATAAGTCAGGGCCATCTAACTTTTATATCTTTTCGAGAATATTACTTTTCCACTCCTCTTCCAAATTCATGTGTTTTCGTGTGTATTTTCGTGTTCACCGCCACGAGTTGTGAAGGGAATTTTGTCATTCATGTGTAACGTTATGAAGGAATCATATAAGACCCCATAATAATCAAAATCTGAGTCAATTTAGCTATGTTCGTCTGTCTGTTGTTGACACTCTCACATCAACAATAAATGACGAAGCCCAATAAAATTTGGCCCGAGTATTTGTTATTGTCCTGACATGTTTCCTTTATAAAACCAGTAAAATGGGTTAGTATATTAAAGTTCTCTTAATTCAAGAGAAGATCTTCCATAGAATTTTCAATTATAAATCGACAAATTGAAATGCCATAAGATTAAGCTATATGTACCTCATTACGCTTGCAAAAAATTATTTAAATCGGTTCAGTTATAATAAAAATATAAGTAATTTTATGACTCAGAACAGAAAAAAAAAAAGTAAACGCATTTATAGGAATATACATCAGTGTATATTTACATCACTATCACTTACATCCCCTGCTATTCCTTTCAATTCTCATAACTTAACTAAAATTTCATTCTACACATGTGTCCTTCTGTCATTTTCATACTCTTAAAACAACTTTGCCTTTGACTTTAAATAATTCAACAATGTCCCTCCCCACTTTCCCAACACTTGTCACCATACATTTTCTGCACAACATCAATTCTCACTTAAAATCATAGATTAATCAAAACTAATAAGTATAATTATAGACGATCCAGCTCCATAACAAATCATTCCTGCCAGATGTGTGTTTTTGTACATCGAAAAAGCTAAATTATTTTAGTTAACTACAATTTGACTATACACCGGATATGGCATTTAATGAAAGTATGAAATTGAGTCGATGGTATTAAAATTGACATTGTCTCTTGTAAGCACAAAAGTATGAAGAGTTAACGTTAAAATAAAATAATGAAGCCACCAAACAAAGAATCAACTTCAATTAAGAGACAAGACTTTAATAATCATAAATTTTGCATCACAAACAACCGGACTAAGTAATCGACCGTTCTTCCGACCCATCGTCTATCCAGGTTTTAAGGCACCCCTTCGGCTCAGTTCAACTTATAGTTGCCGATGAGTAAATAAATGTTCAACAAGTTTTCCAATATTCGCATGAAAATTGTGTTTTACATGTTGTTGTAAGTTAGTTTTGAATGTTGTTACAGGTATGTCTGAATATAAGAATCTATAGCTGGTGCTGTTGATGATGATGATGACGATGATGATGTTGTTGTTGTTGTGGTTGTTAATGTTGTATTGTAGACATTGTTGTAAAACAATTTAAGGAGTCAGACCGTATGGATCTTATAAAATAAAATTCAATCGCAATTGGCTGACGTTAAATGGCGATGTAAAAATTTTCGTGCGTTAATTGAGTTGTTAAATGTCTATTGAGCTTGTATACGTATGTTATGGAGAAGAGGAAAGGAAAATTATGTGATGGTGGTTTGGCATACAAGTGGTGAATTTAAAAGTAATTTCAAAATAGATTCTACTTCAGACTTTAGTTTAGATTCTAGTTTTGATACCAGTTGAGATCTCAATTGAAAATCTAAGTCAGATTGAGATTCTAGTTCAGACTCTTGTAGTTCAGATTCTAGTTGAGATAGATAACAGCTGACATTTTAGTTCGGACAGCTGAAGTTCAGTTCTTGCTCAGTTCTAGTTCGGTTCCAATTCAGTTCTAGTTCTGTTCTAGTTAAGTTCGGTGCTATTTCAGTTCTAGTTTAGTTCAGTTTTAATTCAGTTCTGTTCTGTTTCAGTTTTAGATCTGTTCTAGTTATATTCTAGTTAAGTTCTAGTTCGGTTCCAGCTTAGTTCTAGTTCAGTTCTAGTTCAGTTCCAGTTCAGTTTATATTAAAAATTTCTGGAAAACTTCAGATTGTAAAAATTTTATTTTTATTTAAATGGATTTTGTAAACAAAAGTTTCCAACATTTTATTAAGTTATACAATTTGTAACAGGTGACTTATAATTCAGCCCACTCTCATGGCGATATTTATATTGGATTTGTATATGCATTTCTCTGCTACCATAGCAAATATTACATTATTCAAATAGGCTTTACGTTTTATAGGTTTTACGAAAGCAAATTTACTAAAACACGAGAAAAAAAATTAAAGAAACAACAAAAGCGAAACAGCAATCCATGTCGGCTGTCATTCTAAGATGTGAACTCATTTGTACAGGAAATGCTTAAAGGATACCTGGAAACTATGCTATAAATGTTAAGGCATCAAATATACAACAAGAACAAATGCTTTTATAATGAAGCTTGAAATAAAACAAAATACTCTCGAAACAACATCATCACTATCATCAACCAAACAAACAGCAACAACACTACAAGCAACAACAACAGCAGCAGCAGTAATAACAGTAGCTGTAGCAGCATCACCACCAACTGATTTAAGTTATTCTGCCAGTTTTAACAGCAGCAAATCTATTTTGGCTAAATAATCAACCACCCGACCGAACGGTCACATGGCCAAGACACATCTTCATCTGTTTCTCAGTTGAATATGTAGAAATTTGTTATGCCACATACACACAAACAAACACTCGTATGTAGCATGTGTTTATGTTGCAGCAACAACAACAAACACTACCACTTATTATATTTATAATGTAGCGCTACCGTTGGCATTTTGTCAACCCACGTGTTGTCAGTAGTTAGTGTATGTTATGTATGTTTGTGTGTAAGTTGCTGTTGTTATCCTGTGTAGTAATTTTCTTTGTATTTTTGCTGTTGTTGTTAGTTTTTATTTGTCTACAACAACTGTTTGTTTCTATACTTGCAACACTTGCCTCGTTTTGTTGCCGGTGTTCACTTTAATTATGTTAAATGTTTTAAAAATTGGTTTCACTATTCACTGCAATTTTCCTCAACTCTTTCCTGTCCAATTCTATCCTGCCTTCCTTCCTCTCTTCAGTTCGTAAAACGTTTGTCGCTGTTTTTTTTTTATTTTTCTTTTTACTGTTGTTGCAACATCAACTACCACCATTTAGTGAAACACACTCACACACACAAACTCACTCCCAAACAGATCTCATTGTAGAACACTGGGTTGTCATTTTGTCATTGCAAGGTGGATAATTGGTCATTTGGTATGTGCACACGTGTAAGGTGACTTGTTTGCCTGTCAACATTTTCACAAAATAGTTTAATATGCACGTTGTTGCAAATATATCTGTGACAATATGTATGTAGATATGTATGTATGTATGTATGCATGTATGTATGTATGTATGTATGTATGTATGTATGTATGTATGTATGTATTTCATTTAATAGAGGACATATTCCTACTTCATACTCCGGCCTTAATAGTTGAGTTTATAAAATTCGTTTTAGTCAATGTTTCTGTTACGTTTTTTTTTTCTTTTTTTTGTCGCGTTTCCGTTCTCTATTCGATTTGGTATTCAGTTTGTCATTGAATTATGTTGTAAATTAAATGAATTATAGCATTCAATTGTTGTGAATTTGCTTACGGTCTACCAAGAATTTTTCGCTTTTTTGTCTTTATGTGAAAACAGCTTTTTTCATGCAATTTTATTTTTTTCGGCAAAACCGCATGTGTAGTGATGTGGTTTTATAAGTATATGTGTGTAATGTAATTTTCATTCCAGATGCCAGTGGCAGAGAGAATAAGATTATTGTTGGAAAATTAAATTTCAACTAATTTAAAAACTATAAAATTAAATTAGTTGAGATCATGCCTGAAAGACACTTCGACATCAGACTACATTCGTTATACTTCAGCTCGGAAAGGATAAAAAGAAAACGAGCAGTATAGAACTAAAATAAATTTCACTGTAAATTTATTCCAGATTCTGACATCAAAATTATCCGTTTTTAGATTCCAAAAACAAATTATCGTTTACTACATTATTTTTGAACTGAACTAGAACTAAATTAGAACTGAACTAGAACTGAACTAGAACTGAACTAAAACTGAACTAGAACTGAACTAGAACTAAACTAGAACTGAACTAGAATTAAACTAGATCTGAACTAGAACTGAACCAGAAGCTGGACTAAAAGCTGAACTAGAAGCTTAACTAGAAGCAGAACTGGAAGCTGAGCTAGAAGCTGAACTAAAAGCTGAACTAAAAGCTGAACTAGAAGCTGAACTAGAAGCTGAATTAGAAACTGAACTAGAAGCTGAACTAGAAGTTGAACTAGAAGCTGAACTAGAAACTGAACTAGAAACTGAACTAGAAGCTGAACTAGAAGCTGAACTAGAAGCTGAACTAGAAGCTGAACTAGAAGCTGATTTAGAAGCTGAACTAGAAGCTGAACTAGAAGCTGAACTAGAAGCTGAACTAGAAGCTGAACTAGAAGCCGAATTAGAAGCTGAACTAGAAGCTGATTTAGAAGCTGATTTAGAAGCTGAACTAGAAGCTGAACTAGAAGCTGAACTAGAAGCAGAACTGGAAGCTGAGCTAGAAGCTGAACTAGAAGCTGAACTAGAAGCTGAACTAAAACTGAACTAGAACTGAACTAGAACTGAACCAGAACTGAACTAGAACTAAACTAGAACTGTACTAGAATTAAACTAGATCTGAACTAGAACTGAACCAGAAGCTGAACTAAAAGCTGAACTAGAAGCTTAACTAGAAGTAGAACTGGAAGCTGAACTGGAAGCTGAACTAAAAGCTGAACTAGAAACTGAACTAGAAACTGAACTAGAAGCTGAATTAGAAACTGAACTAGAAGCTGAATTAGAAACTGAACTAGAAGCTGAACTAGAAGTTGAACTAGAAGCTGAACTAGAAACTGAACTAGAAACTGAACTAGAAGCTGAACTAGAAGCTGATTTAGAAGCTGAACTAGAAGCTGAACTAGAAGCTGATTTAGAAGCTGAACTAGAAGCTGAACTAGAAGCTGAACTAGAAGCTGAACTAGAAGCTGAACTAGAAGCTGAACTAGAAGCTGAACTAGAAGCTGAACTAGAAGCTGAACTAGAAGCTGAACTAGAAGCTGAACTAGAAGCTGAATTAGAAGCTGAACTAGAAGCTGAACTAAAATCTGAACTCGAACTTATCTAGAACTGAACTAGAAATTAACTAGAACTGAATTAGATCTGAACTAGAAGCAGAACTAGAACTGCACTCGAACTTATTTAGAACTGAACTAGAAATTAACTAGAACTTAAATAGAACTGAACTAGAACTGAACTGGAATTGTACTAGAACTGAAATAGAATTGAACTAAATCTTAACTAGAACTCAACAAAAATTGTACTAGAATCTGAACTAGAACTGGAATAGAACCGGTCTGGAATCTTAACTAAAGTTCAAATCTAGAATCTGAACTTCAATCTAAACTAGAATCTGCCACAACCTCTTCTAGGTTTTCTCAATCTCCAAATAGTGAATGAATTATTACAAACTACTGATTAAGATTAAATGTGTTTGAACTTTGAGATTATTTTAAGAACATTGAAAAAGTTTAGATGTTACTACCCTCCCCTAACTTCGGAATTGCCATTTTGCAATTAAATTCCTTATCAGCCCTAATTTAATCCTGTATAGATTTCAGTTTTATTTCACTTTTTTCTTTTGTCCACTATCTTTTGCTCAAAATAAAACTTTAAAACTTGGACTTTAATATTTTTTAAATCTTATTCAGTCTGGGAGTCATCATGTGCACAAATTCGTCATCTTTTTCCTCCTCCAAAAAGGCTTACAAAAAAAGTAATTATTATTTATCCTTGATGCATCATGGGAAAATACATAAATTTATACATTTGTTGTTGTGTTTTAATTTAATGCAACTCACTCATCTGCAAATAATAACATTTTTCCCATAAGGATATAACATGCAACTCGTATGTTCCTCTGCATGATGCACTCCAATCTACTCTACACTAGAAATATCCATACAAAGATGTACTTAAATGTATTATTAACATTGAAAAACAGAGTGAAATGAAGGTGTTACATATGGGTGGTGTAATTTCGTTTTCAGTTGATGGGGAGGTGGGGTGCAAGGTTTTCAGTTTGTATGCACTTGAAAATGCAAGTAAAATGCATGTTCATTCTACTAAAAATTGCCGAATACATTTGTCATTTCTTTAGGAGCTTTTTTTCCATTTTGTTGTTTGCATCGGGTTTTGTTTTTCGTTGACTCCGCTTCACTCCAACTTGGAACAAAAGGATTTTTGTTGAACTGAACGGATTGCACTTGTGCATGTCTAGACGGTAGACAACTTGAAGTTTATGACGTTTTTTTGTTTTCCAACTTTTTTTTTTCGTTTTGTGTTGTACTTCATTTTAACTTTTATTTTGTTTTTTTGTTTTTTGTTTTTTATCTACAACCCAGTATATGACAAATTAATAATAAATTAACACCTTACGGGAGTTTCTCACAATGTATTCCTTCATACACTGAAACAAGAGAAGCAAGTAACAAAAATAAAATAAAATGAAGTTGAAGTTGAAGTAATCTAAAAGACAATCACATCCATATATGAAGATACCAAATGCATGACAATTTTTAAAAGGACCAACAATTGGGAGTGAGTAACTGAATGAATGAACGAGTGTCTAGAATTATACGAGTATGAGGAGTTGTGGCAAAGAAAAAACCACCATTCACTATTACAGATTATGTTGCTCGTTGCAATCATCATCTTCATCATCATTTGTACTTGTACTCAACGTACTGTGGCACTTTTGTGCCATCATGTCTTTTGTCTAGTCTGAAATTTCACGGTCGTCAATAGTTAGAAGATAAGAAGATACTTGAAGGCTTTAAATTTTTTTTGAACAACTTCTGCAATTGCAATTGCAGTAGTGCTGCTTTAAGTCAGAGTTACAGAGAAACAGTTGGTCGTATTGGACTTTCATGCGGTCAGACGATGTTAGACTTTTGACACAACTCCCTTGTGTGTAATTCATCACAATGTCAATGGTTTAAGACAGGACACAATATAAAAGATGGGAGTTTTGTTTGGGTAGAGGAGTTAAAAAAAATTAAACATTTATAAGATGACGAAGAAAAAGTAAATGAAATAATGTTCTGGACTCCTTTGAACTCTTAATGAAACATACTATTTTTAACCCATAAAGTTTGCTAATGGAGTGACAGCACACTATGTATGCAGTTCGAATTTAAGCTCAGTCTCTATTTTAGTTCTAGTTCAGTTCTAATTCTCTTCTAGTTCATTTATAATTTATTTCTAGTTCGGTTCTAGTTTAGTTCTAGTTTAGTTCTTGTTCGATTCCAGTTCAGTTCTAGTTCAGTTCTAATTCACTTCTAGTTCAGTTCCAGTTCCGTTCTAGTTCAGTTCTAGTTCAGTTCTAGTTCAGTTCTAGTTCAGTTCCAGTTCCGTTCTAGTTCAGTTCTAGTTCAGTTCTAGTTCAGTTCTAATTCAGTTCTAGTTCAGTTCTAGTTCAGTTCTAGTTTAGTTCTAATTCAGTTCTAGTTCAGTTCTAATTCAGTTCTAGTTCAGTTCCAGTTCCGTTCTAGTTCAGTTCTAATTCAGTTCTAATTCAGTTCTAATTCAGTTCTAATTCAGTTCTAGTTCAGTTCTAGTTTAGTTCCAGTTCCGTTCTAGTTCAGTTCTAATTCAGTTCTAGTTGTTTTTTCTAGTTCAGTTCTATATCGGTTCCAGTTCAGTTCTAGATTAGTTCGAGCTTAATTTAGATCCTCATTTCCATACTATAATTCTACCTTAAATTTTAGCTTCAGTTATGGTTCGATAACTTCTGTCAATGATGGGTTAAACGTCAACTTTAGATAATAAATGTTTAGTGTTTAAAACAAACGTTTTGTGTTAGTTTTATTAAGTTTTTAAATTATGTCTTTCTGTTTGTTTTTGTTGTTTTGGGTTCGGAATTTTATTTTTAATGCGCCAGGGTTGGGTGTTTATTTGACAGACATGTAATTTAAATGATGCAGCAAATAGCATCTAGTCATTCAACGGTTTTTAGCTGCTACATGCCGCATATTAAATGTCAAAAGACAATAGTGGAGTTTGCTGCTGTTGAAGATGTATGTGTGTGCTTTAACATGAATAATTGCTGAAAAGGTAACGCCTTTCAAAAGGAAATATTTATCTAAATATGTTGGCAACTTTAATATAATATTTATGTTGCTGTTGTTATGAAAACAAATTAAAAAAATCTAGATTTTTATAAAAATCAAAAAAAAATTTTCAAGCAGTTTTGAAAAAATTTAACGTATTTTTATGACAATTAGCAAATATGTTGCATATAAGGCTACTTGCATCCTCTCACCATTTCTTTGCCACACATCCTAATCACTTAATGTTCGTTCATGGCAAAGAATAATTAAAACCAAATTATAATGTTATTCACCGATTTTCTTTTGTCTTTTTGCAACCAACAACAAAAAACACTTCATCATATTCAAAATCACAGGTAACGGTGGAAAATCCAAAAAGGAAGAAAAGAAAAAAATTATATATTCTCACCTCTTTACAGACAATCTACGAACGAAACAACTCAATTAAGAAGATGATGTCAGTGCTACGCTGTGGCAAGTTAGACTCAAAAACAAAACTCAACAAGAAAAGAAAGAAGCTTTCAAAAAAACAACAACAAGTTACCGAAAACAACACAAAAGGCAACAAAACAATCTAAAAAGCCTTAAGACACTGTCTCTGTAACAACACCAACGAAAGCAACAAAAAAAAAAAAAGAAAAAGTACATTTTTAACATGAAGCATTCATTGCAACTGCAACATACAACCCCGTCTACAACAAGAACAAAACAAAATTATACAATTGCCAAAACACAAAACAGTGTCAAACATACGAACAAACAAACATAAAACCACGTCTAAAATATACAACAAATAGACGGACAGACAGACAGACAAGCAGACAACAAAAACAGCAACAAACATCCCAACCGGGAGAAATGAAATGATGTGAATTGAAGAATAAAAAGGAAAAGAAACAAGACAAACTGAAACTACAAGTGTGACTTGCAAATATGTAATCAAGCTCAAAAGGATCCTGATGCTGATGATGACGACGACGATGACGATGAGACAGACAACAGACTTTTTCCCCAAAAGAAAAAAGAACTTAATTTTTTTCTTTTTTTATGCTTTTGGGGTGAAATAAAGCGCAAAACTAAGAAAAGCATAAAGAGAACATAAAAATGCAAAAATCCAACAAAGTGAAAAATAAGAAACGCTGCATAAAATTACAAAAACAACAGCACAAGACCCAACAACATGCAGCAGCAAACAACTTGCAACAAAAGAAAAAAACTCTTGATTTAAATTTTAAAATCACAAAATGGAATTGCAACAACAACGACAAAAACAAACAACCTGCAACATTTTTCTGTGGACAATAAAAAATCTTTCCGAATTAATTAAAACGAAATTTTCGATTAATTTTTGACTTAAAAGAAATGTTCAATCAGCCAATTTTCGATACATCCTCGATTTATAGAAAATTTTCGATAAATCTTCGATTTATAGAAAATTTTCGATAAATCTTCGATTTATAGAAAATTTTAATTCGATTAAATCAAATCTTCGATTTATAGAAAATTTTCGATAAATCTTCGATTTATAGAAAATTTTCGATAAATCTTCGATTTATAGAAAATTTTCGATAAATCTTCGATTTATAGAAAATTTTCGATAAATCTTCGATTTATAGAAAATTTTCGATAAATCTTCGATTTATAGAAAATTTTCGATAAATCTTCGATTTATAGAAAATTTTCGATAAATCTTCGATTTATAGAAAATTTTCGATAAATCTTCGATTTATAGAAAATTTTCGATAAATCTTCGATTTATAGAAAATTTTCGATAAATCTTCGATTTATAGAAAATTTTCGATAAATCTTCGATTTATAGAAAATTTTCGATAAATCTTCGATTTATAGAAAATTTTCGATAAATCTTCGATTTATAGAAAATTTTCGATAAATCTTCGATTTATAGAAAATTTTCGATAAATCTTCGATTTATAGAAAATTTTCGATAAATCTTCGATTTATAGAAAATTTTCGATAAATCTTCGATTTATAGAAAATTTTCGATAAATCTTCGATTTATAGAAAATTTTCGATAAATCTTCGATTTATAGAAAATTTCGATAAATCTTCGATTTATAGAAATTTCGATAAATCTTCGATTTATAGAAAATTTTCGATAAATCTTCGATTTATAGAAAATTTTCGATAAATCTTCGATTTATAGAAAATTTTCGATAAATCTTCGATTTATAGAAAATTTTCGATAAATCTTCGATTTATAGAAAATTTCGATAAATCTTCGATTTATAGAAAATTTCGATAAATCTTCGATTTATAGAAAATTTTCGATAAATCTTCGATTTATAGAAAATTTTCGATAAATCTTCGATTTATAGAAAATTTTCGATAAATCTTCGATTTATAGAAAATTTTCGATAAATCTTCGATTTATAGAAAATTTTCGATAAATCTTCGATTTATAGAAAATTTTCGATAAATCTTCGATTTATAGAAAATTTTCGATAAATCTTCGATTTATAGAAAATTTTCGATAAATCTTCGATTTATAGAAAATTTTCGATAAATCTTCGATTTATAGAAAATTTTCGATAAATCTTCGATTTATAGAAAATTTTCGATAAATCTTCGATTTATAGAAAATTTTCGATAAATCTTCGATTTATAGAAAATTTTCGATAAATCTTCGATTTATAGAAAATTTTCGATAAATCTTCGATTTATAGAAAATTTTCGATAAATCTTCGATTTATAGAAAATTTCGATAAATCTTCGATTTATAGAAAATTTTCGATAAATCTTCGATTTATAGAAAATTTTCGATAAATCTTCGATTTATAGAAAATTTTCGATAAATCTTCGATTTATAGAAAATTTTCGATAAATCTTCGATTTATAGAAAATTTTCGATAAATCTTCGATTTATAGAAAATTTTCGATAAATCTTCGATTTATAGAAAATTTTCGATAAATCTTCGATTTATGGAAAATTTTCGATAAATCTTCGATTTATAGAAAATTTTCGATAAATCTTCGATTTATGGAAAATTTTCGATAAATCTTCGATTTATAGAAAATTTTCGATAAATCTTCGATTTATAGAAAATTTTCGATAAATCTTCGATTTATAGAAAATTTTCGATAAATCCTCGATTTATAGAAAATTTTCGATAAATCCTCGATTTATAGAAAATTTTCAATAAATCCTCGATTTATAGAAAATTTTCAGTAAATCCTCGATTTATAGAAAATTTTCAGTAAATCCTCGATTTATAGAAAATTTTCAGTAAATCCTCGATTTATAGAAAATTTTCAGTAAATCCTCGATTTATAGAAAATTTTCGATAAATCCATGATTTATAGAATTCTCTAATTATAAAAACATTTTCGATAAATTCCTATATTTTAATTTTTTTTAATTTTTTGTTTCAACTCGATAATTAATTTGTCTACATTTTGTATTAAGACTTATTTGAAATGTTATTACAAACTTTTGCTGGTTTTTAAGAAAATAATTTGATTTATTTTTTTTCTTAAAACAGTTACAATATTCAGCCGGTGTTCATGTCAAACAATTTTTTTGTTTATCAGAAAATAAAATTTATTTGAGATAAATTTCATGGATATTTTTTACGCTTTTCTAGTGAAATAAATTAAAGCAATAGATCATTTTATAAATTATGTGGCAATGGTGCAAAACCAACGAGAGAACAAAAAAAAACGCTTAAAATACATAAACTGCGATAATTCATTATTTTCATTATTATTTTAAAAATTTTTTTAACATAATTTTTGGTCGGAATTTTATTATTATTTATATTATTGACCAGATAATAGGAAACGTTTAATCAACTTTCATTTCGAAATGTATGTTTATGTTTATGTGGTTGTTATTGTTTTTGTTGTGTTTGGATCTTTTTTGTTTTTTCTTTGGTGGAAAATTATAAAAATAAAATTTAATAAATTTTCATTTGAAATTGTTGTATTTTTGCGGCTTAAAACTTAAATGACTGTTAAATTTTGTTTTTGTATTTTTATATTTTGAACAATATTTTACTGTTGGCTTTTTAATAAATATTGAAGGGTAAAAAAGATAAATCGAGTTAATCGAGAATGAAAAACAGCAGCAACAAAAACATGAAAAAATGATATAAAGAACAACTGGAATGAAAAGGAGAACCAAAAAAAAAAAAATTTAACAACGAGCAAAGTGAGTTTTTCTGTTTTCAGTTTTTTTTGCTTTTTTGCTTTTTTCGAAATTTGGTTTGCAGCAGCCGCTTTAAACCAAAAATTGGATTGTTGCATATGGATATGAATGTTTGATATGGATGTATGAATGTTAAACATGGCATTTTTCGGTTATTTAATTCTACCGTAAAATTGAGTTGTTCGAAGCACGCAGCAGGGTGTAGACCGTCAACAACCTACAAATATATATATATTTTTTTTGGAAAAGTCGACTAACAACTGATCAGTTTTAAATTGATAGAATCACATATTTAAAATATTTCATAAAAAAGCATAATTTAAGTTATTTAAACACAATACAAATTGAAAATACTTATTTCAGAGTTCTTTTAAAACCAACTTCGTTTTTAATAAAATTCCATAGAAATAAACAAACTATTTTCATTTTCTAAAAGAAAAACTATAAATTCATAAATAACATTTTTTAAAAAAATATATATTTTACGTACATAAAATGATTATCATACTTACATTCGCATTAAAATCATAAATTGCCAATATTTGACGCCGCTATCGGCAACCAGTCACACCAGCAAAAGAGAGCGTATTAACAACAAAAATAAAACTTATAAAAAAAAACTATATGCGATGTTGTATGTTTGGAATGAACGAACTACTGCTATAATTTATAGCTTCATATGGATAAAATATATATTTGTGAACAAGTAAAACTGCGAAAAAAATAATTTACTACTTGAAAAAAAAAAAAAAAACAAAAACAAAAAAAGTATCGAAAATTTCAAATCAACTGAAACTAAAAAAAATATATGTGAATAAACTATTTGAAACAGGCGAGCTGGACTCGGGAGAATATTGTTTTTATGAGATATAATCTGAATAATCTGATCTAGAATTGAACTACAACTGAAGCAAAAATCTAAACCAAAACCTGAATAAGAATCTTAACAAAAAGCTTAACTAGAATTTGACCAAGAATATGAACTAAGTCCTGAACTATTACATGAACCAATATATGAACTTGAGTATGAGTTATAATCTGAACTAGAACTTAACCAAAATCAAAATCAAAAGCTCAACTAAAATTGAAGTTAAAACTGAAGCTAAGGCTGAAGGTGGAACTGAACTAAAACAGAATTTAGTACCAAAGTAGGATCTTAAGCTAGATTTGAAGCAAAACCTAAAGCTTGAGTCGAAATTAGATCTGAAACCAGAAGTGAAGGTAGAACTATAACATGATGGAAGATAGAGAATTGAATATAAGACTTAATTTAGAACTGTAGCAAGTATTGAATATAGAATTGAGGTTAGAGCTTAAGCAAGAACCGAATTTTGATCTTATGCTAGAACTGATCTAGTATCAGAATGTGATTGTGTGCGATATTGCAAGTACATTACACCACACATTTGTGCTCTAATACACCCATCTCATCTAATGAAAGAAGGGATAAAGGCATTTCACAAAATATATTTGTAGCACAAAATTCGTTATTATTATAGCGATTAAAGTTTTATATAGAACGAGTTTCGGATCAAGGTTATCCTGCCGCTTGCTTTACAAATACTAAAGGAATTATAAGGCATTTGTGAATAGACTATTTGGATTGAAACCTTCAGATATCGCTAACAACAGAAGAAAAATACGATTTCAGTTCTGGATGGGGTATGATGAAACTGTCCAGAAATTCTATTCCCAACAAATAATTAAATTAAAAATAAATATATTTCTATTAATAATCATACAGCGTACAATGACATAGCAACCTTCAATTCAAGTTAAAATGTCTTTAATATCCCATACTATTGTACTTGTATTGTAGTTAGTTTTTCCAAAAATACTCTTAAATATATCTCCTTTAAAGAAGTTTGAGTGTTGTTTGTCAGTTGCGTTTCAAACACAATTTAAGATCTCATTACAAACAGATTTTCTTAGTTTTCAACTACTATTTTAATACCCTACACCACCACAAATGGTATAGAGGGTGTATTAACTTTGTCATTCCGTGTGTAACGCTAAGAATTCTTTCCCTTTCAAACCCCATAATAAATATATACTCTTGCATCAAATCAAAATCTGAACCGATTTAGATCTGTCATCTCTCAATCTTTGTTGACTCGCTTACATACACAAAAGTTGACAGATGTCAATAAAATTTCCTAATTAAAGCCGTTAAAAATTGGTTTATTATATTAAATGATATTGACCGATATATGAACCAATCGCCAAGTTTAGCAAAAACGTTATAGCAAAAAAATATATACGTTTGTGTTTACGTATTTACTTCACGAGAATTTGTGGTGTAGGGTATTGAAGATTCGGCATTCCTACTCGTTTATTTAAATATTTACTTTTAATATTTTTATTTTCATTATTTCACTTTTCCATTCAATTTCAGTTTCAGTTCAGTGAAATATTATTTATTAAAAGTGAATTCTCATAATAAAGATATGAAGTTCTTAAACAAACATATATTTAACTGCTTACACACACACACACACACACACATTCTCAGGTACACAAAATAATGTAAAATATTATTAAATGTGGCAAAGAGAATGAAAAAAAAACAACAACAACAACGATATATGTTGCATGTTTTTAACAATAAATTCTTAAATTAATAAATTGTCTTAATGAGTTGTACACAAGTAGTTATTTTACAAATACGACTGAAACTTTTGCACGTATGAGAATGTAAATGCTATTGATTACTATTGATATCAAACACACACACTCACTCACACTCACACCTGCATTTGTGTATGAGAGTTTTATTTTTTGGAAAACGAAAACTTTAACGTTTTCAAGTTTCAAGTCCATTTAAAAAAAAAAAAAAAAAGATTGTGTTAAAAGTATTGGCCTACAGATAGATTGTGGTTTCTGTAGCAGGAACCTGTTCACACTGCTTAAGCAACAAGTGTGTGTTGCATGTGCACGGACATGATAGAAGTGTGTGTGTGTATGTGATTTTTTTTATTTAGTTTTAATTAAACTACTTAAGATTGTCTTATAATTAATTGATGTACTTAAATGCCAGCAGTTTTATAAACGAAACAAATGGAAGTTGATTTGTATTTTGGTTTTTCATTGAATTTTAATTTTTGGCCAAATAATCAAAGAGTAATTAAAATTGTTAAAAGTTTTAAAGCAGGTTAAAGTCATTAATTAATTGCTAAAAGGAGGAGGGATAATAAACGGAAACTAATAGTGGTTTTAACATTACAACTTCAATGGAATTTAAATAAAAACTGAACTCGAATCTAAAATTGCATCTGAAAAAAAGAGAACTGAATTGCAAGCTGAACTAGAATCTGATGTAGAATAGAAACATACATCTGAACTGGAATATGAACTAGGATCCTAACATGAATCTAAATATGAATGTGAAAGATCAGCACTAGAATCTGAAATATTAAGAGATAAACTAAAATTTCAAGTAGAATCTGAACCAAAATCTGGAATATAATCTTAGATAGAATTTGAACTAGAAAATAGAGTTTAATATGAACTAGAATCTTAATTAGAATCTAATCTAGTACTTGAACAACAATCTGAAGAATCTAAAATTGAATACGAATAAATCTCAATTAGAATTTGAACTGAACTAGAATCAGAACCAAATTGTATAGTAGAATATTAACCAAACTCTTAATCTGAGGAACAATCCGAAGTTTAATGCGATCAGTTCTAATTCAGTTAAAATTTGACTTCAGATTAGTTTTCAGTTTCTTGTTCAGGTCATTTTTTCAGAACCTTAACATGAGTGTAAATTCAAGCCAGAATTAGGACTTGAAATTTAATCTGAAGTGAAATTTTAACTGAATAAGAACTGAACTAGAAATGAACTTAAGCTGAACTAAAACTGAAGTAGAACTGAACTAGAACTGAACTAGAAATGAATTAGAACTGAAGTATAATTGAACTAGAACTGAAGTAGAACTGAACTAGAACTGAACTAGAACTGAACTAGAACTGAAGTAGAACTGAACTAGAACTGAACTAGAACTGAACTAAAACTGAAGTAGAACTGAACTAGAACAGAACTAGAACTGAACTAGAACTGAAGTAGAACTGAACTAGAAGTGAAGTAGAACTAAACTAGAACTGAACTAGAACTGAACTAGAACTGAACTAGAACTGAACTAAAACTGAAGTAGAACTGAACTAGAACTGAACTAGAAATGAATTAGAACTGAAGTATAATTGAACTAGAACTGAAGTAGAACTGAACTAGAACTGAACTAGAACTGAACTAAAACTGAAGTAGAACTGAACTAGAACTGATCTAGAACTGAACTACAACTGAACTAGAACTGAAGTAGAACTGAACTAGAACTGAACTAGAACTGAACTAAAACTGAAGTAGAACTGAACTAGAACAGAACTAGAACTGAACTAAAACTGAAGACAGTACTAGAACTGAACTAAAACTGAAGTATAATTGAACTAGAACTGAACTAAAACTGAAGTATAATTGAACTAGAACTGAACTAGAACTGAACTAGAACTAAACTAAAACTGAAGTAGAACTGAACTAGAACAGAACTAGAACTGAACTAAAACTGAAGTATAATTGAACTAGAACTGAACTAGAACTAAACTAAAACTGAAGTAGAACTGAACTAGAACAGAACTAGAACTGACCTAAAACTGAAATATAATAGAACTGTACTAAAACTGAACTAGAACTGAAGTAGAACTGAACTAGAACAGAACTAGAACTGAACTAAAACTGAAGTGTAATTGAACTAGAACTGTACTAGAACTGAACTAGAACTGAACTAGAACCGAACTAAAACTGAACTAGAACTGAAGTAGAACTGAACTAGAACAGAACTAGAACTGAACTAAAACTAAAGTATGATTGAACTAGAACTGAACTAGAAATGAACTAAAACTGAACTAGAACTGAACTAGAACTGAACTAGAACAGAACTAGAACTCAACTAAAACTGAAGTATGATTGAACTAGAACAGAACTAGAACTGAACTAAAACTGAAGTATAATTGAACTAGAACTGAACTAGAACTGAACTAAAACTGAACTAGAACTGAACTAGAACTGAACTAGAACTGAAGTATAATTGAACTAGAACTGAACTAGAACTGAACTAAAACTGAACTAGAACTGAAGTAGAACTGAACTAGAACTGAACTAAAACTGAAGTATAATTGAACTAGAACTGAACTAGAACTGAACTAAAACTGAACTAGAACTGAACTAGAACTGAACTAGAACTGAACTAGAACAGAACTAGAACTCAACTAAAACTGAAGTATGATTGAACTAGAACTGAACTAGAACTGAACTAAAACTGAAGTATAATTGAACTAGAACTGAACTAGAACTGAACTAAAACTGAAGTATAATTGAACTAGAACTGAACTAGAACTGAACTAGAACTGAACTAAAACTGAACTAGAACTGAACTAGAACAGAACTAGAACTCAACTAAAACTGAAGTATAATTGAACTAGAAGTGAATTAGAACTGAACTAAAACTAAACTAGACCTGATGTAGAACTGAACTAAAACTGAATTAGAACTGTATTAGAGTTTTGACCAGAATCTGAACTAGAGAGGTTTAAACTGAACTGGAACTGAACTTATAATTCTTTTCAAGTTTGTTGTCTCAAATTAAAGTCCAAAATCATTATAGTTTGTTACAATCACACTGTTATTGCTAGTGTAAACGCCACCTTAAAACTTGTCACACAAAAATTGTTATTCAAAATTTTGTAATAGTTTTTCATATCTGTCCCTCCGTCTGCCCGTCCATCTATCTGTCTGTCTGCCTTTTACGTTTTTCTTTATGTATTTTATAAGTTTCTTTAAGGTTTTTCTTCTCTTTTACCTTTAAATTTATAATTTTTGTCTTTATATGTGTTTGTGTTTTTGTATGTGTATGTTACTTAAAATATTTCATTTTTGTTGTTGTTGTTGCTTTTTGCAAATGTCAACCATAACTGAACACAATCAATAATTACAATTAACTGAGTATTAAATATTTATTTAGTTGCTTTTATTTACACAATATTTATTTAAGTTTTTTATTTATTTTTTTTCTGTATTTTTATGGCACAAAATTGTCATTGTTGTTATTGTTATTGTTGCTGTTGTTGTTGACGTTGGTTGGTTGTCTTAAATGTTTAATAACAAAAATAACAAGTATAAATGTTATATTCGGTTATGCCGAATCTTCAATACCCTACAACAAAAATGCCTAAGAAATAAATACATGTATATTATACGCACATATACAGTCACAAACGAATTCAATATATGAATGTATTTCTTATATAACAAAGAGGCCTTAATGTGTCATAAAATTAGTTATATTTTTTGTTATAACATTTTTTCTACTGAACCGATTTTGGTGATTTTTGGAATAGTGATAAAATACATATTTCCTGATATTATGGAAAAATATTATTTTAATTTGTCGCTTTTGTAATTGATAATTTTATGAAAGTTCTTCCCTTTAATCAAGATGATGTCTCGGATATCGGCCTATAACGCTTAACATATAAAACCGATTTTGCTGGTTTTATATAGGAAACTTCTCAGGACTGAAGCAAACACTTAGATCAAATTTCGTTGAGCTCTCTCAATTAATGCAGATTTGATTTTGATTTATATACATTATGGGGTCTTCGATGATTCCTTCTTAACGTTACACACGGAATGACAAGATTAATATACCCTCTTCACCACTTGTGGTGGTGGAGGGTATGAAAAGAGTACAGAAATAATAATAAAAAAATTTAAAAAAAGTAACCTGTCAGAGTTAACTTTAGTTTATGTTTGTTCAATTTAATGTTCATGTTAAAATTTTTGTTGTTGTTGTTGTTGTTTTTTCGTTTTTTTCTTTTTGTTGTAATTTATTTATTTTTAATTTTTTTCTTTAATTTATTTGTAAATTTTTATATATTTTTTAAGATTTATGTTTAAATAGCGTGTTAATTAATGTCGTTACGTAATATTTTAATCAACCCATTTTATATGAAATCCAACAAAGAGGTTTAAGACATTTTGTTGTTGTTGTTGTTGTGGTTATTTGGCATAATGTTTACAATTTGTGATCTTATTAGAAGATAAGCTGATGGAGACAAACGGACAGACAGATATAAAGACATTTATTAATATTAAAAAAAAACCTTTCACAGAGTTAATTAAAAAGTAATGCAAATTATTCAAATCGAGAAGTTTTATTACATAGAAAATAATGCGTTTTTTTTAAACTAACCAAAATCTGTGATTATATTCCATTTTTAAAATTTTCAAAAATAAACTAAAAATTATAAAATCGTTTAAATTATTATTTATTTAAATAGTTTATCTCTTAATTACATAGAATGTAATTCAAAAACTTACAAAAAATATATAAAATCGTTAAAAACTAAGTAAATATAGCAATTTTGACCAAAATAATCTTAATCCATTCACAATAAATTTCAAATATTTCACTTTTCAAAATGAGAACAAAAGTAAACTAAATTCGTGATAACTTTTTAAGATTTTTAACAATATTTCCAAATAATTAAAATCGTTAATATATCTGCATTTTCCAACAATAAGTCTAATCCATGATTTATTCTTCAATATTTAAAAAATCAATTAAAAATATAAAAATCGTTTAGAACTCTAGAAATGAAGCGACTTTGATGAAAGTAACTTTTATTTCATGATCAGTACTTCCAATTTTTATTTAAAATATTAAATTCATTTATAATTTAGTAATTACAGCGCTTTTTGCTAAAACAAGCCTAATATATGTTCAATCATAAAATCGATAGTTTAAATCACTTGTGATAAAATTTTAAACCTTTTTCGGAAGCCATCTCAATTTAAAATCTACTACACTTTTGGATACCTCTTTTGTACTCTTCAATTCTCCTTTAACCAGAGCCAAAATATCACTGGGTTTGGCTCTATTCAGTATGGAGGCTTTGATCTCTTGGTACAAATATTACATTATTCTTCTTGAAACACTTAAGGCCTTGTTTGCCATAGTGACAGGACGCCTAAAATTTTATTTGCCGCAACTGTATTTTGCTTTTTAGGAAACTTTGACTTTGTCTTTGGTTACATTAGCAACATAAATTTTTGATCAGGAAGTTCAGTTGCCGGAACATACGTTTCGTCATGCATTATGCGGTAAGAATATTTTTTTTTTAAACTTGACTTTAGTTTCCGTACTTCGTTTTGGCCTCTAAATTTTTAGCAGAGTTCATGTCAGGAACTTTTTGATAGTTGTATGTTTTTAAAGCTATATTTGTACTAACTTTTCGTACCAAATAGTCCGAGCGTTGATCAAACCGGTTAGCTTTCCTATCAGATGTCTTGGGAGTTTGAGAAACATTATATGAACCATTCCTTATACCTGAAGCAGGTTTTCTATCAACGGACAAGTTTTCCTAGTACTATTCCTGCACGAAAGAACTTTGAATTTTTGTAGGTACTTGGACACACAAAAATATGGGTTTTGTTGATAAACTTTTTACAAAGGTAACTTGTTCAAAACAGATATCAGATGATACTTGACTTAAAAGTGTTAATGATTAACGTTATTACTTCCATACAAAAATTTATGTTGCCTCAATTTATAAATAAACTTTTCACAACTTTTCCAAATTTCAAATAACTGACGTGGCCAACATTGGAGATTCACCGACTACAACCCTGACCAGATAAGTTAAAATCTTTAAAACGATTAACGCTTCTCAGAAATTTTTCGATCTCATTACTTCTATAAATTTATAAATTAACTTTTTATAACTTTTTCAAATATCAAATAACTGACGTGACCAACATTGGAGATTCACCGACTACAACCCTGACCACATAAGTACTTGTACTAATCCACTCGAACTTGCAAACACCACAGTTCTTATCATGCGATAATTTATTAAATTTCGTACTTTATTCAAGTACGAAATTAACGTAATTATTTAACAAAAAAAGTTTAGACACACTGTACTGCGTTTATAGCAAAAAGAGCTTAATCCATAATCACTTTTAAAAATTTAAGAAGTCGGCTAAAAATGTTGAAACATTTATGTTGTTTAATAATGCATACTTTGTCCAAAATAATTATGGATTAAGATCACTTTTCATTCAATTTAAAAAATGTCAAAAGTTTTCATATCTCCATAATTAATGCGTTTTGGACCAGAATAAGCTAACTCGATGATTTATGAAACTTCCATTATTTACATTTAATATTCATATCAAATTCATTTTCACGAGCTGATATTTTAAACTCTGAAACTTTGTTTATCACAAATTTTATTTAATTTATATTTTAGTGGTTTTCAATTTAAACTACTTAATTTGTGATAACGACATTAAAATAAGAAATACACACAATGACATTGAAAATAATTCTCTTTAGAATTGTTGTTGGTATTTAGCGTCAGTTGGAGAAATCAAAATAAATTTAAATATTTATTTATCGGTGCTATTGTGACATCCATAACTGTAGAAAATCCATAATTTGTTTTAGTGTTTTTTTTACTTTACTTTACGCCGCAAACACACAACTTTGTGTTTTCTATTTTTATCAAAATTATTTAAATATTTTTTTATGTTTTTGTTTTAATTCTTTTTCAGAAATAATTTTTTTTAAAATATAAAAATATTTTTTTTCTTTGTTATTTTAGTTTCTCTTCTAATTCTTGACGATTTGTTTGGTTTTGTTTGTTATTTAAAATTCTTTTAATTTTAGTTCCATTTGTTTTGCTCTAACAGGCGTTAAATCGATATAAATCTATAGTTTTCTAATACAAAAAAACAGAAATGAAATGTTTAGATCAATTTACCTCCAGTCTAATATTGGCCACGCTGTCGTTGGCCGCATGTATAGTGAGAGCAGAATTTCTAATATCAGTTTTGGAAGATCTTAAGCAACCGAATCGTGAAGTGGATCGTAATATAAATATTTTGTTGATCATTAACACGACTTTATATTTGATATTGGCAATATTTAGTGTTTTATTGATATATGCCATTATTAAGGTAACATATACATTCCGAATTCATCTGAAATCTAAACAAAATTTCTGAATTTCCTTTTAGAAGCGTCATACTTTAATGCTACCCTGGTTAATAACGGCTCTAGCGAGTATCTCATGTGAAATTTTATTTGTGCTTTATATTTCGGCTAAAGGTCATGGTAAACAAATATTATTTATTTTGATAGGATCTGGTAAGTATTGGGGTCTCAGGTCCACTAATATTTTTATTTTTTATTATTGTTTTTTTTTTTTAACTTCCAGCTCTTGGTATTTGGATTGTTTGGATAATGTTGTCATTGTTTAAATCAATACGTCAAGAAAATCGTTCAAAAGATTTGGAAAGTATTCAGGGTTATCGTTATAGTCTCACAAGATCGGAAGATGTTTGTAATTCCTATGTGTTATAATTTAACATAAAAATTGTAAATTATTAAAAAAATGCTAAAGAATTTTAATATCAAGTGAAAGCATTCGCTTTTTTAAGAAACTAATCCGGTTCGCGGCACCATTTGAAATACAAATTAAAAGCCACAAATTGATTATTTTCAACTTTTAATATAATTATTTTGAAACAAATATTAATATTAAAAAAATAATAGTGTTTAAAATACTAATCCGTTACGCAGTACCAAAATTATATTTCAAATATTTATTCAGTTTCCAGGAACTTTCAAAATATATAATGGGCCTATAATATAATAAACTGAAAAATTCCTAAAATTTTAAGAAATCACTTCAAATGAACTTAAAAAATGTTTTTAACAAAACAGTTTCATGAAATATTTATCCGGTTCGCAGCACCAAAAGAAGACACTTTTTCAGCTGCTTTGCCACGCAGCAGTAGTAGTACTTAAATTGTAAGCCAGTTCACAGGACCCTCTCTTACTAACAATTTTTATTGTTTAATATTTCCGAAGCCTTGATATTAAAGGTGGAACATATATGAAAAAAATTCTGAATTTAGAAGATTTGCAACACGATTTGTAAAAGACATTTTAAATACCATTTCAGCTCCCTTGACACCCAACGAATTAATGCTTAGATAAAATTTTAAACTGAAATTAAACTAATAATTATAGTCCGAATCGAAGGACCATTGATAACAAAGGATTTCTACACTTCAAACTAATTCAGAAGCAGAAAAGCTGATTTAAAATTTAAAAGTAAAATTTTAGTTGATTTAAAAAATAAGAACCCTCTAGCACCAATATTTTCAGATAAGTGTAGAATTATTTCCTGCTTCTGGTTCGCAGCGCCATCTCAAAAACACCAATTTAATTAATTTAAAATCAAATCTTCAAATTTGTATTCTGAAATCTAATTTCTGAAATAATTATCCGGCTCGCTGCAGATTTAAAACTAGAGTATCATTTGATTTAAAAGATGCTTTTCTTTATGAATAAAATTAGAAAAGAAATGTTATACAGTGCAAGCTGTAGTCTGTCTACATGTCAGATTCTAGTCTGTCTATAGCCCAGACTGTTTTATTGACAGACTTAAATCCATCTACAGTTCAGATTGTAGTTTGTATACTGTCCAGACTATAGTTTGTATACAGTCCAGACTATAGTTTGTATACAGTCCAGACTATAGTTTGTATACAGTCCAGACTGTAGTTTATATACAGTCCAGACTGTAGATTGTATACAGTCCACACTGTAGTTTGTATACAGTCCAGACTATAGTTTGTATACACTACAGACTGTAGTTTATATACAGTCCAGACTATAGTTTGTATACAGTCCAGACTATAGTTTGTATACAGTCCAGACTGCAGTTTGTATACAGTCCAGACTGCAGTTTGTATACAGTCCAGACTGCAGTTTGTATACAGTCCAGACTGCAGTTTGTATACAGTCCAGACTGTAGTTTGTATACAGTCTAGACTATAGTTTGTATACAGTCCAGACTATAGTTTGTATACAGTCCAGACTATAGTTTGTATACAGTCCAGACTGTAGTTTATATACAGTCCAGACTGTAGATTGTATACAGTTCAGGCTGTAGTTTGCATACAGTCCAGACTATAGTTTGTATACAGTCCAGACTATAGTTTGTATACAGTCCAGACTGTAGTTTATATACAGTCCAGACTGTAGATTGTATACAGTTCAGGCTGTAGTTTGCATACAGTCCAGACTATAGTTTGCATACAGGCCAGACTATAGTTTGCATACAATTCAAACTGTAGTTTGTATACAGTCCACACTGTAGTTTGTATACAGTCCAGACTATAGTTTGTATACACTACAGACTGTAGTTTATATACAGTCCAGACTATAGTTTGTATACAGTCCAGACTGTAGTTTGTATACAGTCCAGACTGCAGTTTGTATACAGTCCAGACTGCAGTTTGTATACAGTCCAGACTGTATTTTGTATACAGTCCAGACTATAGTTTGTATACAGTCCAGACTATAGTTTGTATACAGTCCA
>PYHX02000413.1:12345033-12374711 GCA_004302925.2 Cochliomyia hominivorax
TTACAGGTAATGTCTGGAATATAAGAATCTATAGCTGGTGCTGTTGTTGATGATGATGACTATGAGATGTTGTTTTTGTTGTTGTTGTTAATGTTGTATTGTAGACATTGTTGTAAAACAATTTAAGGAGTCAGACCGTATGGATCTTATAAAATAAAATTCAATCGCAATTGGCTGACGTTAAATGGCGATGTAAAAAATTTTCGTGCGTTAATTGAGTTGTTAAATGTCTATTGAGCTTGTATACGTATGTTATGGAGAAGAGGAAAGGAAAATTATGTGATGGTAGTTTGGCATACCAGTGGTGAATTTTAAAAGTAATTCTCAAAATAGATTTTACTTCAGACTTTAGTTTAGATTCTAGTTTTGATACCAGTTGAGATCTCAATTGAAAATCTAGTCAGATTGAGATTCTAGTTCAGACTCTTGTAGTTCAGATTCTAGTTGAGATAGATAACAGCTGACATTTTAGTTCGGACAGCTGAAGTTCAGTTCTTGCTCAGTTCTAGTTCGGTTCCAATTCAGTTCTAGTTCTGTTCTAGTTAAGTTCGGTGCTATTTCAGTTCTAGTTTAGTTCAGTTTTAATTCAGTTCTGTTCTGTTTCAGTTTTAGATCTGTTCTAGTTATATTCTAGTTAAGTTCTAGTTCGGTTCCAGCTTAGTTCTAGTTCAGTTCTAGTTCAGTTCCCAGTTCAGTTTATTTTAAAAATTTCTGGAAAACTTCAGATTGTAAAAATTTATTTTTATTTAAATGGGTTTTGTAAACAAAAGTTTCCAACATTTATTAAGTTATACAATTTGTAACAGGTGACTTATAATTCAGCCCACTCTCATGGCGATATTATATTGGATTTGTATATGCATTTCTCTGCCACCATAGCAAATATTACATTATTCAAATAGGCTTACGTTTTATAGGCTTTACGAAAGCAAATTTACTAAAACACGAGAAAAAAAATTAAAGAAACAACAAAGCGAAACAGCAATCCATGTCGGCTGTCATTCTAAGATGTGAACTCATTTGTACAGGGAAATGCTTAAAGGATACCTGGAAACTATGCTATAAATGTTAAGGCATCAAATATACAACAAGAACAAATGCTTTTATAATGAAGCTTGAAATAAAACAAAATACTCTCGAAACAACATCATCACTATCATCAACCAAACAAACAGCAACAACACTACAAGCAACAACAACAGCAGCAGCAGTAATAACAGTAGCTGTAGCAGCATCACCACCAACTGATTTAAGTTATTCTGCCAGTTTTAACAGCAGCAAATCTATTTTGGCTAAATAATCAACCACCCGACCGAACGGGTCAAATGGCCAAGACACATCTTCATCTGTTTCTCAGTGAATATGTAGAAATTTGTTATGCCACATACACACAAACAAACACTCGTATGTAGCATGTGTTTATGTTGCAGCAACAACAACAAACACTACCACTTATTATATTTATAATGTAGCGCTACCGTTGGCATTTGTCAACCCACGTGTTGTCAGTAGTTAGTGTATGTTATGTATGTTTGTGTGTAAGTTGCTGTTGTTATCCTGTGTAGTAATTTTCTTTGTATTTTGCTGTTGTTGTTAGTTTTTATTTGTCTACAACAACTGTTTGTTTCTATACTTGCAACAACTTGCCTCGTTTTGTTGCCGGTGTTCACTTTAATTATGTTAAATGTTTTAAAAATTGGTTTCACTATTCACTGCAATTTTCCTCAACTCTTTCCTGTCCAATTCTATCCTGCCTTCCTTCCTCTCTTCAGTTCGTAAAACGTTTGTCGCTGTTTTTTTTTATTTTTCTTTTTACTGTTGTTGCAACATCAACTACCACCATTTAGTGAAACACACTCACACACACAAACTCACTCCCAAACAGATCTCATTGTAGAACACTGGGTTGTCATTTTGTCATTGCAAGGTGGATAATTGGTCATTTGGTATGTGCACACGTGTAAGGTGACTTGTTTGCCTGTCAACATTTTCACAAAATAGTTTAATATGCACGTTGTTGCAAATATATCTGTGACAATATGTATGTAGATATGTATGTATGTATGTATGTATGTATGTATGTATGTATGTATGTATGTATGTATGCCATGTATGTATGTATGTATGTATGTATTTCATTTAATAGAGGACATATTCCTACTTCATACTCCGGCCTTAATAGTTGAGTTTATAAAATTCGTTTTAGTCAATGTTTCTGTTACGTTTTTTTTTTTTCTTTTTTTTGTCGCGTTTCCGTTCTCTATTCGATTTGGTATTCAGTCTGTCATTGAATTATGTTGTAAATTAAATGAATTATAGCATTCAATTGTTGTGAATTTGCTTACGGTCTACCAAGAATTTTTCGCTTTTTTGTCTTTATGTGAAAACAGCTTTTTTCATGCAATTTTATTTTTTTTCGGCAAAACCGCATGTGTTAGTGATGTGGTTTTATAAGTATATGTTGTGTAATGTAATTTTCATTCCAGATGCCAGTGGCAGAGAGAATAAGATTATTGTTGGAAAATTAAATTTCAACTAATTTAAAAACTATAAAATAATTGTGGACAGTTTTGAGATCATGCCTGAAAGACACTTCGACATCAGACTACATTCGTTATACTTCAGCTCGGAAAGGATAAAAAGAAAACGAGCAGTATAGAACTAAAATAAATTTCACTGTAAATTTATTCCAGATTCTGACATCAAATTATCCGTTTTTAGATTCCAAAAACAAATTATCGTTTACTACATTATTTTGAACTGAACTAGAACTAAATTAGAACTGAACTAGAACTGAACTAGAACTGAACTAAAACTGAACTAGAACTGAACTAGAACTAAACTAGAACTGAACTAGAATTAAACTAGATCTGAACTAGAACTGAACCAGAAGCTGGACTAAAAGCTGAACTTAGAAGCTTAACTAGAAGCAGAACTGGAAGCTGAGCTAGAAGCTGAACTAAAAAGCTGAACTAAAGCTGAACTAGAAGCTGAACTAGAAGCTGAATTAGAAACTGAACTAGAAGCTGAACTAGAAGTTTGAACTTGAAGCTGAACTAGAAACTGAACTAGAAACTGAACTAGAAGCTGAACTAGAAGCTGAACTAGAAGCTGAACTAGAAGCTGATTTAGAAGCTGAACTAGAAGCTGAACTAGAAGCTGAACTAGAAGCTGAACTAGAAGCTGAACTAGAAGCCGAATTAGAAGCTGAACTAGAAGCTGATTTAGAAGCTGAACTAGAAGCTGAACTAGAAGCTGAACTAGAAGCTGAACTAGAAGCTGAACTAGAAACTGAACTAGAAACTGAACTAGAAGCTGAACTAGAAGCTGAACTAGAAGCTGAACTAGAAGCTGATTTAGAAGCTGAACTAGAAGCTGAACTAGAAGCTGAACTAGAAGCTGAACTAGAAGCTGAACTAGAAGCCGAATTAGAAGCTGAACTAGAAGCTGATTTAGAAGCTGAACTAGAAGCTGAACTAGAAGCTGAACTAGAAGCTGAACTAGAAGCCGAATTAGAAGCTGAACTAGAAGCTGATTTAGAAGCTGAACTAGAAGCTGAACTAGAAGCTGAACTAGAAGCTGAACTAGAAGCTGAACTAGAAGCTGATTTAGAAGCTAACTAGAAGCTGAACTAGAAGCTGAACTAGAAGCTGAACTAGAAGCTGAACTAGAAGCCGAATTAGAAGCTGAACTAGAAGCTGAACTAGAAGCTGAACTAGAAGCTGAATTAGAAGCTGAACTAGAAGCTGAACTAGAAGCTGAACTAGAAGCTGAACTAGAAGCTGAACTAGAAGCCGAATTAGAAGCTGAACTAGAAGCTGATTTAGAAGCTGAACTAGAAGCTGAACTAGAAGCTGAACTAGAAGCTGAACTAGAAGCTGAACTAGAAGCTGAACTAGAAGCAGAACTGGAAGCTGAGCTAGAAGCTGAACTAGAAGCTGAACTAGAAGCTGAACTAAAACTGAACTAGAACTGAACTAGAACTGAACCAGAACTGAACTAGAACTAAACTAGAACTGTACTAGAATTAAGCTAGATCTGAACTAGAACTGAACCAGAAGCTGAACTAAAAGCTGAACTAGAAGCTTAACTAGAAGTAGAACTGGAAGCTGAACTGGAAGCTGAACTAAAAGCTGAACTAGAAACTGAACTAGAAACTGAACTAGAAACTGAACTAGAAGCTGAATTAGAAACTGAACTAGAAGCTGAATTAGAAACTGAACTAGAAGCTGAACTAGAAGTTGAACTAGAAGCTGAACTAGAAACTGAACTAGAAACTGAACTAGAAGCTGAACTAGAAGCTGATTTAGAAGCTGAACTAGAAGCTGAACTAGAAGCTGAACTAGAAGCTGAACTAGAAGCTGAACTAGAAGCTGAACTAGAAGCTGAACTAGAAGCTGAACTAGAAGCTGAACTAGAAGCTGATTTAGAAGCTGATTTAGAAGCTGAACTAGAAGCTGAACTAGAAGCTGAACTAGAAGCTGAACTAGAAGCTGAACTAGAAGCTGAACTAGAAGCTGAACTAGAAGCTGAACTAGAAGCTGAATTAGAAGCTGAACTAGAAGCTGAACTAGAAACTGAACTAGAAACTGAACTAGAAGCTGAACTAGAAGCTGAACTAGAAGCTGAACTAGAAGCTGATTTAGAAGCTGAACTAGAAGCTGAACTAGAAGCTGAACTAGAAGCTGAACTAGAAGCTGAACTAGAAGCCGAATTAGAAGCTGAACTAGAAGCTGATTTAGAAGCTGAACTAGAAGCTGAACTAGAAGCTGAACTAGAAGCTGAACTAGAAGCTGAACTAGAAGCCGAATTAGAAGCTGAACTAGAAGCTGATTTAGAAGCTGAACTAGAAGCTGAACTAGAAGCTGAACTAGAAGCTGAACTAGAAGCTGAACTAGAAGCTGATTTAGAAGCTGAACTAGAAGCTGAACTAGAAGCTGAACTAGAAGCTGAACTAGAAGCTGAACTAGAAGCCGAATTAGAAGCTGAACTAGAAGCTGAACTAGAAGCTGAACTAGAAGCTGAATTAGAAGCTGAACTAGAAGCTGAACTAGAAGCTGAACTAGAAGCTGAACTAGAAGCTGAACTAGAAGCCGAATTAGAAGCTGAACTAGAAGCTGATTTAGAAGCTGAACTAGAAGCTGAACTAGAAGCTGAACTAGAAGCTGAACTAGAAGCTGAACTAGCTACTAGAAGCAGAACTGGAAGCTGAGCTAGAAGCTGAACTAGAAGCTGAACTAGAAGCTGAACTAAAACTGAACTAGAACTGAACTAGAACTGAACCAGAACTGAACTAGAACTAAACTAGAACTGTACTAGAATTAAACTAGATCTGAACTAGAACTGAACCAGAAGCTGAACTAAAAGCTGAACTAGAAGCTTAACTAGAAGTAGAACTGGAAGCTGAACTGGAAGCTGAAACTAAAAGCTGAACTAGAAACTGAACTAGAAACTGAACTAGAAGCTGAATTAGAAACTGAACTAGAAGCTGAATTAGAAACTGAACTAGAAGCTGAACTAGAAGTTGAACTAGAAGCTGAACTAGAAACTGAACTAGAAACTGAACTAGAAGCTGAACTAGAAGCTGATTTAGAAGCTGAACTAGAAGCTGAACTAGAAGCTGAACTAGAAAGCTGAACTAGAAGCTGAACTAGAAGCTGAACTAGAGCTGAACTAGAAGCTGAACTAGAAGCTGAACTAGAAGCTGAACTAGAAGCTGAACTAGAAGCTGATTTAGAAGCTGAACTAGAAGCTGAACTAGAAGCTGAACTAGAAGCTGAACTAGAAGCTGAACTAGAAGCCGAATTAGAAGCTGAACTAGAAGCTGAACTAGAAGCTGAACTAGAAGCTGAATTAGAAGCTGAACTAGAGCTGAACTAGAAGCTGAACTAGAAGCTGAACTAGAAGCTGCACTAGAAGCGAATTAGAAGCTGAACTAGAAGCTGATTTAGAAGCTGAACTAGAAGCTGAACTAGAAGCTGAACTAGAAGCTGAACTAGAAGCTGAACTAGAAGCTGAACTAGAAGCAGAACTGGAAGCTGAGCTAGAAGCTGAACTAGAAGCTGAACTAGAAGCTGAACTAGAAGCTGAACTAGAAGCTGATTTAGAAGCTGATTTAGAAGCTGAACTAGAAGCTGAACTAGAAGCTGAACTAGAAGCTGAACTAGAAGCTGAACTAGAAGCTGAACTAGAAGCTGAACTAGAAGCTGAATTAGAAGCTGAACTAGAAGCTGAACTAGAAGCTGAACTAGAAACTGAACTAGAAACTGAACTAGAAGCTGAACTAGAAGCTGAACTAGAAGCTGAACTAGAAGCTGATTTAGAAGCTGAACTAGAAGCTGAACTAGAAGCTGAACTAGAAGCTGAACTAGAAGCTGAACTAGAAGCCCGAATTAGAAGCTGAACTAGAAGCTGATTTAGAAGCTGAACTAGAAGCTGAACTAGAAGCTGAACTAGAAGCTGAACTAGAAGCTGAACTAGAAGCCGAATTAGAAGCTGAACTAGAAGCTGATTTAGAAGCTGAACTAGAAGCTGAACTAGAAGCTGAACTAGAAGCTGAACTAGAAGCTGAACTAGAAGCTGATTTAGAAGCTGAACTAGAAGCTGAACTAGAAGCTGAACTAGAAGCTGAACTAGAAGCCGAATAGAAGCTGAACTAGGAAAGCTGAACTAGAAGCTGAACTAGAAGCTGAACTAGAAGCTGAACTAGAAGCTTGAACTGAGAAGCTGAACTAGAAGCTGAACTAGAAGCTGAACTAGAAGCCGAATTAGAAGCTGAACTAGAAGCTGATTTAGAAGCTGAACTAGAAGCTGAACTAGAAGCTGAACTAGAAGCTGAACTAGAAGCTGAACTAGAAGCTGAACTAGAAGCAGAACTGGAAGCTGAGCTAGAAGCTGAACTAGAAGCTGAACTAGAAGCTGAACTAAAACTGAACTAGAACTGAACTAGAACTGAACCAGAACTGAACTAGAACTAAACTAGAACTGTACTAGAATTAAACTAGATCTGAACTAGACTGAACCAGAAGCTGAACTAAAAGCTGAACTAGAAGCTTAACTAGAAGTAGAACTGGAAGCTGAACTGGAAGCTGAACTAAAAGCTGAACTAGAAACTGAACTAGAAACTGAACTAGAAGCTGAATTAGAAACTGAACTAGAAGCTGAATTAGAAACTGAACTAGAAGCTGAACTAGAAGTTGAACTAGAAGCTGAACTAGAAACTGAACTAGAAACTGAACTAGAAGCTGAACTAGAAGCTGATTTAGAAGCTGAACTAGAAGCTGAACTAGAAGCTGAACTAGAAGCTGAACTAGAAGCTGAACTAGAAGCTGAACTAGAAGCTGAACTAGAAGCTGAACTAGAAGCTGAACTAGAAGCTGAACTAGAAGCTGATTTAGAAGCTGAACTAGAAGCTGAACTAGAAGCTGAACTAGAAGCTGAACTAGAAGCTGAACTAGAAGCCGAATTAGAAGCTGAACTAGAAGCTGAACTAGAAGCTGAACTAGAAGCTGAATTAGAAGCTGAACTAGAAGCTGAACTAGAAGCTGAAACTAGAAGCTGAACTAGAAGCTGCACTAGAAGCCGAATTAGAAGCTGAACTAGAAGCTGATTTAGAAGCTGAACTAGAAGCTGAACTAGAAGCTGAACTAGAAGCTGAACTAGAAGCTGAACTAGAAGCTGAACTAGAAGCAGAACTGGAAGCTGAGCTAGAAGCTGAACTAGAAGCTGAACTAGAAGCTGAACTAAAACTGAACTAGAACTGAACTAGAACTGAACCAGAACTGAACTAGAACTAAACTAGAACTGTACTAGAATTAAACTAGATCTGAACTAGAACTGAACCAGAAGCTGAACTAAAAGCTGAACTAGAAGCTTAACTAGAAGTAGAACTGGAAGCTGAACTGGAAGCTGAACTAAAAGCTGAACTAGAAACTGAACTAGAAACTGAACTAGAAGCTGAATTAGAAACTGAACTAGAAGCTGAATTAGAAACTGAACTAGAAGCTGAACTAGAAGTTGAACTAGAAGCTGAACTAGAAACTGAACTAGAAAACTGAACTAGAAGCTGAACTAGAAGCTGATTTAGAAGCTGAACTAGAAGCTGAACTAGAAGCTGAACTAGAAGCTGAACTAGAAGCTGAACTAGAAGCTGAACTAGAAGCTGAACTAGAAGCTGAACTAGAAGCTGAACTAGAAGCTGATTTAGAAGCTGATTTAGAAGCTGAACTAGAAGCTGAACTAGAAGCTGAACTAGAAGCTGAACTAGAAGCTGAACTAGAAGCTGAACTAGAAGCTGAATTAGAAGCTGAACTAGAAGCTGAACTAAAATCTGAACTCGAACTTATCTAGAACTGAACTAGAAATTAACTAGAACTGAATTAGATCTGAACTAGAAGCAGAACTAGAACTGCACTCGAACTTATTTAGAACTGAACTAGAAATTAACTAGAACTTAAATAGAACTGAACTAGAACTGAACTGGAATTGTACTAGAACTGAAATAGAATTGAATTAAAACTGAACTAGAACTCAACAAAAATTGTACTAGAATCTGAACTAGAACTGGAATAGAACCGGTCTGGAATCTTAACTAAAGTTCAAATCTAAAATCTGAACTTCAATCTAAACTAGAATCTGCCACAACCTCTTCTAGGTTTTCTCAATCTCCAAATAGTGAATGAATTATTACAAACTACTGATTAAGATTAAATGTGTTTGAACTTTGAGATTATTTTAAGAACATTGAAAAAGTTTAGATGTTACTACCCTCCCCTAACTTCGGAATTGCCATTTTGCAATTAAATTCCTTATCAGCCCTAATTTAATCCTGTATAGATTCCAGTTTTATTTCACTTTTTTCTTTTGTCCACTATCTTTTGCTCAAAATAAAACTTTAAAACTTGGACTTTAATATTTTTAAATCTTATTCAGTCTGGGAGTCATCATGTGCACAAATTCGTCATCTTTTTCCTCCTCCAAAAAGGCTTACAAAAAAAGTAATTATTATTTATCCTTGATGCATCATGGGAAAATACATAAATTTATACATTTGTTGTTGTGTTTTAATTTAATGCAACTCACTCATCTGCAAATAATAACATTTTTCCCATAAGGATATAACATGCAACTCGTATGTTCCTCTGCATGATGCACTCCAATCTACTCTACACTAGAAATATCCATACAAAGATGTACTTAAATGTATTATTAACATTGAAAAACAGAGTGAAATGAAGGTGTTACATATGGGTGGTGTAATTTCGTTTTCAGATGATGGGGAGGTGGGGTGCAAGGTTTTCAGTTTGTATGCACTTGAAAATGCAAGTAAAATGCATGTTCATTCTACTAAAAATTGCCGAATACATTTGTCATTTCTTTAGGAGCTTTTTTTTCCATTTTGTTGTTTGCATCGGGTTTTGTTTTTCGTTGACTTCGCTTCACTCCAACTTGGAACAAAAGGATTTTTGTTGAACTGAACGGATTGCACTTGTGCATGTCTAGACGGTAGACAACTTGAAGTTTATGACGTTTTTTTTGTTTTCCAACTTTTTTTCGTTTTGTGTTGTACTTCATTTTAACTTTTATTTTGTTTTGTTTTTTTTTTTTTGTTTTTTATCTACAACCCAGTATATGACAAATTAATAATAAATTAACACCTTACGGGAGTTTCTCACAATGTATTCCTTCATACACTGAGACAAGAGGAGCAAGTAACAAAAATAAAAAAAAATAATAAAATGAAGTTGAAGTTGAAGTTGAAGTAATCTAAAAGACAATCACATCCATATATGAAGATACAAAATGCATGACAATTTTTAAAAGGACCAACAATTGGGAGTGAGTAACTGAATGAATGAACGAGTGTCTAGAATTATACGAGTATGAGGAGTTGTGGCAAAGAAAAAACCACCATTCACTATTACAAATTATGTTGCTCGTTGCAATCATCATCTTCATCATCATTTGTACTTGTACTCAACGTACTGTGGCACTTTTGTGCCATCATGTCTTTTGTCTAGTCTGAAATTTCACGGTCGTCAATAGTTGGAAGATAAGAAGATACTTGAAGGCTTTAAATTTTTTTTGAACAACTTCTGCAATTGCAATTGCAGTAGTGCTGCTTTAAGTCAGAGTTACAAAAGAAACAGTTGGTCGTATTGGACTTTCATGCGGTCAGACGATGTTAGACTTTTGACACAACTCCCTTGTGTGTAATTCATCACAATGTCAATGGTTTAAGACAGGGCACAAAATAAAAGATGGGAGTTTTGTTTGGGTAGAGGAGTTAAAAAAAATTAAACATTTATAAGATGACGAAGAAAAGTAAATGAAATAATGTTCTGGACTCCTTTGAACTCTTAATGAAACATGCTATTTTTAACCCATAAAGTTTGCAAATGGAGTGACAGCACACTATGTATGCAGTTCGAATTTAAGCTCAGTCTCTATTTTAGTTCTAGTTCAGTTCTAATTCTCTTCTAGTTCATTTATAATTTATTTCTAGTTCGGTTCCAGTTCAGTTTTAGTTCGGTTCTAGTTCAGTTCTAGTTCAGTTCTAGTTCAGTTTTAGTTCAGTTCTAGTTTAGTTCTAGTTTAGTTCTAGTTTAGTTCTAGTTCGATTCCAGTTCAGTTCTAGTTCAGTCCTAATTCACTTCTAGTTCAGTTCTAGTTCAGTTCCAGTTCAGTTCCAGTTCAGTTCTAATTCACTTCTAGTTCAGTTCTAGTTCAGTTCCAGTTCAGTTCTAGTTTAGTTCTAGTTCGGTTCCAGTTCAGTTCTAGTTCAGTTCTAATTCAGTTCCTGTTCAATTCTAGTTCAGTTCTATGTCGGTTCTAGTTCAGTTCTAGATTAGTTCGAGCTTAATTTAGATCCCCATTTCCATACTATAATTCTACCTTAAATTTTAGCTTCAGTTATGGTTCGATAACTTCTGTCAATGATGGGTTAAACGTCAACTTTAGATAATAAATGTTTAGTGTTTAAAACAAACGTTTTGTGTTAGTTTTATTAAGTTTTTAAATTATGTCTTTCTGTTTGTTTTTGTTGTTTTGGGTTCGGAATTTTATTTTTAATGCGCCAGGGTTGGGTGTTTATTTGACAGACATGTAATTTAAATGATGCAGCAAATAGCATCTAGTCATTCAACGGTTTTTAGCTGCTACATGCCGCATATTAAATGTCAAAAGACAATAGTGGAATTTGCTGCTGTTGAAGGTGTATGTGTGTGCTTTAACATGAATAATTGCAGAAAAGGTAACGCCTTTCAAAAGGAAATATTTATCTAAATATGTTGGCAACTTTAATATAATATTTATGTTGTTGTTATGAAAACAAATTAATAAAATCTAGATTTTTTATAAAAATCACAAAAAAAATTTCAAGCAGTTTTGAAAAAATTTAACGTATTTTTATGACAATTAGCAAATATGTTGCATATAAGGCTACTTGCATCCTCTCAGCATTTCTTTGCCACACATCCTAATCACTTAATGTTCGTTCATGGCAAAGAATAATTAAAACCAAATTATAATGTTATTCACCGATTTTTTTTTTGTCTTTTTGCAACCAACAACAAAAAACACTTCATCATATTCAAAATCACAGGTAACGGTGGAAAATCCAAAAAGGAAAGAAAAGAAAAAAATTATATATTCTCACCTCTTTACAGACAATCTACGAACGAAACAACTCAATTAAGAAGATGATGTCAGTGCTACGCTGTGGCAAGTTAGACTCAAAAACAAAACTCAACAAGAAAAGAAAGAAGCTTTCAAAAAAACAACAACAAGTTACCGAAAGCAACACAAAAGGCAACAAAACAATCTAAAAAGCCTTAAGACACTGTCTCTGTAACAACACCAACGAAAGCAAAAAAAAAAAAAAAGAAAAAGTACATTTTTAACATGAAGCATTCATTGCAACTGCAACATACAACCCGAACAAAACAAAATTATACAATTGCCAAAACACAAAACAGTGTCAAACATACGAACAAACAAACATAAAACCACGTCTAAAATATACAACAAACAGACAGACAGACAAGCAGACAACAAAAACAGCAACAAACATCCCAACCGGGAGAAATGAAATGATGTGAATTGAAGAATAAAAAGGAAAAGAAACAAGACAAACTGAAACTACAAGTGTGACTTGCAAATATGTAATCAAGCTCAAAAGGATCCTGATGCTGATGATGACGACGACGATGACGATGACGATGAGACAGACAACAGACTTTTTCCCCAAAAGAAAAAAGAACTTTATTCTTTCCTTTTTTATGCTTTTGGGGTGAAATAAAGCGCAAAACTAAGAAAAGCATAAAGAGAACTTAAAAATGCAAAAATCCAACAAAGTGAAAAATAAGAAACGCTGCATAAAATTACAAAAACAACAGCACAAGACCCAACAACATGCAGCAGCAAACAACTTGCAACAAAAGAAAAAAACTCTTGATTTAAATTTTAAAATCACAAAATGGAATTGCAACAACAACGACAAAAACAAACAACCTGCAACATTTTTCTGTGGACAATAAAAAATCTTTCCGAATTAATTAAAACGAAATTTTCGATAAATTCTTGACTTACAAGAAATGTTCGATCAGCCAATTTTCGATAAATCCTCGATTTATAGAAAATTTTCGATAAATCCTCGATTTATAGAAAATTTTCGATAAATCCTCGATTTATAGAAAATTTTCGATAAATCCTCGATTTATAGAAAATTTTCGATAAATCCTCGATTTATAGAAAATTTTCGATAAATCCTCGATTTATAGAAAATTTTCGATAAATCCTCGATTTATAGAAAATTTTCGATAAATCCTCGATTTATAGAAAATTTTCGATAAATCCTCGATTTATAGAAAATTTTCGATAAATCCTCGATTTATAGAAAATTTTCGATAAATCCTCGATTTATAGAAAATTTTCGATAAATCCTCGATTTATAGAAAATTTTCGATAAATCCTCGATTTATAGAAAATTTTCGATAAATCCTCGATTTATAGAAAATTTTCGATAAATCCTCGATTTATAGAAAATTTTCGATAAATCCTCGATTTATAGAAAATTTTCGATAAATCCTCGATTTATAGAAAATTTTCGATAAATCCTCGATTTATAAAAAATTTTCGATAAATCCTCTATTTATAGAAAATTTTCGATAAATCCTCTATTTATAGAAAATTTTCGATAAATCCTCTATTTATAGAAAATTTTCGATAAATCCTCTATTTATAGAAAATTTTCGATAAATCCTCTATTTATAGAAAATTTTCGATAAATCCTCGATTTATAGAAAATTTTCAATAAATCCTCGATTTATAGAAAATTTTCAATAAATCCTCGATTTATAGAAAATTTTCGATAAATCCTCGATTTATAGAAAATTTTCGATAAATCCTCGATTTATAGAAAATTTTCGATAAATCCTCGATTTATAGAAAATTTTCGATAAATCCTCGATTTATAGAAAATTTTCGATAAATCCTCGATTTATAGAAAATTTTCGATAAATCCTCGATTTATAGAAAATTTTCGATAAATCCTCGATTTATAGAAAATTTTCGATAAATCCTCGATTTATAGAAAATTTTCAATAAATCCTCGATTTATAGAAAATTTTCAATAAATCCTCGATTTATAGAAAATTTTCAATTAATCCTCGATTTATAGAAAATTTTCAATTAATTCTCGATTTATAGAAAATTTTCAATAAATCCTCGATTTATAGAAAATTTTCAATAAATCCTCGATTTATAGAAAATTTTCAATAAATCCTCGATTTATAGAAAATTTTCAATAAATCCTCGATTTATAGAAAATTTTCGATAAATCCTCGATTTATAGAAAATTTTCGATAAATCCTCGATTTATAGAAAATTTTCAATAAATCCTCGATTTATAGAAAATTTTCAATAAATCTTCGATTTATAGAAAATTTTCAATAAATCTTCGATTTATAGAAAATTTTCAATAAATCTTCGATTTATAGAAAATTTTCAATAAATCTTCGATTTATAGAACATTTTCGATAAATCCTCGATTTATAGAACATTTTCGATTAATCCTCGATTTATAGAACATTTTCGATAAATCCTCGATTTATAGAACATTTTCGATAAATCCTCGATTTATAGAACATTTTCGATAAATCCTCGATTTATAGAACATTTTCGATAAATCCTCGATTTATAGAAAATTTTCGATAAATCCTCGATGTATAGAAAATTTTCGATAAATCCTCGATTTATAGAAATTTTTCGAAAAATCGAGGATTTATAGAAAATTTTCGATAAATCCTCGATTTATAGAAAATTTTCGATAAATCCTCGATTTATAGAAAATTTTCGATAAATCCTCGATTTATAGAAAATTTTCGATAAATCCTCGATTTATAGAAAATTTTCGATAAATCCTCGATTTATAGAAAATTTTCGATAAATCCTCGATTTATAGAAAATTTTCGATAAATCCTCGATTTATAGAAAATTTTCGATAAATCCTCGATTTATAGAAAATTTTCGATAAATCCTCGATTTATAGAAAATTTTCGATAAATCCTCGATTTATAGAAAATTTTCGATAAATCCTCGATTTATAGAAAATTTTCGATAAATCCTCGATTTATAGAAAATTTTCGATAAATCCTCGATTTATAGAAAATTTTCGATAAATCCTCGATTTATAGAAAATTTTCGATAAATCCTCGATTTATAGAAAATTTTCGATAAATCCTCGATTTATAGAAAATTTTCGATAAATCCTCGATTTATAGAAAATTTTCGATAAATCCTCGATTTATAGAAAATTTTCGATAAATTCTCGATTTATAGAAAATTTTCGATAAATCCTCGATTTATAGAAAATTTTCGATAAATCCTCGATTTATAGAAAATTTTCAGTAAATTCTCGATTTATAGAAAATTTTCGATAAATCCTCGATTTATAGAAAATTTTCAGTAAATCCTCGAGTTATAGAAAATTTTCAGTAAATCCTCGATTTATAGAAAATTTTCAATAAATCCTCGATTTATAGAAAATTTTCAATAAATCCTCGATTTATAGAAAATTTTCAATAAATCCTCGATTTATAGAAAATTTTCAATAAATCCTCGATTTATAGAAAATTTTCAATAAATCCTCGATTTATAGAAAATTTTCAATAAATCCTCGATTTATAGAAAATTTTCAATAAATCCTCGATTTATAGAAAATTTTCAATAATTTTATATATTTTAATTTTTTTTAAATTTCTTGTTTCAACTCGATAATTAATTTGTCTACATTTTGTATTAAGACTTATTTGAAATGTTATTACAAACTTTTGCTGGTTTTTAAGAAAATAATTTGATTTATTTTTTTCTTAAAACAGTTACAATATTCAGCCGGTGTTCATGTCAAACAATTTTTTTGTTTATCAGAAAATAAAATTTATTTGAGATAAATTTCATGGATATTTTTTACGCTTTTCTAGTGAAATAAATTAAAGCAATAGATCATTTTATAAATTATGTGGCAATGGTGCAAAACCAACGAGAGAACAAAAAAAAAAAAAACGCTTAAAATACATAAACTGCGATAATTCATTATTTTCATTATTATTTTAAAAATTTTTTTAACATAATTTTTGGTCGGAATTTTATTATTATTTATATTATTGACCAGATAATAGGAAACGTTTAATCAACTTTCATTTCGAAATGTATGTTTATGTTTATGTGGTTGTTATTGTTTTTGTTGTGTTTGGATCTTTTTTGTTTTTTCTTTGGTGGAAAATTATAAAAATAAAATTTAATAAATTTTCATTTGAAATTGTTGTATTTTTGCGGCTTAAAACTTAAATGACTGTTAAATTTTGTTTTTGTATTTTTATATTTTGAACAATATTTTACTGTTGGCTTTTTAATAAATATTGAAGGGTAAAAAAGATAAATCGAGTTAATCGAGAATGAAAAACAGCAGCAACAAAAACATGAAAAAATGATATAAAGAACAACTGGAATGAAAAGGAGAACCAAAAAAATATAATTTAACAACGAGCAAAGTGAGTTTTTCTGTTTTCAGTTTTTTTTGCTTTTTTCGAAATTTGGTTTGCAGCAGCCGCTTTAAACCAAAAATTGGATTGTTGCATATGGATATGAATGTTTGATATGGATGTATGAATGTTAAACATGGCATTTTTCGGTTATTTAATTCTACCGTAAAATTGAGTTGTTCGAAGCACGCAGCAGGGTGTAGACCGTCAACAACCTACAAATATATATATTTTTTTTTTTTGGAAAAGTCGACTAACAACTGATCAGTTTTAAATTGATAGAATCACATATTTAAAATATTTCATAAAAAAAGCATAATTAAAGTTTCTTAAACAAAATACAAATTTAAAATACTTATTTCAGAGTTCTTTTAAAACCACCTTCGTTTTTAATAAAATTCCATAGAAATAAACAAACTATTTTCATTTTCTAAAAGAAAAACTATAAATTCATAAATAACATTTTTTAAAAAAATATATATTTTACGTACATAAAATGATTATCATACTTACATTCGCATTAAAATCATAAATTGCCAATATTTGACGCCGCTATCGGCAACCAGTCACACCAGCAAAAGAGAGCGTATTAACAACAAAAATAAAACTTATAAAAAAAACTATATGCGATGTTGTATGTTTGGAATGAACGAACTACTGCTATAATTTATAGCTTCATGTGGATAAAATATATATTTGTGAACAAGAAAAACTGCGAAAAAAATAATTTACTACTTGAAAAAAAAAAAAAACAAAACAAAAAAGTATCGAAAATTTCAAATCAACTGAAACTAAAAAATATATGTGAATAAACTATTTGAAACAGGCGAGCTGGACTCGGGAGAATATTGTTTTTATAATATATAATCTGAATAATCTGATCTAGAATTGAACTACATCTGAAGCAAAATCTAAACCAAAACCTGAATAAGAATCTTAACAAAAAGCTGAACTAGAATTTGACCAAGAATATGAACTAAGTCCTGAACTATTACATGAACCAATATATGAACTTGAGTATGAGTTATAATCTGAACTAGAACTTAACCAAAATCAAAATCAGGAGCTCAACTTTGATTGAAGCTACAACTGAAGCTAAGGCTGAAGGTGGAACTGAACTAAAACAGAAATTAGTACCAAAGTAGGATCTTAAGCTAGATTTGAAGCAAAACCTAAAGCTTGAGTCGAAGTTAGATCTGAAACCAGAAGTGAAGGTAGAACTATAACATGATCGAAGATAGAGAATTGAATCTAAGACTTAATTTAGAACTGTAGCAAGTATTGAATATAGAATTGAGGTTAGAGCTTAAGCTAGAACCGAATTTTTATCTTAAGCTAGAGCTGATCTAGAATCAGAATGTGATTGTGTGTGAAGTTGCAAGCACATTACACCACAGATTTATACTCTAATACACCCATTCATCTAATGAAAGAAGGGATAAAGGCTTTTCACAAAATATATTTGTAGCACAAAATTCGTCATTATTATAGCGATTAAAGATTTATTTAAAACGAGTTTCGGATCAAGGTTATCCTGCCGCTTGCTTTACAAATACTAAAGGATTTATAAGGCATTTGTGAATAGACTATTTGGATTGAAACCTTCAGATATCGCTAACAATAGAAGAAAAATACGATTTAAGGTCTGAATGGTGAAACGGTCCAGAAATTCTATTCCCAACAAATAATTCAATTTAAAATAAATATATTTCTATTAATAATCATACAGCGTACAATGACATAGCAACCTTCAATTCAATTTAAAATGTCTTTAATATCCCATACTATTGTACTTGTATTGTAGTTTCTTTTTCCAAAAATACTCTTAAATATATCTCCTTTAAAAAAGTTTGAGTGTTGTTTGTCAGTTGCGTTTCAAACACAATTTAAGATCTCATTACAAACAGATTTTCTTAGTTTTCAACTACTATTTTAATACCCTACACCACCACAAATGGTATAGAGGGTGCATTAACTTTGTCATTCCGTGTGTAACGCTAGGAATTCTTTTCCTTTCAGACCCCATAATAAATATATACTCTTGCATCAAATAAAAATCTGAACCGATTTAGATTTGTCATCTCTCAATCTTTGTTGACTCGCTTATATACACAAAAGTTGACAGATGTCAATAAAATTTCCTAATTAAAACCGTTAAAAATTGGTTTATTATATTAAAAGATATTGACCGATATCTGAAGCAATCGCCAAGTTCAGCAAAAACGTTATAGCAAAAAAATATATACGTTTGTGTTTAAGTATTTACTTCACGCGAATTTGTGGTGTAGGGTATTGAAGATTCGGCATTCTTACTCGTTTATTTAAATATTTATTTTTAATATTTTTATTTCAATTATTTCACTTTTCCATTCAATTTCAGTTTCAGTTCAGTGAAATATTATTTATTAAAAGTGAATTCTCATAATAAAGATATGAAGTTCTTAAACAAACATATATTAAACTGCTTACACACACACACACATTCTCAGGTACACAAAATAATGTAAAATATTATTAAATGTGGCAAAGAGAATGAAAAACAAAAACAACAGCAACAACAACGATATATGTTGCATGTTTTTAACAATAAATTCTTAAATTAATAAATTGTCTTAATGAGTTGTACACAAGTAGTTATTTTACAAATACGACTGAAACTTTTGCATGTATGAGAATGTAAATGCTATTGATTACTATTGATATCAAATACACACACACACTCACACTCACACCTGCATTTGTGTATGAGAGTTTTTTTTTTTTTGGAAAACGAAAACTTTAACGTTTTCAAGTTTCAAGTCCATTAAAAAAAAAAAGATTGTGTTAAAAGTATTGGCCTACAGATAGATTGTGGTTTCTGTAGCAGGAACCTGTTCACACTGCTAAAGCAACAAGTGTGTGTTGCATGTGCACGGACATGATAGAAGTGTGTGTGTGTGTATGTGATTTTTTTTATTTAGTTTTAATTAAACTACTTAAGATTGTCTTATAATTAATTGATGTACTTAAATGCCAGCAGTTTTATAAACGAAACAAATGAGAGTTGATTTGTATTTTGGTTTTTCATTGAATTTTAATTTTTGGCCAAATAATCAAAGAGTAATTAAAATTGTTAAAAGTTTTAAAGCAGGTTAAAGTCATTAATTAATTGCTTACAGGAGGAGGGATAATGAACGGAAACTAATAGTGGTTTTAACATTACAACTTCAATGGAATTTAAATAAAAACTAAAATAGAATCTGAAAAAAGAGAACTGAATTGCAAGCTGGACTAGAATCTGACCGTGAATCTGAACTAGGATCTCATGTAGAAAAGAAACATACATATGAACTGGAATATGAAATAGGATCTTAACATGAATCTAAATATGAATGTTCAAGATCAGCACTATTTGATCTAGAAAATAGAGTCTAATATGAACTAGAATCTTAATTAGAATCAAATCTAGTACTTGAACAACAATCTGTAATAGAATATCTAATCTGAATCAGAATCTGCAGTAAAATGTGATCTAGAATCTGAAATTGAATCCGAAGAAGAATCTAAATCTCAATTAGAATTTAAACTGAACTAGAATCAGAATCGGATTATATAGTAAAATATTAACCAAAATCTTAATCTGAGGAACAATCCGAACTTGAGTGCGTTCAGTTCTAATTTAGTTAAAATTTGACCTCAGATTAGATTTCAGTTTCTTGTTCAGGTAATTTTTTCAGAACCTCAACATGAGTGTAAATTCAAGCCAGAATTAGGACTTGAAATTTGATCTGAAGTGGAATTTTAGCTAAATAAAAACTGAACTAGAAATGAACTTGATCTGAACTAGAACTGAAGTAGAAGTGAAGTAGAACTGAACTAAAACTGAAATAGAACTGAACTAAAACTGAAGTATAATTGAACTAGAACAGAACTAGAACTGAAGTAGAACTGAAGTATAACTGAACTAGAATTGAACTAGAACTGAACTAGAATTGAATTAGAACAGAACTAGAACTGAACTAAAACTGAAGTAGAACTGAACTAAAACTGAAGTAGAACTAGAACTGAACTAAAACTGAACTAGAACTGAACTAAAACTGAACTAGAACTGAAGTAGAACTGAAGTATAACTGAACTAGAATTGAATTAGAACAGATCTAGAACTGAACTAAAACTGAAGTATAATTGAACTAGAACTGAATTAGAACTGAACTAAAACTAAACTAGACCTGATGTAGAACTGAACTAAAACTGAATTAGAACTGTATTAGAGTTTTGACCAGAATCTGAACTAGAGCGGTTTAAACTGAACTGGAACTGAACTTATAATTCTTTTCAAGTTTGTTGTCTCAAATTAAAGTCCAAAATCATTATAGTTTGTTACAATCACACTGTTATTGCTAGTGTAAACGCCACCTTAAAACTTGTCACATAGAAATTGTTATTCAAAATTTTGTAATTGTTTTTCATATCTGTCTCTCCGTCCGCCCGTCCATCTATCTGTCTGTCCGTTTGCCTTTTACGTTTTTCTTTATGTATTTTATAAGTTTCTTTAAGGTTTTTCTTCTTTTTTACCTTTAAATCTATAATTTTTGTCTTTATATGTGTTTGTGTTTTTGTATGTGTATGTTACTTAAAATATTTCATTTTTGTTGTTGATGTTGTTGCTTTTTGCAAATGTCAACCATAACTGAACACAATCAATAATTACAATTAACTGAGTATTAAATATTTATTTAGTTGCTTTTATTTACACAATATTTATTTAAGTTTTTTATTTAATTTTTTCTGTATTTTTATGGCACAAAATTGTCATTGTTGTTATTGTTATTGTTGCTGTTGTCGTTGGTTGGTTGTCTTAAATGTTTAATAACAAAAAATAACAAGTATAAATGTTATATTCGGTTATGCCGAATCTTTAATACCCTACACCAAAAATGCCTAAGAAATAAATACATGTATATTATACGCACATACACATTCACAAACGAATTCAATATATGAATGTATTTCTTATATAACAAAGAGGCCTTAGTGTGTCATAAAATTAGTTATATTTTTGGTTATAACATTTTTTCTACTGAACCGATTTTGATGATATTTGGAACAGTGATAATGTACATATTTCCTGATATTATGGAAAAATATTTTTTTTAATTTGTCGATTTGTAATTGATAATTTTATGAAAGTTCTTCCCTTTAATCAAGAGGATGTCTCGGATATCGTCCTATAACTCTTAACATATAAAACCGATTTTGCTGGTTTTAAATAGGAAACTTCTCAGGACTGAAGCAAACACTTAGATCAAATTTCGTTGAGCTCTCTCAATTAATGCAGATTTGACTATGATGTGATGCACAAATTATGGGGTCTTCGATGATTCCTTCTTAACGTTACACACGGAATGACAAGGTTAATATACCCTCTTCACCACTTGTGGTGGTGGAGGGTATGAAAAGAGTACAGAAATAATAATAAAAAAATTTAAAAAAAGTAACCTGTCAGAGTTAACTTTAGTTTATGTTTGTTCAATTTAATGTTCATGTTAAAATTTTTGTTGTTGTTGTTGTTGTTGTTGTTTTTTCATTTTTTTCTTTTTGTTGTAATTTATTTATTTTTAATTTTTTTTCTTTAATTTATTTGTAAATTTTTATATATATTTTTTAAGATTTATGTTTAAATAGCGTGTTAATTAATGTCGTTACGTAATATTTTAATCAACCCATTTTATATGAAATCCAACAAAGAGGTTTAAGACATTTTGTTGTTGTTGTTGTTGTTGTGGTTATTTGGCATAATGTTAACAATTTGTGATCTTATTAGAAGATAAGCTGATGGAGACAAACGGACAGACAGATATAAAGACATTTATTAATATTAAAAAAAACCTTTCACAGAGTTAATTAAAAAGTATTCAAATCGAGAAGTTTAATTACATAGAAAATAATGCGTTTTTTTTAAACTAACCAAAATCTGTGATTATATTCCATTTTCAAAAATTTCAAAAATAAATTAAAAATTATAAAATCGTTTAAATTATTAAATTATTTATTTATTAAATTATTATTTATTAAATTATTATGTACTTAAATAGTTAATATCTTAATTACATAGAATGTAATTCAAAAACTCACAAAAAATATATAAAATCGTTAAAAAACTAAGTAAATATAGCATTTTTGACCAAAATAATCTTAATCCATTCACCATAAATTTCAAATATTTCACTTTTCATAATGAGAACAAAAGTAAACTTAATTCGTGATAACTTTTGAAGATTTTTAACAATCTTTCCAAATAATTAAAATCGTTAATACATCTGTATTTTCCAACAATAAGTCTAATCCATGATTTATTCGTCAATATTTAAAAAATCAATTAAAAATATAAAAATCGTTTAGAACTCTAGAAATAAAGCGACTTTGATGAAAGTAACTTTTATTTCATTGTCACTGTTAAACAGTGCATCCAAATTTTATTTAAAATATTAAATTCATTAATAATTTAGTAATTACAGCGCTTTTTGCTAAAACCAGCTTAATCAATCATAAAATCGACTAAAAAAAATAAAATTTACAAAAGATATTTTTATAGTTTAAATCACTTGTGATGAAATTTTAAACCTTTTTCGGAAGCCATCTCCATTAAAAATCTACTACACTTTTGGATACCTCTTTATATACTTCAATTCACCTTTCACTAGAGCTAAAATATCACTGGGCTTAGCTCTGTTCAATATGGAGGCCTTGGCTCTTTTGGTACAAATACCACATTATTGTTCTTAAAACACTTAAGGGCTTGTTTACCATAGTGACAGGACGCAATTTCAGGCCTAAAATAAGTGGAAACATTATGAAGTCTTGTGAATGGAAGCAGGTTTTTTTGTATTTTTTTTTTTGCGCAACTGTATTTTGTTTTTTAGGAAACTTAGACTTTTTCTTTGTCTTTAGTTACATTAGCAACATAAATTTTTGATCAGGAAGTTCAGTTGCCGGAACATACGTTTTGGTAAGAATAATTTTTTTTAGAAAACTTATCTTTAGTTTCCGTGCTCCGTTTTGGCCTCTAAATTTTTCATGTCAGGAACTTTTTGATAGTTGTATATTTTTAAATCTGTATTTGTACTTATTTTTCGTACCAAATAGTCCGAGCGCTCCCAAGACATCTCATAATAAAACATCTGATAGGTTAGCTTTCCTATCAGATGTCTTGGGAGTTTGAGAAACATCATATGGACTATTCCTTATACCTGAAGCAGGTTTTCTATCAACGGACAAGTTTTCCTGCAGGAAATTACTTTGAATAATTGGGCATCTTTCTGGTCCCACAAAAATATGGGTTTTGTTGATAAAACTTTTTACAAAGGTAACTCGATCAAAACAGATATCAGATGATACTTGAGTTAAGAGATTCACCGACTACAACCCTGACCACATAAGCACTTGTACAACTCGAACTTGCAAACACCACAGTTCTTTTCATGCGATAATTTATTAAATTTCGTACTTTATTAAAGTACGAAATTAACGTAATTATTTAACAAAAAAAGTTTAGACACACTGTACTGCGTTTATAGCAAAAAGAGCTTAATCCATAATCATTTTTAAAAATTTAAGAAGTCGGCTAAAAATGTTGAAACATTTATGTTGTTAAATAATGTATTCTTTGCCCAAAATAATCATGGATTAAGATCACTTTTCATTCAATTTAAAAAATGTCAAAAGTTTTCATATCTCCATAATTAATGCGTTTTGGACCAGAATAAGCTAACTCGATGATTTATGAAACTTCCATTATTTACATTTAATATTCATATCAAATTCACATTCACTACTGTCAATAGCTGATATTTTAAACTCTGAAACTTTGTTTATCACAAATTTTATTTAATTTATATTTTAGTGGTTTTCAATTTAAACTACTTAATTTGTGATAACGACATTAAAATAAGAAATACACACAATGACATTGAAAATATTTCTCTTTAGAATTGTTGTTGGTATTTAGCGTCTCTTGGAGAAATCAAAATAAATTAAAATATTTATTTATCGGTGCTATTGTGACATCCATAACTGTAGAAAATCCATAATTTGTTTTAGTGTTTTTTTACTTTACTTTACGCCGCAAACACACAACTTTGTGTTTTCTATTTTTATCAAAATTATTTAAATATTTTTTTATGTTTTTGTTTTAATTCTTTTTCAGAAATAATTTTTTTTAAAATATAAAAATATTTTTTTCTTTGTTATTTTAGTTTCTCTTCTAATTCTTGACGATTTGTTTGGTTTTGTTTGTTATTTAAAATTCTTTTAATTTTAGTTCGATTTGTTTTGCTCTAACAGGCGTTAAATCGATATAAATCTGTGATAGTTTTCTAATACAAAAAAACAAAAAAGTCACATATGGCTTTGAAATGTTTAGATCAATTTACCTCCAGTCTAATATTGGCCACGCTGTCGTTGGCCGCATGTATAATGAGAGCAGAATTTCTAATATCAGTTTTGGAAGATCTTAAGCAACCGAATCGTGAAGTGGATCGTAATATAAATATTTTGCTGATCATTAACACGACTTTATATTTGATATTGGCAATATTTAGTGTTTTATTGATATATGCCATTATTAAGGTAACATATACATTCCGAATTCATCTGAAATCTAAACAAAATTTCCGAATTTCCTTTTAGAAGCGTCATACTTTAATGCTACCCTGGTTAATAACAGCTCTAGCGAGTATCTCATGTGAAATTTTATTTGTGCTTTATATTTTGGCTAAAGGTCATGGTAAACAAATATTATTTATTTTGATAGGATCTGGTAAGTATTAGGGGTTTCAGGACCACAAATATTTTTATTTTTTATTATTGTTTTTTTTTTTTTTTAACTTCCAGCTCTTGGTATTTGGATTGTTTGGATAATGTTGTCATTGTTTAAAACAATACGTCAAGAAAATCGTTCAAAAGATTTGGAAAATATTCAGGGTTATCGTTATAGTCTCACAAGATCGGAAGATGTTTGTAATTCCTATGTGTTATAATTTAACATAAAAATTGTAAATTATTAAAAAAATGCTAAAGAATTTTAATATCAAGTGAAAGCATTCGCTTTTTTTAAGAAACTAATCCGGTTCGCAGGACCATTTGAAATACACATTAAAAACCACAAATTGATTATTTTCAACTTTTAAAATATTTATTTTGAAACAAATATTAAAATAAAAAATAATAGTGATTAAAATACTAATCCGTTACGCAGTACCAAAATTATATTTCAAATATTTATCCAGTTTCCAGGAACTTTCAAAATATATAATGGGTCTATAATATAATAAACTGAAAAATTCCTAAAATTTTAAGAAATCACTTCAAATGAACTTAAAAAAGGTTTTTAACAAAACAGTTTCATGAAATATTTATCCGGTTCGCAGCACCAAAAGAAGACACTTTTTCAGCTGCTCTGCCACGCAGCAGTAGTAGTACTTAAATTGTAAGCCAGTTCACAGGACCCTCTCTTACTAACAATTTTTATTGTTTAATATTTCCGAAGCCTTAACCCACAAATAAGTTGATTTAAAATAAATATTAAAGGTGGAATAAATATGAAAAAAAATTCTGAATTTAGAAGATTTGCAACACGATTTGTAAAAGACATTTTAAATACCATTTCAGCTCCCTTGACATCCAACGGATTATTGCTTAGATAAAATTTTGAACTGAAATTAAACTAATAATTATAGTCCGTATCGAAGGACCATTGATAACAAAGGATTTCTACACTTCAAACTAATTCAGAAGCAGAAAGTAAAATTTTAGTTGATTTAAAAAATAAGAACCCTCTAGCACCAATATTTTCAGATAAGTGTAGGATTATTTCCTGCTTCTGGTTCGCAGCGCCATCACAAAAACACCAATTTAATTAATTTAAAATCAAATCTTCAAATTTGTAATCTGAAATATAATTTCTGAAGTAATTATCCGGCTCGCTGCAGATTTAAAACTAGAGTATTATTTTATTTAAAAGTTGATCTTCTTTATGAATAAAATTAGAAAAAAAATGTTATACAGTGCAAACTGTAGTTTGTCTACATGTCAGATTCTAGTCTGTCTATAGACCAGACTGTTATTTTGACAGATTAAATCTGTTCAGACTGTTTATATACAGTCCAGACTGTAGATTGTATACAGTTCAGACTGTAGTTTGTATACAGTCCAGACTGTAGTTTGTAAACAGTCCAGGCTGTAGTTTATATACAGTCCAGACTGTAGTTTGTACACAATCCAGACTGTAGTTTGTATACAGTCCATACTGTAGTTTGTATACAGTCCAGACTGTAGTTTGTATACAATCCAGACTGTAGTTTGTATACAGTCCAGACTACAGTTTGTATACACTACATACTGTAGTTTGTATACAGTCCAGACTGTAGTTTGTATACAGTCCAGACTGTAGTTTGTATACAGTCCAGACTGTAGTTTGTATACAGTCCAGACTGTAGTTTGTATACAGTCCAGGCTGTAGTTTATATACAGTCCAGACTGCAGTTTGTACACAGTCCAGACTGTAGTTTGTATACTGTCCAGACTACAGTTTGTATACACTACATACTGTAGTTTGTATACAGTCCAGACTGTAGTTTGTATACAGTCCAGATTGTAGTTTGTATACAGTCCAGATTGTAGTTTGTATACAGTCCAGACTGTAGTTTGTATACAGTCCACACTGCAGTTTGTATACAGTCCAGACTGTAGTTTGTATACAGTCCAGACTGTCGTTTTATATACAGTTCAGACTAAATTCTGTCTACAATCCAGATTTATATCTATATGCTTCTAGACTTAGACCTGCCTACAGTGTAGACTTAAATCTTAAAATCTCATTTTTATTTAAATTTAAGAACCTCTGCCATTTTGATTTAATTCAAATCGAATACAAAAAAAAAAAACAAAACAACAAACCCAAAGAAAATGATCAATGATGTTCATAATTTGCAATAAATAGTGATGCAAAGCAACGGTAATACTGTTAGCTTCTTTATTGGAACTAATACTTATCTAGTGTGTTTTTTGTTGTTTGTCAATTATTTTAATAGTTTCTTAACCACAAACTGACAAAAAACGAAACAAAAATCGACAAAACGTGGTTGTTAAGAAGCAGCAAATCAGTAAAACGACAACATAAACTCCCAGACTTTAATGGCTAAAAAATAAAAAATAAAAAATGAAAATGAAAACTTAACCTAAAACATTTGGATAAGAGAGATGAAATACAATGTTTAAGGAAAATTTAGCTTGTAAAATTGAAAATTTCAGTAGCCAAAAATGGTATTGAGGTAATAACAAGTACATGGAAAATGAAAACAACAACAAACCTCCTACAAGCCCATTTAGGAGATGATAAAGTCATATGCCAAATGAATGAAATCGGAAGCTTTTAGTTTAAATACAACATCAACAACAACAATATAACAAAAACAGACATTCAAATTGAAATGAAAAACACATTATCTTTTATGAATATCAGTGAACGGAAATCAAACAACTTAATAAGGTAAAAAACAAAAATACTTACTAAAACTCTATTATGAGACTCTAATAATACAAAGCAGGAAGAAATCGAGAAAAAAACACTGCTTAAAATGAAACCTTTTGAATGTGAACTAAAGGTAATAATGCGAAGGGGATTTGGTGAATGAGAAAAGACCCAGGAGAAAATCAATTAGTTAATTAGTTGCTACTTTGAAGTAAAATTTGTTTTATTCCTTACAAATATTCATATGTTCAGACTGTAGCCTAATTGCAGTAACTCAACAGCCAAGTCATAGTCAATCTACATCTTAGTCTCAAGCCGATCTACAGTCTAGAATGTAGCCGATCTACGGTCCAGATCTCTAGACCAGACTGTGGTTGATCTACATTGCAGACATCTACAGGCCAGTCTGCAGTCAATCTACAACGCAGACGGAAGTCTATCTATAGACTAGAATGTAATCGATCTACAGTCTATACGGTCGTCCTGACTGTAGTCGATCTACAGTCCTGACTGTAGTCGATCTACAGTCCTGACTGTATTCGATCTACAGTCCTGACTGTATTCGATCTACAGTCCTGACTGTAGTCGATCTACAGTCCTGACTGTAGTCGATCTACAGTCCTGACTGTATTCGATCTACTTCGATCTACAGTCCTGACTGTATTCGATCTACAGTCCTGACTGTAGTCGATCTACAGTCCTGACTGTAGTCGATCTACAGTCCTGACTGTATTCGATCTACAGTCCTGACTCGTAGTCGATCTACAGTCCTGACTGTAGTCGATCTACAGTCCTGACTGTAGTCGATCTACAGTCCTGACTGTATTCGATCTACAGTCCTGACTGTAGTCGATCTACAGTCCTGACTGTAGTCGATCTACAGTCCTGACTGTAGTCGATCTACAGTCCTGACTGTAGTCGATCTACAGTCCTGACTGTAGTCGATCTACAGTCCTGACTGTAGTCGATCTACAGTCCTGACTGTAGGTCGATCTACAGTCCTGACTGTAGTCGATCTACAGTCCTGACTGTAGTCGATCTACAGTCCTGACTGTAGTCGATCTACAGTTTTGACTGTAGTCGATCTACAGTCCTGACTGTAGTCGATCTACAGTCCTGACTGTAGTCGATCTACAGTCCTGACTGTAGTCGATCTACAGTCCTGACTGTAGTCGATCTACAGTCCTGACTGTAGTCGATCTACAGTCCTGACTGTAGTCGATCTATAGTCCTGACTGTAGTCGATCTATAGTCCTGACTGTAGTCGATCTACAGTCTTGACTGTAGTCGATCTATACTCCAGAATGTGTTCAATATACAGTCCAATAGTCGATTCACAGTCCAGACTGTAGTCAATATATAGTCCAAACTATAACAATCCGGACTGTGGTCGACTGTGGAAAATTTACAATCCAGACTATGATCGATATACTATCCAGACCGTGGTCCATTTACAGTTCAGACTGTGCACGATTTAAAGTCCACATTGTGGTCGACATACAGTACATACTCTGCTAGATTTTCAGTCCAGTAACAGTCTGGACTGTAGTCGAATTACAATCCACACTGGTAGCCGATCTGCAGTAATCGATTTACAGTGCAGACTGTTGCCAACGCACAGTCGAAACGGTAAACATGTCGCCCATAGTAGAAATTCTATTCCGCCCAGTTCAAACATTCTTATTATTCTTAATTGACCTTAATTTTCCAACTGGTTCCCAAATTATGAACAAATATAATTTTTTGTTTTATTTTTTTCTCCTGCCCGCCAAACAAATTCTGTAAAAGGCTTTCAAAACGTGAGCTTAGAGCAATATAAGAGCAAAACAACAAAAAAAGGGTCTCATATAATAATATGACAAGATTTTTGTTGTATTCATTCATTTGTTCATTATTCTTTGGTTGAAGTTGTTGTTGTTGTTGGCTGTTATTATTGCTTATTTTTGGATTGTTTTTGCTTCGCTGATATTGGTGGAATTATTCGAAAAAGAACTTCAATATATAAACGCAAAAACCGTTTGATCTTAACCAAGTGGCGCCACAATAATGACTTTATTTATTTTCTTCTCGATATAAATTTTGGATGTTGTAAGATGAAGCCCTGAGAGAGATAGAGAGAGCGAAGAGCG
>PYHX02000413.1:12374811-12398581 GCA_004302925.2 Cochliomyia hominivorax
GACTATAGTTTGTATACAGTCCAGACTGTAGTTTGTATACAGTCCAGACTGTAGTTTGTATACAGTTCAGACTGTAGTTTGTATACAGTCCAGACTGTCGTTTTATATACAGTTCAGACTGAATTCTGTCTACAATCCAGATCGTTATATATATGCATTCTAGACTTAGACCTGCCTACAGTGTAGACTTAAAATCCCATATTTATTTACATTTAAGAACCACTGCCTGAAATACATTTTGATTTAATTAAAATCGAATAAAAAAAAAAAAAACAAAACAACAAACCCAAAGAAAATGATCAATGATGTTCATAATTTGCATAAATAGTGATGCAAAGCAACGGTAATATTGTTAGCTTCTTTATTGGAACTAATACTTATCTAGTGTGTTTTTTGTTGTTTGTCAATTATTTTAATAGTTTCTTAACCACAAACTGACAAAAAACGAAAACAAAAAATCGACAAAACGTGGTTGTTAAGAAGCAGCAAATCAGTAAAACGACAACATAAACTCCCAGACATTAATGGCTAAAAATAACAAATAAAAAATAAAAAATGAAAAATGAAAACTTAACCTAAAACATTCGGATAAGAGAGATGAAATACAATGTTTAAGGAAAATTTAGCTTGTAAAATTGAAAATTTCAGTAGCCAAAAATGGTATTGAGGTAATAACAAGTACATGGAAAATGAAAACAACAACAAACCTCCTACAAGCCCATTTAGGAGATGATAAAGTCATATGCCAAATGAATGAAATCGGAAGCTTTTAGTTTAAATACAACAACAACAACAACAACAACAACAACAACAACAATATAACATAAACAGACATTCAAATTGAAATGAGAAACACATTATCTTTATGAATATCAGTGAACGGAAATCAAACAACTTAATAAGGTAAAAAACAAAAATACTTACTAAAACTCTATTATGAGACTCTAATAATACAAAGCAGGAAGAAATCGAGAAAAAAAACACTGCTTAAAATGAAACCTTTTGAAAGTGAACTAAAGGTAATAATACGAAGGGGATTTGGTAAATGAGAAAAGACCCAGGAGAAAATCAGTTAGTTAATTAGTTGCTACTTTGAAGTAAAATTTGGTTTTATTCCTTACAAACATTCATACGTCCAGACTGTAGCCTAATTGCAGTAACTCAACAGCCAAGTCATAGTCAATCTACATCTTAGTCTCAAGCCGATCTACAGTCTAGAATGTAGCCGATCTACGGTCCAGATCTCTAGACCAGACTGTGGTTGATCTACATTGCAGACATCTACAGGCCAGACTGCAGTCAATCTACAACGCAGACGGAAGTCTATCTATAGACTAGAATGTAATCGATCTACAGTCTATACGGTCGTCCTGACTGTAGTCGATCTACAGTCCTGACTGTAGTCGATCTACAGTCCTGACTGTATTCGATCTACAGTCCTGACTGTATTCGATCTACAGTCCTGACTGTAGTCGATCTACAGTCCTGACTGTATTCGATCTACAGTCCTGACTGTAGTCGATCTACAGTCCTGACTGTATTCGATCTACAGTCCTGACTGTAGTCGATCTACAGTCCTGACTGTATTCGATCTACAGTCCTGACTGTAGTCGATCTACAGTCCTGACTGTATTCGATCTACAGTCCTGACTGTAGTCGATCTACAGTCCTGACTGTATTCGATCTACAGTCCTGACTGTAGTCGATCTACAGTCCTGACTGTATTCGATCTACAGTCCTGACTGTAGTCGATCTACAGTCCTGACTGTAGTCGATCTACAGTCCTGACTGTAGTCGATCTACAGTCCTGACTGTAGTCGATCTACAGTCCTGACTGTAGTCGATCTACAGTCCTGACTGTAGTCGATCTACAGTCCTGACTGTAGTCGATCTACAGTCCTGACTGTAGTCGATCTACAGTCCTGACTGTAGTCGATCTACAGTCCTGACTGTAGTCGATCTACAGTCCTGACTGTAGTCGATCTACAGTCCTGACTGTAGTCGATCTACAGTCTTGACTGTAGTCGATCTATACTCCAGAATGTGTTCAATATACAGTCCAGACAGTAGTCGATTCACAGTCCAGACTGTAGTCAATATATAGTCCAAACTATAACAATCCGGACTGTGGTCGACTGTGGAAAATTTACAATCCAGACTATGATCGATATACTATCCAGACCGTGGTCCATTTACAGTTCAGACTGTGCACGATTTAAAGTCCACATTGTGGTCGACATACAGTACATACTCTGCTAGATTTTCAGTCCAGTAACAGTCTGGACTGTAGTCGAATTACAATCCACACTGTAGCCGATCTGCAGTAATCGATTTACAGTGCAGACTGTTGCCAACGCACAGTCGAAACGGTAAACATGTCGCCCATAGTAGAAATTCTATTCCGCCCAGTTCAAACATTCTTATTATTCTTAATTGACCTTAATTTTCCAACTGGGTTCCCAAATTATGAACAAATATAATTTTTTGTTTTATTTTTTTCTCCTGCCCGCCAAACAAATTCTGTAAAAGGGCTTTCAAACGTGAGCTTAGAGCAATATAAGAGCAAAACAACAAAAAAAGGGTCTCATATAATAATATGACAAGATTTTTTGTTGTATTCATTCATTTGTTCATTATTCTTCGGTTGAAGTTGTTGTTGTTGGCTGTTATTATTGCTTATTTTTGGATTGTTTTTGCTTCGCTGATATTGGTGGAATTATTCGAAAAAGAACTTCAATATTATAAACGCAAAAACCGTTTGATCTTAACCAAGTGGCGCCACAATAATGACTTTATTTATTTTCTTTCTCGATATAAATTTTGGATGTTTGTAAGATTGTAAGCCCTGAGAGAGATAGAGAGAGCGAAAGCGAAGGTATGTTTTATATCGCGTATTTCGTATTTAAAACAAATGTCATTTGATTTAAGATCTTAAATGATAAAAACCATTTCAAAAAATGTTAAAAGCTTGTTGAATGAACCTCAAGTTGTATTAAAACATTTTCAATTCTTTTCTTCGTTTTCCTCTTTTTGTTTTCTCATAAATTTCAGTATTGAAATGTTAAATTTACATAGAGACACGTGTTGTTATCCTTTTGTGGTTTTAAAATCAGAATAACAAATTCTGACTTTTTTATTTTTCTCTCTTTTTTTTTTGTAGTTTAACATGAAATTGATTTTTACAAATGTCATAAACTTAAAAGAACTGTAATAAAAGTGAAGAAAAAAGGAGCAAACAAAAAAAGACTTTATTTTTACTTACTGATCACACAGATAATTGTAATAAAGTTGATGATATTGACTGCTGATCAAACATTATCTCTTAAGCCTTTCTCTTCTCTAAATTTTGTGGCTTTAAATTCACAAAATGCTTTTTTACGCATTCTCGCTGTTTTTAACAAAATTTGCATTTGGAGAGGAGAAAAAAAAAAGAAAAAATAAAAAAACAAAAACTATTAAAAGAAACATAAAAAGCAACAACATAAAATCGGTTGTATTGATATGAGACCAATTAAAGCTGCACGATCAGTGATGAAAATCTTAATGCGATCTTGTTATTTATTTGTAGCGCCACATTGACAACACTGACTGCTGCTCAGCAACAGCTCTGAGCTTTATTCAACTTCGTTTAACTGGCAGCAGCAAACTGAAATCGCAAAACCCATCCCAAATATTGAAACAACTGGTTATAAGGTGATCTGGTCTATGTAATCAATTAACAGAGTTTAAAAGGTAAAATTTCTTTTTGTGATAATTCCTGTTTTGAACAAAATATCGATTTTATATAAAATTAACGATAAATTCACAATCAGGTCAAAATTTTTATAAATCTCCCTTAAGAAAGAATTTCCAGTAAATTCCCTATTAAGAGAATATTTTCGGTAAATTTTCTATTCAGAGAATAATTTTGATGAATTCACTCTTAAAAGAAAATTTTTGATAAATTCCTTTTAAGAGAAAATTTTCGATAAATTCCTTTGTAAACTCTATTCTAAAAGTTTTTCCAAAGAGAAAATTTTCAATTAATACTCTCTTAAGAGAAAATTTTCGATAAATTCTCTCTTAAGAGAAAATTTTGATAAATTCTCTCTTAAGAGAAATTTTGATAAATTCTCTCTTAAGAGAAATTTTTGATAAATTCTCTCTTAAGAGAAAATTTTCGATAAATTCTCTCTTAAGAGAAAATTTTCGATAAATTCTCTCTTAAGAGAAACATTTTCGATAAATTCTCTCTTAAGAGAACATTTTCGATAAATTCTCTCTTAAGAGAACATTTTCGATAAATTCTCTCTTAAGAGAAATTTCGATAAATTCTCTCTTAAGAGAAATTTTCGATAAATACTCTCTTAAGAGAAAATTTTCGATAAATTCTCTCTAAGAGAAAATTTCTCTTAAGAGAAAATTTTCGATAATTTCTCTCTTAAGAGAAAATTTTCGGTAAATTCTCTCTTAAGAGAAAATTTTCGGTAAGTTCTCTCTTAAGAGAAAATTTTCGGTAAGTTCTCTCTTAAGAGAAAATTTTCGGTAAGTTCTCTCTTAAGAGAAAATTTTCGGTAAATTCTCTCCTAAGAGAAAATTTTCGGTAAATTCTCTCCTAAGAGAAAATTTTCGGAAAATTCTCTCCTAAGAGAAAATTTTCGGTAAATTCTCTCCTAAGAGAAAATTTTCGGTAAATTCTCTCCTAAGAGAAAATTTTCGGTAAATTCTCTCCTAAGAGAAAATTTTCGGTAAATTCTCTCCTAAGAGAAATTTTCGGTAAATTCTCTCCTAAGAGAAAATTTTCGGTAAATTCTCTCCTAAGAGAAAATTTTCGGTAAATTCTCTCCTAAGAGAAAATTTTCGGTAAATTCTCTCTTAAGAGAAAATTTTCGGTAAATTCTCTCCTAAGAGAAAATTTTCGGTAAATTCTCTCTTAAGAGAAAATTTTCGGTAAATTCTCTCTTAAGAGAAAATTTTCGGTAAATTCTCTCTTAAGAGAAAATTTTCGGTAAATTCTCTCTTAAGAGAAAATTTTCGGTAAATTCTCTCTTAAGAGAAATTTCGGTAAATTCTCTCTTAAGAGAAAATTTTCGGTAAATTCTCTCTTAAGAGAAAATTTTCGGTAAATTCTCTCTTAAGAGAAAATTTTCGGTAAATTCTCTCTTAAGAGAAAATTTTCGGTAAATTCTCTCTTAAGAGAATATTTTCGGTAAATTCTCTCTTAAGAGAATATTTAATTTTAGAATTAAATCCACAATTTTTATAGAAAATTTTCGATAAATCCACAATTTTTATCGAAATTTTTTTATAAATTCTCATTTAAATATTGATAAAAATTTAGTGAACTTTACAACATTCATTGATAATTCTGTCAAAAAATGTGTGTTCAAATATAAACTGCTATCGCTCCTTTCTTATTTTTCGTTTTCGTATTTTTACCTTAAATTCACTAACTTTTCACCTGTATTTTTGTTAAATATATATTTTTTCATCTCTTCTGAACAATTTTAAACAAAGTAGTCATGGTTTTGCCAAAAACGCTAAAAAAACTATTTGTGTTTTTTTTTTTTTTTTGAGAAAAGCCTATAATGATGTTAAACAACATGATTATGATGCTGAAAAATGATAATGATGCCCTTTTGCAGATAATTTGCATGAATTTGCGATTAAGTATTGTGCCGATTGGTAATCGATGTGATCATCGTTTGTGATATTTACGTTTCTTTTTTTGCTGTAATCTTTTTTGGTTTCATTTTTATTATTGTTGCTGCTATTTTAGTAGTTTTTTGTTGTTATTGTGGGTTTTGCAAAGGTTTTTATGCGACAACGTTATCGCCAAAGCATGCAAACAATGTTTGCATGTTATTTAAAGGCATTTTTTCCAACAAAAAAAGGCAAAAAATGCAAAATATTGGTTTTATTTTTTTCAGCGATTTTTTTTTGTTGTTGCGAATATTGCAAATGCATTAAAACTTTAAAGCGGTTAAATAAAACTTACGCAAGATCAGGAGAAATGCCTCCTGATCTGTTGGTTATTGACTGCCTGTTTGGTTATTTTGGTTGTTGTGATCGTTTGTTTTTCAGTTGGTAACTGTGTGCGTGTGTGTGTGTTTAAGTAATTTCCTGGAGGATTTTAAGTGGTAAAAACAAATAAAGTAGTCATCTGCCAAATAGTCAAATGCCAAAGATTGTTATCGCTATAAGAATATATGGCGATGTTTAATAAAAGATTGCGCTTTAAAATCGTTTCATTTGTTTTTTCTCCGCTTGTTCTCTTTCAAAAGGGTGTTATGGTGCTTTTTTGTCATTTACTTTTTAGTTTTTAAGAGATTTTTTTTTAATTATCAGTCTTTTTGCATTTTTTGTGATTTTTCCATCTGATAAAATAATTTTATATTATTTAAAGTTCTTTTTTTCTTAAATGATTTAGTATTTGCGTTAAGTAGTTTTATAAAATATGATCTTTATAATATAGATTTTATGATAGTTTTGTGTTCGTGATTTTAATGTGTTTTCCTTTACAAGTTGATGTCATTTGTTGTTATTGTTAAGTGAATTTATGTGAATTTTCTTACAAGATTTTTACATTTGCAATAATTCAATAAAGTGATTTTATTTCTGGCTTTTAGGTGAGATCAGATATTGTTTGCAGCAATAATCATAAATATAAATTTATATTTATTTGATAAGAGATCGAGTATTTTATGTGGAATTTAAAGAGTAAAAAGAATAAATTACTCAACTTCTTTTCTCATACTCTTATAACCAATTCTATTCGACCTGGTCTAAAATCGACAATTATCCGTTTAGAAATTTCTAATTTTCCACAAATATCCACGCTTTAAACGAATTTTTAGTTATTTTGGAAAAATTCTCTTCCTGATCTGAACAAAATCTTCCCTAAATTCTAGATAAAGAAAAAATTTGTAAAAAATTTTTCATTTAGAAAAAGTGAAATGAAAAAAATAAATTTAAATTTTCTTATCATGAAAAAATTTTATTTCTCAAATAAGAAAAAAGTTGATTCCGTCTGAGCCTGCACATCCAAAAAACATCTAGGATGAGTCCTTAACTTTCTTATCTTCATTTACCTTCATTTACTAATGGAGTATTCAAGTCTTAATGAATGCAATAATTTCTAATATACCATGGAACACCAGCTACGGTCCCTAAAATTTAGGCTGTGCCCTTGTTAAATATCAATATTCCTTTTTACTGGCCGTTCCAAATGGATACCATATGTCCTTATTGGTTTTAATACAGTTTTATACATAAATTATAATTTAGACTGACCAGAGGCTCTTAATTTCATATGGTTTCTATTTGGCGGCGCCATATAAGTCGCCTTTCCAAATAAATACTGGTAGACAGTTGCCTCTTTAAAGAACGAAGGTAACACGCTTACTCCAATCGATTAATTATATTCCCAAACGTCTGAAATAAATGTTTACGGTAGAAGAAGCTGTGTTACGATCCTCGTGTGTACTGAGAATTTGCCGCATCATCTGCAAATATTGAAATTGTCAGATCATCGCATAAGATCGCTGAGAAACACCAGCCTTTATACAGAATTTCTCAGTCGTTATATTTTGCCCAGAAGTGGCGATCATCCAAAAAGGACTCTAACAATTTGTGGGTGCAAGGTGGTAACAGTTAGCCTCCTACACAAAATGAGAATTCAATAATTTAGCAAAGGGTTGCGCTACATAGAAAATTATTGGCGAATAAAACTTTTTCAATTCAAAAGATTTTCTAATCTCTCCAGTTAAGCGGTTAACCTGTTCAATAGTTCCGTGTTTTACCCGAAAACCAAACTGATGAATTGGGATGATATTTTTTTTATCGATTTCAAATTTAAACATTCACATAGACATTCTTGAGATGTTTTCCAATTGTTTTGGAGACGGACATGTTTCTAGTGGGTTTATTTATGATTCTGATCCAAAGAAAATTCAAGAATTCTCTACAAATTTTTAAAGAGCATAACTTTTTACCTCCTTCCAAAGCCGGGGAGTATCACATGCTCTGAGTCCTTGAATAAAATCTCGGATGTGAACATTTTCATTAGTATTATCCTCATACTGTAGTAATAAGAGGGTTGGTCCATTAAGGATTTCTTAGATAAATCGTTATAATCAAGCTGCATTTTTGGCAATTCTGACAATTTTTTTCTCCTAAAAGAAACTGAAGAAAGTTAATGAAATTCAGGGCTACGGGGAAAGATGTTTCCTCTATGTCCTTGGATTTGCTTTGCACGAATTTAATTTAGACTTTTTTATTGAACCGATTTCGATGATTCTTGGAATCATAATGAAGGTCACAGAATATTAATATTATGGCGGAATTTCATTACAATTAAACGACTTTAAATAATTTTAGGGAAGTTCATCGCTTGAACTAAGAGGTTGCATTAGATATTGGTCTATAACTTTTAATATACTGAACCGGTTTTGCTGGTTTTAAATAGGAAATTTCTCAGGACTATAGTGAATACTTAGGCCAAATTATATAGAGCTCTGTAAATTTTTGTGAATGTAAGCGTGCCAACAACAAACAGATGGACATAGCTAAATCGACTCAGATTTTGATTGATGCAAGAATATATGGAGTCTGAGATGAGTTCATTTTAAGCGTTACCCTTTTCATCACTTATGGTGGTAGAATATATGCAAAAGCTGTCCAAAATTTTACTTTTATTACTCAATATCTCTTAAACTGTAGGAAATATCACATACATTTTAGTGTATTTTGGTAAGAGCTACCCGAAGGAAAATTTTTTTTCAAAAATAAAAAGACGACTAACTTTAGAGATCCACTTCCCGATCCCGGGACCCACTAAAAACATGTCCTTCTTCGAATCAATTGGAAAACACTTCAAGATTGTCCATGTGAAAATTTCAAAGTTACAGAATTATTTCCAAAAAATTCGTTTTGGGACCACTGTGTGTCGATCCCTATAAATTCTCTATATATAGAATCTTTAATAATTTTTAAAATTTGTGATTTATGGACACAAATTATTAAAACACAAATTCTTGATTGAATTATTAAATTCATTCCAAATTCCACTTTCAATATCTTAAAGGTCTCGTAATTTTTTAAAATTATAATAAAAATTATTTACTCTCATTTATACTCAATTTAACACTCATTACTTTTCTCTTTTATTCAAAACCATTTAAATTTACTCTTAATATTACCCCCCCCCCCCCTCCAACTTGTCTGCCCTAAAACTCTTATATAATAAATCATCTGCCATTCACTTTTTTAACAAAAATATATATAGATTTTTTGAAAAAAAATATTATAAATAAAATCCATTATCTCTAAATAGTCAAAAACCTTATAAAACTCCAACTATTGTAACCAAAACAATTTAAGGTCATTATTCCATTGTTGAGTCTTTTTTCATAACTAAATAGACAAACCAAAGAACCTTTTGCCTTTAGACGAGAAAAAAATCCCAATTCCACTCCTAAAATTGTGTTCAAAATAAAACACATGTTGACAATTGTTCTTATTAAATCCTAAAACCAGCATAAAGCATAATATTTACACCAAAAAGGCTTCAAATTAGATTTTGAACAAAATGAAGAAAGAGAAAAAAAAAACGTTCCCTTTTTAATACCACAATTCTACGGATCAATTGTTGTATTTAAAGAGTAACAACAACAATAAAAACTGAAAATTATATAAAAGAAGTAAAAATGTTATAATCGACTGTGCTGAATCTTAAATACCCTCCATCAATAACATTATAATTCGTTCATCAGGTTAAACGTCAGGTCGGTACGGAAAGAGGCCAGTGAAAAAGTTACAGTGAAATATGGTAACATATTCTTGGAATTACCTATAAATACTGGTACCAAGCTATAGATTTAACTGACCGATTTTATAAAAAAATTGTTTAGGGAAGAATTTCCTTACATGAGAAGTGACATCCGAGAATTGAGATGATAATTATTTAGTTGTGTGAATCTCTATAGAATTGCCTAATATTCAAGACCCTGTGAGCTTTTAACACTATTCCGGCAAGTGGGATTGTAAGGTAATAACAAGCAAGTGTGCCTTTCTGTGCGGGCCCTTATAGCAAACTATGAGCCGACATTGGCCATATGAATAATATATAAAAGATTGTTGGAAAAATCATTGGGCCTTATTTCAATAAATTCGATCTTTATTTAAGTGCTTTATAAGTTCAAATCTGTTTTCCTCGAAGGGTCCTTACATGGGAGCTATAGCAAAATATAGACCGAAATTGACCAAATTAATTTAAGGTTAGGAAATTAATTGTGCCTAATTTTTTTTAAATGGAATCGGTTTATATTTAAGAATATTGTAATCTGTTAACCATATTCCGGTAAGGACCCTTGTATGGAATCTTGGTCAAATAATGACCCCAGCATAATCTAGTTTCCTTGGGCTTATTTTTTAATTGAAATAAATATATATGACAAATTCAGGAAATTATTTTAAAAATTGCCACCCATATAGCACAGATTTTGGGGTGTATCAAAATTTTTTATACATCAGCCTATAACTTTTTTCCGCTCATCTGATTTTGATAATTATTTTATTGATGAAGGACATACAGCTAATGTGTTATAGTTAAATTTTTGTTGAAATAATGATAAATGCGAGATTGTCTCAGATATCGGTCTATTGCTCTTATGCCAAGGAACCGCTACTACTGGTTTTTAATAGCAACTGCTTAGGACAATAACAAACAATGAGCCCAAATTTCATTCAATTCGAGTGAATTTTCTAGGCGTGCGAATGTTTCCAAAACACAGACGAACATATCCAAATCGACTCAAATGTCTGAGATGATTCCTTCTTGGCGTTACACATGGAATAACCAAATAAAAATACCCCCTTCACCACTTGTGGTAGCGGAGGGTATAAAAACTTAATAGTTGAATTCTTGTTATTATTTTATTTTTTGTTATTTTAACCATTAACTTGACATTATTAAAATAATGACAAAATATGATTTAACCACAAAATTCAATTTCAACAGTTTTATTGTCAAGCGAACAAAAAAAGCGGCAAAAGATATTTGAAGGCAAAAACGTTAAATAAAATGCACTGTAGGAAATTTTAGAAAGGGCTTGTAGAGAGGAAATGCATTGAGCTCAATACATAATCAATCCAATTTTATAAAATTCTATTTTTCTCTTTTGGCCGCTAGAGCCAAAAGGGGCTCAATCCATAATCCCAAAAAATGACCCAATCCATAATTATAAAAATCGATTTTTCTCGTAAACTAGAGCCGCTAGAGCCAAAAGGGGCTCAATCCATAATCATTTTTTTCGAAATTTTGAAAAATTTTATGAAAAACGATTTTTCTCTTAAACTAGAGCCGCTAGAGCCAAAAGAAGCTCAATCCATAATCATTTTTTCGAAATTTTGAAAAATTTTATAAAAAACGATTTTTCTCTTCAACTAGAGCCGCTAGAGCCAAAAGGGGCTCAATCCATAATCATTTTTTCGAAATTTTGAAAAATTTTATAAAAAACGATTTTTCTCTTAAACAAGAGCCGCTAGAGCCAAAAGGTGCTAAATCCATAATAATTTTTCGAAATTTTGAAAAATTTTATAAAAATCGATTTTTCTCGTAAACTAGAGCCGCTAGAGCCAAAAGGGGCTCAATCCATTATCGCTTTTTCGAAATTTTGAAAAATTTTATAAAAATCGATTTTTTTTGTAAACTAGAGCCGCCAGAGCCAAAAGGGGCTCAATCCATAATCATTTTTTCGAAATTTTTTTTAAATTTTATAAAAATCGATTTTTCTCGTAAACTAGAGCCGCCAGAGCCAAAAGGGGCTCAATCCATTATCGCTTTTTCGAAATTTTGAAAAATTTTATAAAAATCGATTTTTTTTTTTTGTAAACTAGAGCCGCCAGAGCCAAAAGGGGCTCAATCCATAATCATTTTTTCGAAATTTTTTAAAATTTTATAAAAATCGATTTTTCTTGTAAACTAGAGCCGCTAGAGCCAAAAGGGGCTCAATCCATAATAATTTTTTCGAAATTTTGAAAAAAATTATAAAAATCGATTTTTCTCGTAAACTAGAGCCGCCAGAGCCAAAAGGGGCTCAATCCATTATCGCTTTTTCGAAATTTTGAAAAATTTTATAAAAATCGATTTTTTTTGTAAACTAGAGCCGCCAGAGCCAAAAGGGGCTCAATCCGTAATCATTTTTTCGAAATTTTTTAAAATTTTATAAAAATCGATTTTTCTCGTAAACTAGAGCAGATAGAGCCAAAAGGGGCTCAATCCATAATCATTTTTTCGAAATTTTTTAAAATTTTATAAAAATCGATTTTTCTCGTAAACTAGAGCCGCCAGAGCCAAAAGGGGCTCAATCCATTATCGCTTTTTCGAAATTTTGAAAAATTTTATAAAAATCGATTTTTTTTGTAAACTAGAGCCGCCAGAGCCAAAAGGGGCTCAATCCATAATCATTTTTTCGAAATTTTTTAAAATTTTATAAAAATCGATTTTTCCGTAAACTAGAGCCGCTAGAGCCAAAAGGGGCTCAATCCATAATCATTTTTTCGAAATTTTGAAAAATTTTATAAAAGTCGATTTTTCTCGTAAACTAGAGCCGCTAGAGCCAAAAGGGGCTCAATCCATAATCATTTTTTCGAATTTTTTTAAAATTTTATAAAAATCGATTTTTCTCGTAAACTAGAGCCGCTAGAGCCAAAAGGGGCTCAATCGATAATCATTTTTTCGAATTTTTTTTAAATTTTATAAAAATCGATTTTTCTCGTAAACTAGAGCCGCCAGAGCCAAAAGGGGCTCAATCCATTATCGCTTTTTCGAAATTTTGAAAAATTTTATAAAAAACGATTTTTCTCTTAAACAAGAGCCGCTAGAGCCAAAAGGTGCTAAATCCATAATAATTTTTTCGAAATTTTGAAAAATTTTATAAAAATCGATTTTTCTCGTAAACTAGAGCCGCTAGAGCCAAAAGGGGCTCAATCGATAATCATTTTTTCGAATTTTTTTTAAATTTTATAAAAATCGATTTTTCTCGTAAACTAGAGCCGGCAGAGCCAAAAGGGGCTCAATCCATTATCGCTTTTTCGAAATTTTGAAAAATTTTATAAAAATCGATTTTTTTTGTAAACTAGAGCCGCTAGAGCCAAAAGGGGCCCAATCAATAATCATTTTTTCGAATTTTTTTAAAATTTTATAAAAATCGATTTTTCTCGTAAACTAGAGCCGCTAGAGCCAAAAGGGGCTCAATCCATAATAATTTTTTCGAAATTTTGAAAAATTTTATAAAAATCGATTTTTTTCGTAAACTAGAGCCGCTAGAGCCAAAAGGGGCTCAATCCATAATCATTTTTTTCGAAATTTTTTAAAAATTGTATAAAAATCGATTTTTCTCGTAAACTAGAGCCGCTAGAGCCAAAAGGGGCTCAATCCATAATCATTTTTTCGAAATTTTGAAAAATTTTATAAAAATCGATTTTTCGTAAACTAGAGCCGCTAGAGCCAAAAGGGGCTCAATCCATAATCATTTTTTCGAAATTTTTTAAAATTTTATAAAAATCGATTTTTCTAGTAAACTAGAGCCGCTAGAGCGAAAAGGGGTTCAATCCATAATCATTTTTTCGAAATTTTGAAAAATTTTATAAAAATCGATTTTTTTCGTAAACTAGAGACGCTAGAGCCAAAAGGGGCTCAATCCATAATCATTTTTTCGAATTTTTTAAAAATTTTATAAAAATCGATTTTTCTCGTAAACTAGAGCCGCTAGAGCCAAAAGGGGCTCAATCCATAATCATTTTTTCGAAATTTTTAAAAATTTTATAAAAATCGATTTTTCTCGTAAACTAGAGCCGCTAGAGCCAAAAGGGGCTCAATCCATAATCATTTTTTCGAAATTTTTAAAAATTTTATAAAAATCGATTTTTCTCGTAAACTAGAGCCGCTAGAGCCAAAAGGGGCTCAATCCATAATCATTTTTTCGAAATTTTTAAAAATTTTATAAAAATCGATTTTTTTCGTAAACTAGAGCCGCTAGAGCCAAAAGGGGCTCAATCCATAATCATTCTTTCGAAATTTTTAAAAATTTTATAAAAATCGATTTTTCTCGTAAACTAGAGCCGCTAGAGCCAAAAGGGGCTCAATCCATAATCATTTTTTCAAAATTTTGAAAAATTTTATAAAAATCGATTTTTCTCGTAAACTAGAGACGCTAGAGCCAAAAGGGGCTCAATCCATAATCATTTTTTCGAAATTTTTTAAAAATTTTATAAAAATCGATTTTTTTTGTAAACTAGAGCCGCCAAAAGGGGTTCAATCCATAATCATTTTTTCAAAATTTTGAAAAACTTTATAAAAATCGATTTTTCTCGTAAACTAGAGCCGCTAGAGCCAAAAGGGGCTCAATCCATAATCATTTTTTCGAAATTTTTAAAAATTTTATAAAAGTCGATTTTTCTTGTAAACTAGAGCCGCTAGAGCCAAAAGGGGCTCAATCCATAATAAGTTTTTCGAAATTTTGAAAAATTTTATAAAAGTCGATTTTTCTCGTAAACTAGAGCCGCTAGAGCCAAAAGGGGCTCAATCCATAATCATTTTTTCGAAATTTTTAAAAATTTTACAAAAGTCGATTTTTCTCGTAAACTAGAGCCGCTAGAGCAAAAAGGGGCTCAATCAATAATCATTTTTTCGAATTTTTTTAAAATTTTATAAAAATCGATTTTTCTCGTAAACTAGAGCCGCTAGAGCCAAAAGGGGCTAAATCCATAAATTTTTTCGAATTTTTTTAAAATTTTATAAAAATCGATTTTTCTCGTAAACTAGAGCCGCTAGAGCCAAAAGGCGCTCAATCCATAATCATTTTTTCGAAATTTTTAAAAATTTTATAAAAGTCGATTTTTCTTGTAAACTAGAGCCGCTAGAGCCAAAAGGGGCTAAATCCATAAATTTTTTCGATTTTTTTTAAATTTTATAAAAATCGATTTTTCTCGTAAACTAGAGCCGCTAGAGCCAAAAGGGGCTCAATCCATAATCATTTTTTTCGAAATTTTTAAAAATTTTATAAAAGTCGATTTTTCTCGTAAACTAGAGCCGCTAGAGCCAAAAGGGGCTCAATCAATAATCATTTTTTCGAATTTTTTAAAATTTTATAAAAATCGATTTTTCTCGTAAACTAGAGCCGCTAGAGCCAAAGGGGGCTCAATCCATAATCATTTTTTTCGAAATTTTGAAAAATTTTATAAAAATCGATTTTTCTCGTAAACTAGAGCCGCCAGAGCCAAAAGGGGTTCAATCCATAATCATTTTTTCGAAATTTTGAAAAATTTTATAAAAATCGATTTTTCTCGTAAACTAGAGCCGCTAGAGCCAAAAGGGGCTCAATCCATAATCATTTTTTCGAAATTTTTAAAAATTTTATAAAAGTCGATTTTTCTCGTAAACTAGAGCCGCTAGAGCCAAAAGGGGCTCAATCCATAATAATTTTTACGAAATTTTGAAAAATTTTATAAAAATCGATTTTTCTCGTAAACTAGAGCCGCTAGAGCCAAAAGGGGCTCAATCCATAATCATTTTTTCGAAATTTTTTAAAATTTTATAAAAATCGATTTTTCTCGTAAACTAGAGCCGCTAGAGCCAAAAGGGGCTCAATCCATAATCGTTTTTTCGAAATTTTGAAAAATTTTATAAAAATCGATTTTTCTCGTAAACTAGAGCCGCTAGAGCCAAAAGGGGCTCAATCCATAATAATTTTTTCGAAATTTTGAAAAATTTTATAAAAATCGATTTTTCTCGTAAACTAGAGCCGCTAGAGCCAAAAGGGGCTCAATCCATAATCATTTTTTCGAAATTTTTTAAAATTTTATAAAAATCGATTTTTCTCGTAAACTAGAGCCGCTAGAGCCAAAAGGGGCTCAATCCATTAATCATTTTTCGAAATTTTGAAAAATTTTATAAAAATCGATTTTTCTTGTAAACTAGAGCCGCTAGAGCCAAAAGGGGCTCAATCATAATCATTTTTTCGAATTTTTTAAAATTTTATAAAAATCGATTTTTCTCGTAAACTAGAGCCGCTAGAGCCAAAAGGGGCTCAATCCATAATAATTTTTTCGAAATTTTGAAAAATTTTATAAAAATCGATTTTTTCGTAAACTAGAGCCGCTAGAGCCAAAAGGGGCTCAATCCATAATCATTTTTTCGAAATTTTTAAAAATTGTATAAAAATCGATTTTTCTCGTAAACTAGAGCCGCTAGAGCCAAAAGGGGCTCAATCCATAATCATTTTTTCGAAATTTTTGAAAAATTTTATAAAAATCGATTTTCTCGTAAACTAGAGCCGCTAGAGCCAAAAGGGGCTCAATCCATAATCATTTTTTCGAAATTTTTTAAAAATTTTATAAAAATCGATTTTTCTCGTAAACTAGAGCCGCTAGAGCCAAAAGGGGTTCAATCCATAATCATTTTTTCGAAATTTTTGAAAAATTTTATAAAAATCGATTTTTTTCGTAAACTAGAGCCGCTAGAGCCAAAAGGGGCTCAATCCATAATCATTTTTTCGAATTTTTTAAAAATTTTATAAAAATCGATTTTTCTCGTAAACTAGAGCCGCTAGAGCCAAAAGGGGCTCAATCCATAATCATTTTTTCGAAATTTTTAAAAATTTTATAAAAATCGATTTTTCTCGTAAACTAGAGCCGCTAGAGCCAAAAGGGGCTCAATCCATAATCATTTTTTCGAAATTTTTAAAATTTTATAAAAATCGATTTTTCTCGTAAACTAGAGCCGCTAGAGCCAAAAGGGGCTCAATCCATAATCATTTTTTCGAAATTTTTAAAAATTTTATAAAAATCGATTTTTTCGTAAACTAGAGCCGCTAGAGCCAAAAGGGGCTCAATCCATAATCATTTTTTCGAAATTTTTAAAAATTTTATAAAAATCGATTTTTCTCGTAAACTAGAGCCGCTAGAGCCAAAAGGGGCTCAATCCATAATCATTTTTTCAAAATTTTGAAAAATTTTATAAAAATCGATTTTTCTCGTAAACTAGAGCCGCTAGAGCCAAAAGGGGCTCAATCCATAATCATTTTTTCGAAATTTTTAAAATTTTATAAAAATCGATTTTTCTGTAAACTAGAGCCGCCAGAGCCAAAAGGGGCTCAATCCATAATCATTTTTTCAAAATTTTGAAAAACTTTTATAAAAATCGATTTTTCTCGTAAACTAGAGCCGCTAGAGCCAAAAGGGGCTCAATCCATAATCATTTTTTCGAAATTTTTAAAAATTTTATAAAAATCGATTTTTCTTGTAAACTAGAGCCGCTAGAGCCAAAAGGGGCTCAATCCATAATAATTTTTTCGAAATTTTGAAAAATTTTATAAAAATCGATTTTTCTCGTAAACTAGAGCCGCTAGAGCCAAAAGGGGCTCAATCCATAATCATTTTTTCGAAATTTTTGAAAAATTTTATAAAAATCGATTTTTCTCGTAAACTAGAGCCGCTAGAGCCAAAAGGGGCTCAATCCATAATCATTTTTTCGAAATTTTTTAAAATTTTATAAAAATCGATTTTTCTCGTAAACTAGAGCCGCTAGAGCCAAAAGGGGCTCAATCCATAATTCTTTTTCGAATTTTTAAAATTTTATAAAAATCGATTTTTCTCGTAAACTAGAGCCGCTAGAGCCAAAAGGGGCTCAATCCATAATCATTTTTTCGAAATTTTTAAAAATTTTATAAAAGTCGATTTTTCTTGTAAACTAGAGCCGCTAGAGCCAAAAGGGGCTCAATCCATAATCATTTTTCGAAATTTTTTGAAAAATTTTATAAAAATCGATTTTTCTCGTAAACTAGAGCCGCTAGAGCCAAAAGGGGCTCAATCCATAATCATTTTTTCGAAATTTTTAAAATTTTATAAAATCGATTTTTCTCGTAAACTAGAGCCGCTAGAGCCAAAAGGGGCTCAATCCATAATCATTTTTTCGAAATTTTTTAAAAATTTTATAAAAATCGATTTTTCTCGTAAACTAGAGCCGCTAGAGCCAAAAGGGGCTCAATCCATAATCATTTTTTCGAAATTTTGAAAAATTTTATAAAAATCGATTTTTCTCGTAAACTAGAGCCGCTAGAGCCAAAAGGGGCTCAATCCATAATCATTTTTTCAAATTTTGAAAAATTTTATAAAAATCGATTTTTCTCGTAAACTAGAGCCGCTAGAGCCAAAAGGGGCTCAATCCATAATCATTTTTTCGAAATTTTTAAAAATTTTATAAAAGTCGATTTTTCTCGTAAACTAGAGCCGCTAGAGCCAAAAGGGGCTCAATCCATAATCATTTTTTCGAAATTTTGAAAAATTTTATAAAAATCGATTTTTCTCGTAAACTAGAGCCGCTAGAGCCAAAAGGGGTTCAATCCATAATCATTTTTTTCGAAATTTTTGAAAAATTTTATAAAAATCGATTTTTCTCGTAAACTAGAGCCGCTAGAGCCAAAAGGGGCTCAATCCATAATCATTTTTTCGAAATTTTGAAAAATTTTATAAAATCGATTTTTCTTGTAAACTAGAGCCGCTAGAGCCAAAAGGGGCTCAATCCATAATCATTTTTTCGAAATTTTTGAAAAATTTTATAAAAATCGATTTTTCTCGTAAACTAGAGCCGCTAGAGCCAAAAGGGGCTCAATCCATAATCATTTTTTCGAAATTTTGAAAAATTTTATAAAAATCGATTTTTCTCGTAAACTAGAGCCGCTAGAGCCAAAAGGGGCTCAATCCATAATCATTTTTTCGAAATTTTGAAAAATTTTATAAAAATCGATTTTTCTTGTAAACTAGAGCCGCTAGAGCCAAAAGGGGCTCAATCCATAATCATTTTTTCGAAATTTTTAAAATTTTATAAAAATCGATTTTTCTCGTAAACTAGAGCCGCTAGAGCCAAAAGGGGCTCAATCCATAATCATTTTTTCGAAATTTTGAAAAATTTTATAAAAATCGATTTTTCTCGTAAACTAGAGCCGCTAGAGCCAAAAGGGGCTCAATCCATAATCATTTTTTCGAAATTTTGAAAAATTTTATAAAAATCGATTTTTCTCGTAAACTAGAGCCGCTAGAGCCAAAAGGGGCTCAATCCATAATCATTTTTCGAAATTTTGAAAAATTTTATAAAATCGATTTTTCTCGTAAACTAGAGCCGCTAGAGCCAAAAGGGGCTCAATCCATAATCATTTTTTCGAAATTTTTGAAAAATTTTATAAAAATCGATTTTTCTCGTAAACTAGAGCCGCTAGAGCCAAAAGGGGCTCAATCCATAATCATTTTTTCGAAATTTTGAAAAATTTTATAAAAATCGATTTTTCTCGTAAACTAGAGCCGCTAGAGCCAAAAGGGGCTCAATCCATAATCATTTTTTCGAAATTTTTGAAAAATTTTATAAAAATCGATTTTTCTCGTAAACTAGAGCCGCTAGAGCCAAAAGGGGCTCAATCCATAATCATTTTTTCGAAATTTTTAAAAATTTTATAAAAATCGATTTTTCTCGTAAACTAGAGCCGCTAGAGCCAAAAGGGGCTCAATCCATAATCATTTTTCGAAATTTTGAAAAATTTTATAAAAATCGATTTTTCTCGTAAACTAGAGCCGCTAGAGCCAAAAGGGGCTCAATCCATAATCATTTTTTCGAAATTTTTAAAATTTTTATAAAAATCGATTTTTCTCGTAAACTAGAGCCGCTAGAGCCAAAAGGGGCTCAATCCATAATCATTTTTTTCGAAATTTTGAAAAATTTTATAAAAATCGATTTTTTCTTCGTAAACTAGAGCCGCTAGAGCCAAAAGGGGCTCAATCCATAATCATTTTTTCGAAATTTTGAAAAATTTTATAAAAATCGATTTTTCTCGTAAACTAGAGCCGCTAGAGCCAAAAGGGGCTCAATCCATAATAAGTTTTTTCGAAATTTTGAAAAATTTTATAAAATCGATTTTTCTTCGTAAACTAGAGCCGCTAGAGCCAAAAGGGGCTCAATCCATAATCATTTTTTCGAAATTTTGAAAAATTTTATAAAAATCGATTTTTCTTGTAAACTAGAGCCGCTAGAGCCAAAGGGGCTCAATCCATAATCATTTTTTCGAAATTTTTAAAAATTTTATAAAAGTCGATTTTTCTCGTAAAACTAGAGCCGCTAGAGCCAAAAGGGGCTCAATCCATAATCATTTTTTCGAAATTTTTTTTAAAATTTATAAAAATCGATTTTTTCTCGTAAACTAGAGCCGCTAGAGCCAAAAGGGGCTCAATCCATAATCATTTTTCGAAATTTTGAAAAATTTTATAAAAGTCGATTTTTCTCGTAAACTAGAGCCGCTAGAGCCAAAAGGGCTCAATCCATAATCATTTTTTCGAAATTTTGAAAATTTTATAAAAATCGATTTTTCTCGTAAACTGAAGCCGCTAGAGCCAAAAGGGGCTCAATCCATAATACATTTTTTTCGAAATTTTTTAAAATTTTATAAAAATCGATTTTTCTCGTAAACTAGAGCCGCTAGAGCAAAAGGGGCTCAATCCATAATCATTTTTCGAAATTTTTAAAAATTTTATAAAAAATCGATTTTTCTTCGTAAACTAGAGCCGCTAGAGCCAAAAGGGGCTCAATCCATAATCATTTTTTCGAAATTTTTAAAAAATTTTATAAAAATCGATTTTTCTCGTAAACTAGAGCCGCTAGAGCCAAAAGGGGCTCAATCCATAATTGAAATTTTAAAAATTTATAAAAATTTTTCGAAATTTTGAAAAATTTATAAAAAAAATCGATTTTTCTCGTAAACTAGAGCGCAAAGCCAAAAGGGTCAATCCATAACATTTTTTCGAAATTTTAAAAACTTTATAAAAAATTTTTCGAATTGAAAAATTTTATAAAAATCGATTTTTCTCGTAAACTAAGCCGCTAGAGCCAAAAGGGCTCAATCCATAATATATTTTTCGAATTTTAAAAATTCTAAAATTTTTCGAAAAAAATTTATAAAAATCGATTTTTCTCGTAAACTAGAGCCGCTAGAGCCAAAAGGGCTCAATCCATAATCATTTTTTCGAAATTTGAAAAAATTTAAAAAATCGATTTTTCTTCGTAAACTAGTGCCGCTAGAGCCAAAAGGGGCTCAATCCATAATAATATTTTCGAAATTTTAAAAACTTTTATAAAAATTTTCGAATTTTGAAAAATTTTATAAAAATCGATTTTTCTCGTAAACTAGAGCCGCTAGAGCAAAAAGGGCTCAATCCATAATCATTTTTCGAAATTTTGAAAAATTTTATAAAAATCGATTTTTTCTTGTAAACTAGAGCCGCTAGAGCCAAAAGGGCTCAATCCATAATCATTTTTTCGAAATTTTGAAAAATTTATATAAAATCGATTTTTCTCGTAAACAGAGCCGCTAGAGCCAAAAGGGGCTCAATCCATAATACTTTTTCGAAATTTTGAAAAATTTATAAAAATCGATTTTTCTCGTAAACTAGAGCCGCTAGAGCCAAAGGGGCTCAATCCATAATCATTTTTCGAAATTTTGAAAATTTTATAAAAATCGATTTTTCTTGTAAACTAGCCGCTAGAGCCAAAAGGGCTCAATCCATAATCATTTTTTTCGAAATTTTGAAAAATTTATTAAAAATCGATTTTTTCTTGTAATCTAGTAGGCCGCCAAGAGCCAAAAGGGGCTCAATCCATAATCATTTTTTTCGAAATTTTGAAAAATTTATAAAAATCGATTTTTCTCGTAAACTAGTGCCGGCCAGAGCCAAGAGGGGCTCATCCATAATCATTTTTTCGAAAATTTGAAAAAATTATAAAATCGATTTTTCTCGTAAACTAGAGCGCTAGAGCCAAAAGGGGCTCAATCCATAATTACTATTTCGAAATTTTGAAAAATTTTATAAAAAATCGATTTTTCTTGAAAACTGGAGCCGCCAGAGCCAAAAGGGGCTCAATCCATAATCATTTTTTCGAAATTTTTAAAAATTTTATAAAAATCGATTTTTCTCGTAAATACTAGAGCCGCTAGAGGCCAAAAGGGCTCAATCCATAATCATTTTTTCGAAATTTGAAAAAATTATAAAAATCGATTTTTCTCGTAAACTAGAGCCGCTAGAGCCAAAAGGGGCTCAATCCATAATCATTTTTCGAAATTTTTGAAAAATTTTATAAAAATCGATTTTTCTTGTAAACTAGAGCCGCTAGAGCCAAAAGGGGCTCAATCCATAATCATTTTTCGAAATTTTGAAAAATTTTATAAAAATCGATTTTTCTCGTAAACTAGAGCCGCTAGAGCCAAAAGGGGCTCAATCCATAATCATTTTTTCGAAATTTTGAAAAATTTTATAAAAATCGATTTTTCTTCGTAAACTAGAGCCGCTAGAGCCAAAAGGGGCTCAATCCATAATCATTTTTTCGAAATTTTTGAAAAATTTTATAAAAATCGATTTTTCTCGTAAACTAGAGCCGCTAGAGCCAAAAGGGGCTCAATCCATAATCATTTTTTCGAAATTTTTGAAAAATTTTATAAAAATCGATTTTTCTTCGTAAACTAGAGCCGCTAGAGCCAAAAGGGGCTCAATCCATAATCATTTTTTCGAAATTTTGAAAAATTTTATAAAAATCGATTTTTTCTTGTAAACTAGAGCCGCTAGAGCCAAAAGGGGCTCAATCCATAATCATTTTTTCGAATTTTTAAAATTTTATAAAATCGATTTTTCTCGTAAACTAGAGCCGCTAGAGCCAAAAGGGGCTCAATCCATAATCATTTTTTTCGAAATTTTGAAAAATTTTATAAAATCGATTTTTCTCGTAAACTAGAGCCGCTAGAGCCAAAAGGGGCTCAATCCATAATCACTTTTTTCGAAAATTTTTGAAAAATTTTATAAAAATCGATTTTTCTGTAAAACTAGAGCCGCTAGAGCCAAAAGGGGCTCAATCCATAATCATTTTTCGAAATTTTGAAAAATTTTATAAAAATCGATTTTTCTTCGTAAACTAGAGCCGCTAGAGCCAAAAGGGGCTCAATCCATAATCATTTTTTCGAAATTTTTGAAAAATTTTATAAAAATCGATTTTTCTCGTAAACTAGAGCCGCTAGAGCCAAAAGGGGCTCAATCCATAATCATTTTTCGAAATTTTTTAAAAATTTTTATAAAAGTCGATTTTTCTCGTAAACTAGAGCCGCTAGAGCCAAAAGGGGCTCAATCCATATCATTTTTTCGAAATTTTAAAATTTTATAAAAATCGATTTTTCTCGTAAACTAGAGCCGCTAGAGCCAAAAGGGGTCAATCCATAATCATTTTTTCGAAATTTTGAAAAAATTTTATAAAAATCGATTTTCTCGTAAACTAGAGCCGCTAGGAGCCAAAAGGGGTTCAATCCATAATCATTTTTTCGAAAATTTTGAAAAATTTTATAAAAATCGATTTTTCTCGTAAACTAGAGCCGCTAGAGCCAAAAGGGGTTCAATCCATTAATCATTTTTTCGAAATTTTGAAAAATTTTATAAAATCGATTTTTCTCGTAAACTAGAGCCGCTAGAGCCAAAAGGGGCTCAATCCATAACATTTTTTCGAAATTTTTTAAAAATTTTATAAAAATCGATTTTTCTCGTTAAACTAGAGCCGCTAGAGCCAAAGGGGTCTCAATCCATAATCATTTTTTCCGAAATTTTTTAAAAATTTTTATAAAAATCGATTTTTCTCGTAAACTAGAGCCGCTAGAGCCAAAAGGGCTCAATCCATAATCATTTTTTCGAAATTTAAAAATTTTATAAAAAA
>PYHX02000413.1:12398681-12432338 GCA_004302925.2 Cochliomyia hominivorax
AAATTTTTCACTGAAATTCAAATTTTCACTAAAATTCAAAATTTCACTAAAAATTCAAATTTTCACTAAAAATTCAAATTTTCACTAAAAATTCAAATTTTCACTAAAATTCAAATTTTCACTAAAAATTCAATTTTCACTAAAAATTCAAAAATTTTCACTAAAAATTCAAATTTTCACTAAAATTCAAATTTTCACTAAAAATTCAAATTTTCACTAAAAATTCAAATTTTTTCACTAAAAATTCAAATTTTCACTAAAAATTCAAATTTTCACTAAAAATTTACAAATTTTCATTAAAAAATTCAAATTTTCACTAAAAATTCAATTTTTACTAAAATTCAAATTTCACTAAAAATTAAATTTTCTCTAAAAAAATCAAATTTTCACTAAAAAATTTCAAAATTTTCACTAAAAAGTTCACTAAAAATTCAAATTTTCACTAAAAAGTTCACCAAAAATTTCAAATTTTCACTAAAAATTCAAATTTTTACTAAAAAAAATTCAAATTTTCACTAAAAATTCAAATTTTCACTAAAAATTCAAATTTTCACTAAAAATTCAAATTTTTCACTAAAAATTCAAATTTTCACTAAAAATTCAAATTTTCACTAAAAATTCAAATTTTTTCACTAAAAATTCAAATTTTCACTAAAAAATTCAAATTTCACCAAATATTCAAATTTTCACTAAAAATTCAAATTTTCATTAAAAATTCAAATTTTCACTAAAATTCAAATTTTTCACTAAAAATCAAATTTTCACTAAAATTCAAATTTTCACTAAAAATTCAAATTTTCATTAAAAATTCAAATTTTCATTAAAATTCAAATTTTGACTAAAATTCCAAATTTCACTAAAAATTCAAATTTTCACCAAATGTTCAATTTTTCACTAAAAATTCAAATTTTCACTAAAAATTCAAATTTTCACTAAAAATTCAAATTTCATTTTGACTAATTAATTACCATTTTTGATGTTAAATTATTGACTAATAATTTCTGGATTTCACTAACAAATCAAATTTTTATAAGGTCAAAAATTTTCACCATAAATTCAGATTTTCGATAAAAATTTAAACTCAAATAAAATTCAGACTCTTTCAAAAGTTAAAAATTCACTAAAAAATTCATTATTTCACTTTAAGCTGAAATTTAGAAACTTTTACTAATTTTAGAAATTTTTTTACTTTCAACTAAGACATAAGAATTTTATCCTTTAATTATAATTATTGCCATTGAGTATTTTAAGAAATTTAATACGTTAACTAAATTAACCGTTAATCTTCATTAAGTGATTTAATAAGTTCCCTTTTCACAATAATAAAATAGAAAAATATTGGGAGCAAAAGGGAGGAACCTTGTTAATTTATATAATTTTCAAGATAAAAGAAAATTTTCTTAGGCAAATATGTGATATAATATTGTAATTAAATATTTAATGTGATTAATATCTAATATCTCACTTAATCATTTATTTATAATTAATACGATTAAAACACTCACCCTCAGCCGTTAAATGGTGAATCTGAAAATTAAGAACAAAAAAATAAATTATTTATTAAATTTTAAAATTATAACTTAAACATTTGAAAGTCATATAAATAATTAATTCCTAATTGTTTCTTAATATCCTAAAAATACTTAATACACCTCCATCTAAATTAAGTTCCTTTTTTTGCTTTTCAAAATATTTAATAACTTAATGTCTACTTTCACTTTTCAGGCTTTTAAACAGAAAAAAAAACAACAAAAAACCAACATCTTTTTAAGGTAATTGTCTGTAAAGAATTCTTAGAAATTGAATTTCTATAAAGTCAAACATGAATGAATGTCTGTCCATCCATCTGTCCGTCTGTCTTTCTATTTGCTTCCGCTCGTTGTTATAACTTCCACCACCACATGTGATGAAGAGGGTATATTAACTTGGTCATTCTGTGTGTAATGCTAATAGTGAATTATATCAAAGATCCCATAATGTACATATATTCCACACAAAGTTTGACAGAACACAATGAAATTTAAATCTGAGTACTCGCAAGCCTGAGTATTTGAAAATTTATAATAAATTAATACCAGCAAAATCATTTCAGTATGTTAAGAGATATAGACCGATGTCTGAGGCAAACTCTAAGTTCCAGGGAAGAATTTTTCGTAAAATTGTTACTTATAAATCGACAAATAAGAATGAAATTTTCCCATGATATTAAGTTACTAGCAAACCGGCAAACTTTGTTCAGTTCTTTAAATATTCGATAACCAAAATTTGCTTTATAAAAAGGGGTCCTATGTCTTCTACGTTCTGTCCAGTAAAGCAGTTCTTTGAGAAAGTTGTTGCGGATCAAATTTAAGAAACTGTCGCTGTTATAGTTCTTTAAATATTCGATAACCAATATTTGCTTTGTATGGGGAGTACACCTCTCCATGGTCCTATCGGAATTTTTATAGCCATTGTTGCTTTTGGGAAAATAAGGATTATTCTGTAAAAATTTCATCGAAAATTATTCAGCATTTTGGGAGTCTACACATTACATACATACATACATACATTACATACATACATACATACATACATACATGCATACATACATAAATACAAACATACATACATATATACACACTTCCTATTTTATACATATAGAAGATAGATATGAACTTCATTACCATTCCAAAAGTTATCAAAATCGGTTCAGCAGAAAAAAGTGATAACCAAAAATATACTCTTTCGTGATATTTTAAAGAAAAAAATTTATATATAGTATACATAACGGAGTGTATGTGTGAGTGTGTATATACGAAACATAACGTATTTACTTCACACGCATTTGTGATGGAGGGTATTGAAGATTCGTCATAGTCCAATATTTACTTGTTTCTTTTTTAAACGTGGACTCAACATATCAAGTGGCAACAAAACAACCAACAACAAAAACAACAATTGTAAAAAAATATATAAAAATTGTTTATTTGTTGTTTGCAAAAGTTTTCCATTGATAAGTGTATTAAAAAATAATTTGGCGTTAGAATAACAATCAACTTAAATGTACAAAAACAAAAATAGAAATAAACTCTAAACGAAAAAAGACATTACAAAATACATTCTTAAATATAAAAATAATATAAAAAATACTTAAACAAAATGTTTTCACGTTTTTGTTTTTGTTTTCGTTGAAAGACCATCAAAAAAAATCGCTTACAATATCAAGTTCAACACAAAAAGAATTAATGTCCAGTAAAAAGCTGAAAAAAACAACTACAGAGGAAAAAACTGAAACTGAAATAAGAGTATAAAAATACATGATAATGAAAAATGCTACAAATACAAGACAAAATATTTGAAATTCGATAGAAAACGACTAAAATTAGAAGTATTTTGTAGTTGCAAGTTTTAACCTTAAAATCAGGATATAATTATCCACAAAGTCTCTAGATCACATCATATACCAGATTGAATTGAAGACTTTATAGTGTGTTAGGAATTATAGTCAGAAAATTTGTTTATATTGTAAACTCTATATATGGCTAAAGTTACAGTCTCTAGTCCACAGCCACAGCATATAGATGAGCCTGGGCGAGGCATTACTTATAGTCTCAAGAGAATACTATAGTTAATGAAACTGTGATATAGTCTGCAAAGAAGAGTTTAGATCAAACCTAGAAACGAGACCATAGTTAGAAGAGTCTAAAGTTATAGTCTCTCGATTAGACTACAGTTATAGTCTCCATATGAGAATTCAGTTGTTCTCTAGATGAGACATAGTCATAGTCTCTAGAAGAGACTGAATTACTGTCCTAAACGAAAGAGTAGTCTTTAGACAAGACTCTAACGAAGCAATAGTTATAAACTCTAGACATTCACATTTTCTCACATTTCACATTCTTATTAAAAATTCACATTTCATCTAAATTAAATTGTTCCTAAATTCACATTTTTACCAAAATATTACCTTTTGATTAATGAGTTAAATTTCACTAAAAATTCACAATTTCATAAATTTTTACTTTCATCAAAAATTCAAATTTTCACTAAAAATTTATATTTTCATTAAAAATGTAAATTTTTAGTAAAAAAATTAAATTTTCAGTAAAAAAATTAAATTCTTAATAAAAATTTAAATTTCCACTAAAAATTTAAATTTTTACTAAAAATTGAAATTTTCACTCAAAATTTAAATTTTCAATAAAAAATTGAAATTTTCACTCAAAAATTAAATTTTCAATAAAAAATTTTTTCAGTAGAAAATTGAAATTCTCAATAAAAATTTAAATTTTCATTAAAAAAATTAAATTTTGACTAAAAACAAAATTATAATTAAGAATTTAAAAAGAAATTAATTTTTACAAAAAAAAAAAAAATCAATTCACATTTTCACTAAAAATTCAAATCCACTAATTTTTTTTTAATTTTCACTAAAACTTCTACCAGGTGATCACTTTCACTAGTCATTATGTATATTTCTGCTGCAATTCTTGGCATAAATCGATTGAAATATGAATTATTGTCCTTAAAATTAAAACATATTTTACTCCCGGAATGATTTAAAATCTTATTGCAACAATTTTTTTATTTGGATAAAATGTCTATGACATTAAACAATTGGCTGTAGGGTATTTTTCTGTTATGTAAACAAAAGCAATAAATAAAACAACAACGAAAGTACGTTGTATTATATTGTATTCTTGTATTATTGTAAAACACGTTCATATGAGTTGTATGGACAAACATGAACATTTTTATTCAGAGGAAAATAAACTTACTGAAGTGTTATTTCAAAATGCCTATTTAAAGGTATATTTAAGATAAAGGAGGAGTGGCATGTCCATAGCCCCCATATCTATGCCATTCCTCATTCATCCAAATAGATGGAGATGATTTTGGGAATTCAATCTGCATAAGAAAGATAAAACGATTTTAATTGAAATTGGATTTAGTTAATCATGACTACGGAAATTCTATGGCACAATTTGAAAAAAGGCCTTAACATCTGGATGAAATACATAATTCCTCTTCTATGTATTTGTATGTACATATACATACATATGCATAAATATATAACAACCATATGAATAAATATGTGAGGCAAGAACATTACATTACAATGGCAACAAAACAAAGTTGCTACAAACGGAACACAACAGCAACAAAAACAACAACAACAAACAGAAAATGCAAGTAGTTATTGTAATGGAAGAAGGAACAAGAAAAAAATATGAGAGAAAAAAAAACAAATAAAAACTACAAGCAAACATGAGAAATTATTAACTGCTTGGCCAGCAGCCATTAATACACTTGAACACACATACAACTACTTTTAAAAACACACACACACATGCACACACAATCCATTTGCCATCAAACATCAATACAAACTTATAGATTTTGATTTTCAATACCAAATACTCTCATTCACTTACACTCACACTCCTTATCGAACTAAAGCAACAAAAAAATCACACACACACACTGAACGTTTCAATGAACATTGAAATGGAGAAAAAAGAATCTTCACTAAAAGCTGCATTGAAAGATTGAAATTCACAAGGACAAAAAAGGAATTATTAACAGAGAAAAAATATGAAATATATAGAGTCCAGTTCCTGGACTTAGAAGGACAAAACCTTAAAGGAAATAAATAACATACAACATTACATAAAACTAAGAAAGGACAAAATTACTATGTTTATGTGATCCTATGTTTCCTCTTCGAAAAGAATCCTTTTGACAATGATTAAAGTAGAAGAGGAAAAAGAGCAAGAGAGATGAAGGAAAAAAGTTAATTATGCTAAAAATACTCTTTTTTAGTTTACAACTAAGTAATTTTAAGAAAATGGAAAAAAAATCATCATACAAACACATACATATACTCACTCATACATACACATAAATATTACATATATTGAACATTAGTTCCTTTTTGTTGTTGTTAAATAGTTGTTGATGTTAGTAGTTGTGTGCAAAAAAGTTATGAAAAGTAAATAATTATTTAAAGATAAACGACGGCAGATAGAAAAGGATATTGAAGATGATGGTTTTAATTTAAATTAAAATTGTTGAAGAGTGTAATATACAAGTGCCCCACAATCGAGAACAAAGGAAGTGTGGATGCACCTGTATACTCTCGGCCAATAGGAACCAAGAAAACCACTTAGGTGTGTTCGTCGTCTCGTCCATCTCATAAACATTACTGATGCGAATTTTGTTTAACGATAAAATTTTCTCGCTTAAAAGGTCAAATTGTTTTAATAACGTACGCCTTTGAGATTTCATTGGACCTACAATTAGTTTGGTATTCATCGAATTTAGCATATATTAAATATGTTAGTTTTATCTTCTAATTGGGTCCATTGGTAACCACAATTTGCGACAAAATTTATAAAATTGAACGTTAAAACGAATTCCTAACTTAACGTGGAAATGGATCAATAAACTTTAGAGATGAATATTGGAATTTTAGTCTGCTTCAGAATATACTAACACTTCTAAGAATAGAAACTACTGTAATCCCGCTACCACTGGCGATAGCACATTTATAAGCAAAATACCAGAATCAATAATTTTAATACTTTTTCAAATCTCGCATATATTCATTCGTTATCTGTCTATTGTCGGCTCGCCCAAGTCAATACAAATAGTTTGAGATCAACTAAAATTGTTCAGTTTATTTGTTACAGTGTTGACAAGTTCGATACTTTAATTATTAGATGAATAGTTATGGGCCGATATCAGAGGTCAACTTAATTTTAAATTCAAATGAAGAAATTTTGAAAAATCTTATAAATAATCAAAATCATCTAAGTAGTTTGAAAAGCTACAGGAAAATTTTGTTATACAAATAAAAAATTTTGTCATATCGAGTCAGATTTCATCTAAAATTGACTTTGAACCTTAAAAACATGTGTTGTTACCAAGAAAAGTTGTTAAAATAAAGTAAAAAATATTATTTAAAAATGCCAGAATTTAAACAGAAAAATGCATTTTCAAAAGTTTATATCTCTCGATAACGTTTGGAAACTGAAATATAAGTATAATTCTATAAATTATTCAAAGTCCATATATGCAAGTCTGATCTGATATAAGAAATTGGAAAGTACAGCTTTATGCAGAATAGTTGTTGTAGCTGTTAGAGTGCTTCTTACCTTTTAAAAGAATTCCAGCTTTTATACTCTCCACCATTTGTGATGGTGGAGAGTATAAAAATTATAATATGTGGAACGCAAATGGAAAAATTCCTTTAAAGTAATTATTTTAAGACCACAACGTATTGTATTGTAATTTTCTTGGAAATAAAACTTTCGATATTTATGTTACACAGTGTAGTGTCGAGAAATTTAGCATAATGATTGCTGAAGATTGGAACATTATAACTTTGGAAATTTGGGCAGAGTTGTGAGGGGTACAAAATGGATTTCCACCATAAAGAAACCACCATTTAAGTAATAGACCCTGATTATTTATATAAATATCTCTACTGAGTCCAAAACTAAACATTTTCATTTCGAAAATCGCATTTTTTCGAGCATTTTTTTTGGGCAGAAAGAGTGTCAGCACTCACATCTAAAAATATTTTTTATTCTGAAAAACATATGAAATTAATATTTCTTTAAAAAGCTTCTTTACAAAGAAAGATTCCATCTAAGTCTTATGGCCAAAAATCTTTTAGGCCTAACAAAAATTGAAGTTTAATTTATATGTTCAAAAATTCCGAAGCCCAAAATTTAATACTTTTTCAAATCTCGCATATATTCATCCGTTATCTGTCTTTTGTTGGCGCGCCCAATTCAATACAAACAGTTTGAGGTCAACTAAAATTGCTCAGTTTATTTGTTACAGTGTTAACAAGTTCGATACTTTAATTATTAGATGAATAGTTATGGGCCGATATCAGAGGTCAACTAAATTTTAAATTCAAATGCAGAAATTTTGAAAAATCTTATAAATAATCAAAATCGTCTAAGTAGTTTGAAAAGGTATAGATTTTGTCATATCGAGTCAGATTTCCACTTAAATTGACTTTAAACCTTTAAAACATGTCTTGTTACCAAGAAAAGTTGTTAAAATAAAGTAAAAAATATTATTTAAATATGCCAGAAAAATGCATTTTCAAAAGTTTATATCTCTCGATAACGTTTGGAAACTGAAATATAAGTATAATTCTATAAATTATTCAAAGTCCTTTTATATGAAAATCTGATATGATATAAGAAATTGGAAAGTACAGCTTTATTTGGAATAGTTGTTGTAGCTGTTAGAGTGCTTGCTTACCGTTTAAAAGAATTCCAGTCGATACAAATGATTTGGCTTCACAGTGATTATTTCCATCACCACTTGTGATGGTGCAGAGTATAAAAATTATAATATTTGTAATAAAAATGGAAAAAAATCCTTTAAATGTAATTATTTTAAGACTACAACGTATTGTATTGTAATTTTCTTGGAAATAAAACTCAGTGTAGTGTCGAGAAATTTAGCATAATGATTGCTGAAGATTGTAGCATTATAACTTTTGAAATTTGGGCAGAGTTGTGAGAGATATAAAATGGTTTCCTTAGACATACAGTTTATGCTTGACAAATTGTTGTTTTCCACCATTAAGAAACCACCATTTAAGTAATAGACCCTGATTATTTATATAAATATCTCTACTGAGTCCAAAACTAAACAATTTTCATTTTGAAAATCGCATTTTTTCGAGCATTTTTTTTGGACTGAAAGAGTGTCAGCACTCACATCTAAAAATATTTTTTTTCTGAAAAACATATGAAATTAATATTTCTTTAAAAAGCTTCTTTACAAAGAAAGATTCCATCTAAGACTTGTGGTCAAAAATCTTTTAGGCCTAACAAAAATTGAAGTTTAATTTATATGTTCAAAAATTCCGAAGCCCAAAATTTATAACAAAATATAGTTTTCTAAACCTCAGTGTGTGTGTAAACATCAGGTGATGTCGTTTTCCAATTCTACTTTACAGACAAAATCCCAAAAATTCAAATTTTGTGATTTTCCATTACATTTTCAAAATAAATCAATTCTAACCCACTGTGCACTGTATTCTATTCAGAAGTCTGTTGTTATCCTTTCATTCTAACACCTTTCTCAAATTACTTTTGGAACCACCCTCGCATATGTTTAAAAGTAATATCTGTAATGAAAACATATTTGAACATTTTCTATTCTCATTAATGTTAAAGTAAATAATGACATCAAACAACAACAACTTTTACTAAAATTATTTTAAAGTTAATTCAAAACTTAAATGACTTAAGAGTTAAGATGCTGTTGCTTTTGTTGTTGTTGCTATTTAAATATTATCTTAATACACAAATTACTTAAAACATCCAATAAATTTAAGGAATTTAACACAAATATGAAATCCCCCTTTTTAACTCCCTTTTTAAGAAATTTAATTTACTTAAATTATTTCAAATATTTAATATTAAAATATTTTTCTTTATTAATATTTTTATTATTCGGTCCATAAGTTTTAAAAATTAATACAGAAATTTTATCAACCACAAATAAATTTTTTTCTTAGATTTTATTACTCGATTTTAGCTTGAGGGGGAATTTCATGTTTAAAATAATATTTTTATTCAAAATACTTGTGGACTTATGGATTTTACTTAAGTTGCGATTTCATGTATTTATTGATCTTGAATTATTTTTCTATATCTTTCGCTTCTAATGTTTTTTTTTTCTCTCTCTCTCTTTCTCGTTTTTGTTGCGAAAATAAATGCTTAAAGATAAACAACTTTAGTTTAAAGTTTTTATGATTTGCAACAAGTTTTTCCAACTTTTTTCTCTTTCATTTTTTTATCCCATAAATATTTTCAATTTCTTATTATATGAAGTTTAAATTCTTTGTGTTATTTTTTTCCTATTTTCTATACATTTGACATTTGATAGAAAAAAAATTACACAACATAAGTTGTGAGATCGAAAAATTCTCAACACACATATATGTTAATAACAACAAAACCACTAAACTTACAGTTTTCATTTTTTAAATAATTGAAATTATTATAATTATAAAAAAAGAATGTTATAGTCGGTTGAGCCCGACTATACAATACCCTACAACACATAAATCTATATGACTGCTATGAAAAATTTATGAACGGCCCTTGTATAATTTTGCTTTTCTAATTTTTGCTTATAAGTAAAGATATAAATAAAAAAGATAAAGATATTTTACGTTTTAAAAGAAATTTTTTTCTGAAAAATTATATGGAAGTTAGAAAAAAATTATGGACCGACCCTTTGCACTAAAATTCTGGCTTATTTCTATCTTAATTAGACTAAATATATAAGCGATTTACAAGTATTAAAGTATATGGGAACTATGAGAAATTATGGACTGATCCTCGTATAAATTAACATACCGTTTTAGAATATAATAGAGCTTATTTTGGATAAAATCAAAATTTAGATAAAATCGTTGTCTATTTAGGATACAAATGTCCCAGAATATAAAATAATGGACCGATCATAACCAATAGGCATCGTCCTTGGATCTAAGCAATACTGCGTTCCTAATTTTATTAAGATAAGAACTGTGTCCTGTACTTAGCGAACAAGCTTTATATGGATGGACATTTTTAAATCGAGTCAGGATGTGATTTTGGGTCGGATGGTATACTTAAGTGTGGTGATTGCGCTATTTTATCTCACAAACATGTGTACAAACGCATAATACCACCATCACTTATGGTGGCGTAGGGTATAAATGTATACATATTGTTATAGCGTGATGAAATATTGAACCTCTTTCGAAAACCCTTTCCATTCACGTATTTATAGGGCTTTCTGTCACTTTGATCGAATAGTTAGTTCATCTCCGTTTAAAATCTATAATGCTTTTGGGCACATTGTTTGTGCTGCATATTGCTTGTCATACCGAGATCTTTTTTTTTTTTTTTTTTTTTTTGGAAATTTTGACTGCTTTTGGGTCATACATTTTTTTCGACATTTCCTGGATCATCGAGAAATCGTTTTACTTTTTGTCGTCATTGGCTCTAATTTGTGCGCTTCGTTTTTGGCCTCTAAACTTTAAGCTGCGTTCCTGTTAGGAACTTGTTGAACTCTTTATATTTTTAAATCTGCATTAGCTTTATTTTTTCTTACAAAATAGTCCGAGTACTGAGATAATCGGGCGGATTTCTTTAGAATATGTTTTTATACTTGTTTTAAACCAAAACGTGTGTTAAGAATTTTTCAAACTCACTCCTTATAATAACGAATGGAGCGACAGAAATATACAAAAAAAAGAGGAAAAAAATATCGAAATCTAAGTATCTAAATGTTTGTTGCAGACAGTATTGGAATAGATTTTATATTGGCACGCATAACATGACCAAGAGTTTCTAAGAAAATTTATTGAAATTCACAAAAAAAAATAATAATGTGGGGAACAAAAAAACAACTACAACAACAAGAATAATAATAGCAACAATAAATGTATGTGAATGTAAGAATTTTAGACCAGTTGATTGTATTATATAAACGTGTCTTTAAGTATTACAATCAGAATAAATATAAAGTAGTTTGAGATTAAATACATTAGAATCATATAAAGCAAAAAACAGGGTGTAGCCAATAATTATTTGATGTTTAAAAAATTTTAATATTAAATGACAACAATAAAATTTAAATGATCACATTAAAGTGTACATTAATTAAGTGATTGAGATAAAAAGGAGAAAATTAAAAAAAAAAACTATTTTAATACAACATTCAGTGTAAATAATGCACAATGGGGAAGAAAATCTATAGATAAATTAAATTTAAAATTCCTTAGATTGAAAACGAAATTTTGTGTAAAATAAATTTTAAAGTAAATTTTTAGTAAAATAAATTATAAATAAATCTGCTCATTTTTTTGTAAAATACAATTTTATGAAAAATTTTGTGTAAAACTAAATTTCATTGTAGATATAAAATTCACGATAAACATAAATTAAATATGTATTTTGTGTAAAACTAAATCTCAATGTAAATTTTGTGTAAAATAAATTTTAGTCAAAATTTTGTGTGCAACAGAATTTCAGTGTAAAATTTTATGTGCAACAAATTCTTAGTGTAAAAATTTGAAAAATTATCAAAAGTTTTTGAAACACAAAATGTCAGTTTAATTTTTTTAAAGAAAATTTTTATGCAAGAAAATTTCAAAGTAAATTTTCTATATAACAAAATTTTAGTGTAAAGTTTGCGTAACAAAAAATTCTGTGTAAATTTTGTGCAAAACACAATTTCGGTGTAAAAGAGTGTAAATTTTGTGTAAAAAAATTCTGTGTAAATTTTGTGTAAAACAAAATTTCTTCGTAAATTTTGTGTAAAGCAACATTTCTGTATAAAATTTGTGTAAAACAAAATTTCTTCGTAAATTTTGTGTAAACCAAAATTTCTATGTAAATTTTGTGTAAAACAAAATTTCTTTGTAAATTTTTTTTTTTTAAATTTCAGTGTAATTAAAAAAAAAACTGAAATTTTGTGTAAAACAAAATTTTAGTGAAATTTTTTTTACTCTAAAATGTATTATTATTATTTGCGCAAAATTTTGGTGAACATTTTGTTTACCACAAAATTTTAGTGTATTTTGGACAATATCTTGGGTTAAATTTCATTTACAGTAAAATTTTGTGTAACAAAAAACTTTAAAGTAAATTTTATTTTAGACAAAATTTGATTGTCAATTTTGTATAAACAAAACTTTACTGTAAACTATGGTAAATTTTTGTTATACAGAGATTTTATAGCAAATTTCCCTTAAATATGGAAATCGATTGCAAATTTTCTTTGGATAGAAATTTTTCGTCAAAATTTTTTCGCGAATTTTCCCTAAATATGAAAGTCAATAGAAATTTTTTAAAAGGAAATTTCTAGAAAACATTAATTTGAGTGTATTAAGGAAAATATCATGTCCAATTCGAAGACTTTCACCGTAATAGTTCTTCAGATATTCGTCTGACCCTGTCCGTTCTTAATTTTTCCAGTAAAACCATTTCAAAGGACTCTCTAGATTTAGTCCTTTAGTTATTTGATAATTAATATTTAGTATATATCGATTCAGCATTTCTTGTTTCTTTGTATGACCGGTCAAATTTCTCACGTCCTCAACTGTTTAACAAGAAAATTATTGAGGTTACATTTTTGAATTGTAAATGATGTATGAACGGTGGCGACCCCATGACCCTATCGGCCCTATATTTTTCTTAATGAAGTTATTTACCTTTTGGTATTCAATAATTTAAATTTGCTCTCCCTTTGGTCCTATTCCTGTTTCCTTCCAGGCATACAGGAAGACACTGTGAGAATTTTAAGAAATCGGTTCAGTCGTTTAGCCGTCTGCATATACATACAAACAAACACAAATCAATGTGCGTCTCTATAATCAAATATGAATATCGATCACGAATTTACTTTAAATAAAAATTAATCACAGATTTTTATAGCAACTTTTTATTAAGTAGACATTTATAGCAAATTTTTCTTCTATATGAAAAAAGTTATAGCAAATTTCGTTTCAAATTTCTTTAAATCGGAAATTTATAGTAACTTTTCTAGAAAATGGAATGAAATTTAATCTCACAGCCATTTTAAGGATAATAAATTTTTTTTAAAGAAAACTGTAATAAATAACTTTTCTAACTAGAAGATTTATAGCAAGATTTTAAAATTTATAGCATATTTTCTTTAAAGTTTAAATTTATAGCAAACTTTCGTTAATTCAAGTACTTCTTGTTAGAATAAAATGTATATATTTTTTATAGAAAGTTCATATTGAAATTTTTTTTAATAGAAAACTTATACCAAAATTTTCTAACATAAGAAATTTAAGCCAAATTTTTATGAATTTGTAATTTTATAGCAACTTTGTTTAGATAAAGAAAATTTTCAAAAATTTTTATATAAAAAATATTTTCGAACTTTTCCTTAGATAAAGAAACCTTTAAATTAAATGAAAATTTTAATAAATTCGCTTTAAAAAGAAATTGTAGCAAACTTGCTTTAAATTTATAGCAAATTTGCTTTATTCAAAAAAATTAAAAATTAAAAAAAAAAAAAAAAATTAAAAAATAAAGTTTAAATCAAAGTTTTATAACAAAGTTATAGAATTTATAGCAAATGTGATTCAATATAAATTTTTTTTTTAATAAAACGAGACAACAAAAATATGCTTTAGTAAATAATTTTATAGCAAATTTGTATTAAAAATTATAGCAAATTTAAAGCAAAAAACATTCGCCCTTTCTGTGGTGTTTAGCCTGTTTTATTAAAAAATCAATTTTCAATTTATAGCAAAAACGATTTTTTTCTCTCCATATTTATTTATTTATATTTCTTTCATAGCGATAAAGTGAAAAAAGCGAAAATACGATTGCAAATATTTTTTTCTTAAATCACAAAAGGTAAACAAGAAATAGATCTTGTTTCCAAGCCCTATTTGGTATTAAATGACCGTCAACATTAAAGCCACATGGAGACAGAGAGGAGAGCAAGTTTTCCTCACAGAATAGTTTTGTGGTACCAACAAGAGGAAGAAGGTGAAGAATAAGTACAAAAGAATCCCTATAAAATTCATACGCATAAAATGTATGATTATTAGTATTTTAAGGAGAAAGAGAGAGAGAAAGAGAAATAGAGATGATCATGTTTAAACACATGATTACAATCAAGATAATCATGATCATCATCATGATAATGGTAATAAAGTAACTGTATGTATGTGTGTGTATGATGTGGTGTAAAACATATTTTGAACTTTAATTTTATAACGTCAATAATTGTTTTAAGACAAAAAAAATGGAATTAAATTGATTTTATTTATATGACTTTTATTCAGAGTGATTCTTTGTTCTATTTTTTTCCTGGTTTTAGGTCTCTCTTTTTTTGTGGCATCTTCCTTTCTAAAGTTATAAAGTGATAAATGAATTAGTAATAATTTTTAAGACTCTTTTTTTGTTTTTTTTTTTGCTTTAAATGTTATTTTAATGTCAACAACTTTTGTTGTCAATGTCGACAGTTTATTTCTGTTTTTCAGTTCAGTTTTTTGCAAGTTTTTGTACTGAATTTTTATTTTAAGTTTTTATATATTTTTTTGCTGGAGTGTTTTTTGTTATTGTGGCCAACATCAAGTTGCGTTTTAATTTAGATTATACAATATAAAGTTGCCTCTTGCCTCATTTCAGTGCTGATTTGTGTTGGAGATGTGCGTGGCACAGTGGTTAAGAAATCGATTTTAGCGGCCAAAAAATGTATAACGTGGATTTAGAAAAATTGATTCGATTTAAAATAGCGAAAAATTGGCTTAAAATATTTGTTATTGTGGGCGTGGCATCTTCTTCGACATGGAGGGCTTTATTTGTTTTTATAAAAGAATCTGATTTTATTAATTTGATCAGAAGAAAATACTTGAGAAATTTAAATGATATTTGTTCTACTTTTGTCCACGTTTCATTGGATAAAAAATGTGTTTTTATCAGATGTAGCTTGGCCCACTTTAACCTTCATGCGTCCTCTGTTATTGCACTACATTTAACCATAAATTAAAGATTAGTGGAATAGATCTTTTGTAAGCCAAAAGCAATTAAAGATATTTAACTTCCAGTGGAAAGCTTTAAGTGTAAACTTTAATTCAATTTATACTTTTTTGGGATCAAAATTAATTTAACAAACTTTTCTTCCTCATAATAATATATATCATTCCATAGGTATCTATTGAACCCTTTTTCTATTTAGATGATAATGTTCTTCTTCCTTCGAAAACATCTTAAATCAGCAAAAGTCTTAAAACAATGTTACTTTCCTGTTTACTGTTTTTGAAACCTGGAAACTACACTCTCAATTACAGGAAGTTCTATTTACATTATCCCATAGATCCCGTATAAGGTCCTTTGCGACAAATCTCAAATGCATTAGTCCGTCAAGTAGATACAAGTTTTAAACATGCTGGAATCACTTAACTAAACTGTACGAAGATCGGTCCTCTATATCTTAATAATACCATACCATATAGTATAATTCGGAGTATTGAAAAATCAACCTAAATTGATTTCCTTAACTTTTTTATCATTTAGCATTTTGGTGCTTTGCCCTTTTAAAACTATTAAATATGAACCAAATTTAAGAGTCTGTTACAGATTTGATGACTATTGGTCCACATTTGATTATAGCTTCCATATAAGGCACCAGTATAGGGTTTCAAACTTATAATACTCTTAAATATAAACCGATTCTATTGAAATTGAAGAGATTTATTTTTCTATTTTATATCTATATTCTTAATTTGATGTATATCGGTCTATATTTTGCCCCTTTCGGGAAATGTATTAAATTCTTAAAACATTCTTAACATTCGTTAATACAGAAAAGATCTATTAAAATTTTATGCGATAATCTAATTTTATTCAAAGTATGGACTTTTTATTTTATATAGAAATATAGTACAGTTTCTTGATGCGATATTTAAATGAAAATGTTTCCAAAATGTAACTGATGGAGGGTTTAAAAATTTTCACTGCGGAATATAGAATTTTTACTTGTGATATAATTACTTGAATGTTGATCTCAAAATTCTCCAAAAATGTCTAACATGATTTTAATGAAAAAAATCTAACCAACAATGAAAAAGATAATTACAATTTACAAAAAGTATATCTTTATCTCTTAAACACATGTTTTGAATTCCTAAAAAAACTGACTCTAAACCACTGTGCATTTGCCTTGTAAGTTTGAAATTTTCTTTTGAGTATCTAAAGGAAACCTGTCTAAAATTTTCAATTGCACCTGTGTTGTTTTTTTTTTTTAAGGAAGTTATTTTGAACAGGAAATCTTTAAATTTATGGTTATCTAAACAAGAATTCATTTCATTATTAACTCGAGGAAAAGTTGAACTATTAGTTCATATATAAATATCCAAAATGAAATGATTCTAAGAATTAAATACTTATTAATAAAAAATATTTTTATTAATTTAATTATTTCAAAATTAATTGGATTAAAAAGCAAAACTTTAGAAATTAATTTTCAATTAATTTCAAATTAAACCTTGAAACTTTAAAATCTAAAAGCTTTTGGCCACAGAGTTCTAACTCATTAGAGTTTGAAATGTGACAGTTTGTTTTATCCCCAGAAATTTTATTTTATTTTTTTCTAATTAATGACTTCGGTATATAAAATATTTCCCTCGTCACCAATAACAATTTTTTCCAAATATTTGAGAAAATTCTTGAAAACATTTTGCCTTAAAAGGTTTTCTTGTGATTTTCATGTTTATACCCTCCACCGCTACAAGTGGTGAAGAGGGTATATTAAATTTGTAATTCCGTGTGTAACGCTGAGAAGGAATCATTTGAGGTCCCATAATGTATTCATATAGTTGCATCAAATTAAAATCTGAATCGATTAAACCTTATCCGTCTGTCCAGGCTCAATAAAATTGGGCTTGAGTATTTGTTTTAGTTCTGAAAACTTTTCCTACTTAAAACCACTTAAATCCTATTAAAAGATATAGAACGTTATCTGAGACAACCTAGAAGTTTAAGCGAAGAACTTTCGTAAAGTTTGTCAATTATAAATCAACAAAATAGAATTAAATTTGCCATAATATTAAATTATATGAACTTTATTCCAAAAATTATTAAAATCGGTTCAATAGAGAAAAATTAAAGCTATAAATAATTTAAAGTCATAAAGTGTTTATGGGTTAAATTAAATAAAAAAACTTTTATATATTGTATAAGTTTGTGAGTGTATGTGTACGAAACATAATGATTTACATCACACGTATTTGTGGTAGAAGGTATTAAAAATTCGCCATAGACGAATATAACATTCTTACTTGTTTTATTTAATTTTCCTTATTTTTCCATGTTCTCTTTTTTTCTCTTTTTTTTTTTTTTTTTTTTTTTTAATATTTATTTAATTGATTTTAATTAAATGTCGCCTTTAAGCCTCTTTTAAAATGTCTTGTGACATGTAAATTTTCTATGTCATATAACAACAACAAGAAGAAGTAGAATAACATTAACAACAATCATAAATAACTTACAATAATTATCGAATTATGCGCATTTTGTATGTAAAATGTTTTGTCTAAAGCCCCTTTTAAGCTTAGAACGACTTTAAATTAAAATAAATAAAATTTATTTAATTTAAAATACCAAAATTACAATAATAACAAGAACTTTAATTCCAATTACTAAATATGGTTACAGACTAGAGACAAAACATTAAATGAGACGAAAAAAAATGTTCAAGAGACCTTTTTCTGTATTTAATTAAAATGCAAGAGGACAATGGAAATAAAAGAGAGACAGAGAGATTGAAAAAAAATAAACAGATACAAAAGTAATGAAGAGAATAATAAGGTTTATTTTATAAAAAAGACTATATTTACTAGTAATAGTAGATTTTATAATGAGTAAAGAACTAAACAATATGATTTATAAAGACCTCATAAATGACCTACGGTCCTCTACGATATTAACCAAATTCCAAAAGAATTTTATAATGTCGCTCCTTCTTAAGGGGAGAGTGAAAGTCAAGCACTAATAATGGAATGCCTTGAGCTTCTGTGAAGAACACTCATGTTTCAATCTAATTTACGGAACTAACTAATTGATATTCAGAATTAATTCTTGAGTTATTGTGTGAAATAACTTAAACAACAATTTCAGTTCAAGAAATCTATAGTTCGGGCAATAATCATGCCTGTAGTCAAAAAAATAACTTGTCATTAATTCAAGCGACAAACTTGTCTACGCTTTAGACAATAAACCAGTCTAAAGATTTGATAATATTCTGTTGTATAATTTCCAAAATAAAATCGAGTTTAATCCAAATAATAAAATAGTTGATTTTCAGACTATTTACAGGTCTTTAGCTCGCCTATAGCTCGAAAATTGCCTATCCAATGTAGTAATCTCAAGACCAGTTAATAAAATCTTGTCTATCCTGACAATAAACTATTCTATAGTAAAAACAATATACTGTTCTATAGTCCAGACTATATGCACGACAATATGCTAAATTCTTGTGCATATTGAAGACAATATAGTCCTGACAAAATATTAGTCTACAATAAACTCGTTTGTAGTAGACAATAAACCTGCCTATTGTAGAGACAATAAAGTAGTTTATAGTCCAGGCTATAAAGTAATTTATAGTCCAGGCTATAAAGTAGTTTAAGGTCCAGGCTTGTTTAAAATTCAGACTATAAATAAGTCTATAGTCAAGATAATAAGCCAGATTCTAGTTAAAACTTGTCTACAAAAAACTCGTCTATAGTGCGGGCAACAAACCAGACCATAGTCAAGACAATAAGCTATTCTGTATAGTACGTGCCATAACCACTATTACTTTAAAAGGTACTTTTCGTAGATTCAAAATAATCATCATTGCTTTTCTTGTCAATTGTGAAGCACTAAGACCCATATAATCTTATAAATAATGTGCTTTTTCATAGTTTATAAAGAAGATACAAATAATGCATCCAAGAGATAACATACAATTACATCTAATCATTTTGTATAAATTTAGGTCTAATTTAAAAGGTACCACAAAATTCACTCGTTTCAATTTTATTTCTATTGGAAAAACGTACATTTATAAATTATAAGAAATAATCAAAAAGTACTTAAGGAAGATCAGAAAGTGCAAAAAAGTACGATCTTGTTAATACATAATATTTGGTTTAAATATGCTTAAGATTAAAAAAGTACCAAGAATACCTTTAGCCATTTGTTGTAAGTTAATTATTTTTTAAATAAAATTAAAAAAGGACCGCAATAAAATTTATTTATTGTACCATTGGAAATTAAAAATCCTTTTTATGAAACTTCTCTACTTTTATAAACATGTTGTTTCTTTTAAATAGAATTTTATTGTTAAAAAAGAACCTCATTATATATATTTTATACATATTATATTTAAAAAGTACCATCGCATGCAAAAATAAATAAAAAGTACCAATTTCCTTTTATTCTTTAGAGAAATTAATTTTTACTTGAATTTTCTATATGTCCATTACGTTTTAATTTGCGCAAAATCTGTACAATCTAAAGAATTCGATTCAACTCTAAAATTTCTATTATATAATTTCCCCCTAAAAAATACCAAACTAATTTTTATTTTGGTACTATTTAAGTCACTTTATATCAAAAAGGACTCACTAAGTTTCTTCCCTGTTTTAAATCAGTTTTGGTACTTTTTTCCACACTTTAAGTATTTTTATATGTAATTTTTTGTTAGGAAAAAAGTAACTATTTTAAAGTTTTTCCCTTACTTTGCGTAGGGTATTCAATAAACTAATGGAAATTTCAATAAAAATAGAAAAAAGGCGCACACCCAACAAAGTGCAACTCACCACAAGTCTTGTTGCAATTATGAACATTTTGCATTACTTGATAATTGTTTAACAACACTTGATTAACTTTTGCAATTAAACAAAAAAATAAAAAACTGAATAAATAAAATATATAAAAAACCAATACAAACTAACTTCCATTACAAATACACAGATAAATAGATACGCAGATAAAATAAAACTTCATACAGAAACAGAACTGAATAAAATAAAATAAAATAAAATAAACAAGTTGCTGGTTGCAGTTGAAGTTCGTTTTAAAGGAATAAAATATAATGATGGAGATGTGTGATGGTACAGAGTTCAACAACTAAATAATAAAAAATACTTAAATACACAAACTAACAGAACGCACAATGGAACATTGAATCTCCTCTATCTCTCGGTGTAACGGCTTAAAGGGGCTGCTGCATAAGAGGTACTTTGATAGAAGGGAAACAGTTGAAGGTTCGAGAACATACAGAAGATTACCACAAATACAACTATTAACTCTCGTGCTATATGTATATAAAAACCAATGTTGTTGTAATAATGATTATGATGATGCTGTTGTTGTTGTTAATGCAGCTGCTGTCATGTTGATGAGGAATAAGTGAAGATACTTTTTAAGAGGGAAAATATTTTTGATAGAAAACTGAATCGAAGAAGATCTTGACTCATATAAACGAATGAAGTTAAAATTTTATACTTTTAGTGCGATTCGTATCAATAAGAATTAGTATTCATTTTGTCATTTGTTCACTTCAAAAGTCTTCATTTTTAGAATATCGTACTTTTAGAAATAAAGTACTTTCCGATTTTTCTGTGAACAAAAATTGCAAATTTCTCTTTCACATCTCCGTTTTATAATACTTGTGTATCTACATAATGCTGGTTTATAATCCAATAGTTACTAAAGAATATCTAGTTAAGAGTGTGTGTTTAATAAAAGGTTGGTCTAGGTCACAACGTCGTCATCACCACCATCATTATCATCATTATCATGGAAACGCGCGTATTGTTAACAATTTTTAAATAGAATTCATATTTGAAATTGTAGCGCGCGTTTTCTAGTGCACAGTAGGATAGAAGCAAAAAATATTAAAAAAATTAAAATTATCGCTTTGTCATTTCGGATAAAACACCAAGTCAGTTCAAATACTGCTCGTTTGTTGGAAACATTTTTATGGACAAAGTTATTGCTCGAATTTTATGAAATTTAACCAGATCCTAATTATTGTTCTCATTATTTTAAATGGAATATAGTTATTGTCTATAGACGAGACTATAAACTAGTCTATAGACGAGACTATAAACTAGTCTATAGACGAGACTATAAACTAGTCTATAGACGAGACTATAAACTAGTCTATAGACGAGACTATAAACTAGTCTATAGACGAGACTATAAACTAGTCTATAGACGAGACTATAAACTAGTCTATAGACGAGACTATAAACTAGTCTATAGACGAGACTATAAACTAGTCTATAGACGAGACTATAAACTAGTCTATAGACGAGACTATAAACTAGTCTATAGACGAGACTATAAACTAGTCTATAGACGAGACTATAAACTAGTCTATAGACGAGACTATAAACTAGTCTATAGATGAGGCTATAAACTAGTCTATAGACGAGACTATAAACTAGTCTATAGATGAGGCTATAAACTAGTCTATAGATGAGACTATAAACTAGTCTATAGACGAGACTATAAATTAGTCTATAGACGAGACTATAAACTAGTCTATAGACGAGACTATAAACTAGTCTATAGACGAGACTATAAACTAGTCTATAGACGAGACTATAAACTAGTCTATAGACGAGACTATAAACTAGTCTATAGACGAGACTATAAACTAGTCTATAGACGAGACTATAAATTAGTCTATAGACGAGACTATAAACTAGTCTATACACGAGACTATAAACTAGTCTATAGACGAGACTATAAACTAGTCTATAGACGAGACTATAAACTAGTCTATAGACGAGACTATAAACTAGTCTATAGACGAGACTATAAACTAGTCTATAGACGAGACTATAAACTAGTCTATAGACGAGACTATAAACTAGTCTATAGACGAGACTATAAATTAGTCTATAGACGAGACTATAAACTAGTCTATAGACGAGACTATAAACTAGTCTATAGACGAGACTATAAACTAGTCTATAGACGAGACTATAAACTAGTCTATAGACGAGACTATAAACTAGTCTATAGACGAGACTATAAACTAGTCTATAGACGAGACTATAAACTAGTCTATAGACGAGACTATAAATTAGTCTATAGACGAGACTATAAACTAGTCTATAGACGAGACTATAAATTAGTCTATAGACGAGACTATAAACTAGTCTATAGACGAGACTATAAATTAGTCTATAGACGAGACTATAAACTAGTCTATAGACGAGACTATAAATTAGTCTATAGACGAGACTATAAACTAGTCTATAGACGAGACTATAAACTAGTCTATAGACGAGACTATAAACTAGTCTATAGATGAGACTATAAACTAGTCTATAGATGAGGCTATAAACTAGTCTATAGATGAGACTATAAACTAGTCTATAGATGAGACTATAAACTAGTCTATAGACGAGACTATAAACTAGTCTATAGATGAGACTATAAACTAGTCTATAGACGAGACTATAAACTAGTCTATAGATGAGACTATAAACTAGTCTATAGACGAGACTATAAACTAGTCTATAGATGAGACTATAAACTAGTCTATAGACGAGACTATAAACTAGTCTATAGATGAGACTATAAACTAGTCTATAGACGAGACTATAAACTAGTCTATAGATGAGACTATAAACTAGTCTATTGATGAGACTATAAACTAGTCTATAGATGAGACTATAGACTATAAACTAGTCTATAGACGAGACTATAAACTAGTCTTTGGAAGAGACTCTCGATAATAAAAGCTATCAAAATCGTTTGCAAAAGAATCGGTGTAGTAAAACCCTAAAAGTTATAAGCCGGCTCTTTCGGAATAAAATCTGTTTGCCAACAACTTTCTAATATATATTTTAAAGTTAAAAAACATGAAAAAGTCATTTTAGATAGTTTTATCACAAATAAAACTAAAATTAAAGAGCACAAAAGAAACAAAAAAATCTGAATTCCAAAACGCTCCCTTTAAGGAATTCGAGGATTAAAATTCATTTAACCTTAATTAATTTAATTTCTTCTCCTAAATGAAAACCTAATAATTTATTACCCACAAAACCTATTTTTGGCCCTCTGTGTTCGCTGCTATAAGTGCGAGTGTGTGAAAATCAACTGATATCATAAAAGATTGTTGAACTGCATCTCATACTTCTTAGTATTGCAACATTAAAGGTGGCAAAAGTAAAAAATGCATTAAGACACAGATTCACATGAAACTCAATGTTATTTACTGAAATTCACCAGACGAAGCCCCATACAGCCGGGCTGACTGGCAGGCGGTTTACTATTTCCTGAGAGTCATTGGTTGTTTGGTTGGCTGCTGCTAAGAAACGCGTGCAACAACAACCACAAACAATACAAGAGAAAAAAGTTAATTGAGATTAGGGCAAAGACGATTAAGATGAAGAAGAAGAAGTTGAAGCAGAAAATGCGTTACTTCAAGCACGTGTTTGTATTTAAAACCAACTGAAACTTATGTTAGAAATAATAACGGATTCTCTTTTTTTCCAACATTAAAATTTGTAGTTTTCTTTTTTTTTCTCTTCTAAAACCGGAAATATGTTTTAGTTTTTCTTGCTGCTGTAGTTGTTGTTTTTAAAGAAAATTATTAAATTTTATAGTTTATGAAATGTGTGAAAGTTTAATGGATTTTGTATGTAATTTAAGAGATGATTAGTTAAAATTTAAAGAAAATAACAAAATAAATTAAAACATTTGATTAAATAAAAAACTATAATTACAAAATATATAAACTAAATATTAAATTTAATTTAAAATATGAAACTTTAGACTACAAACAATTCAATAAATGAGACCAAAACAAGTCTACATAGCAGACTATAAAGAAGTCTACAGATAGGACTATAATCTAGTCTATAGATCAGATAATAAACAAGTCTATACACAAGACTAAAATTAAGTCTTTAGGCCACTCCAGACCAAACTTAAAACTAATCAATGGACGAGATTATAAACTAGTATACAAACTAGACCCTTAACTGGATTATAGACGAGACTATAACTACTCTATAGATGAAATTAAAAACTAGACAATAAACTATCTATAGACGAGACTTAATAGGCTACAGACGAGACAAGTTCAGTCCTAGTTCAGTTCAAGTTAAGTTTTAGTTCAGTTCTAGTTCAATTCTAAATCAGGTCTAGACTATAAACTTGTCTATAGACGGGTCCACAACTAATGTAAACATGTCTAAATTTAAACTTTAGACGAGACTATAAAATGTTTCACTTTTATTTATAGTTCGCACTTTAAAGCATTCAGTGTCGAATCTATTATCACACTGAGACAGTGATCGTATGTTAATCTTTTGAATTAACTAAAATGGTGTAGGGTATTGTAAATTCGGTGTAATAATATTTCATTCCTTTTTGCCACCACTACAAAATTTGAAAATATTATTAAAACAAAACTAAAACGAAAAAAAGTTTCTAATGAAATAAAAAACATTTAATTCGCTTATTTTTTATTTCGCGTTGCAACTAAAGCGATAATCAAATACAGTTTGCATGAATTGAGTGACGACTGTCTGTCAATTTGATTTTGTAATTTGTTGTACAAAAATATTCACAAAGTGATGTGAGAGATGATGTGGCATTGATGATGTTCATCATGTTGATGATAATGAAAATAACGATGATGTTGTTGTTGCTGATGATGATAATGATGACGATGAGACTAACTGACTGACTGACTGAATGGTGTTGATGACGGTGATGATGGGGTTGTTGATGGTTGTTACAAATGACAACTACGACTATAACACTAGCAGCATCAACAAAAACAACAACTACAATAAATTTTGCAATAACAGAAGTTACTTTTCGCTAAATTCTCTACATATTTCAATATAATTTCAATGTAAATGTGTGCATATGCATTTGTGTGTGTAAGTGTAATCGTGTATGTATTTATTGGGTGAAATTGTATTTATTTTTGTATTGTTTCAAATAAATAAACAGATACAAACAAACAAAAGTAAGTAAAAACTACATGTATTGCATTGCAATGGCAACAGCAACAACATTAACAATAACAACAACTACAATTGATTGTTGTGACACAGAGCGTTTGCAATAAAATCAACTAAAAGAAGGATAATGATGATGTTGTTATTGTTGTTTTAATATTATGGATGATGCATCGACATCATTATGCTGCTGCAGTTGTTGTTGATGATGATGGGTATATGGTTTGTCAATATGATGACATTTGTAGTACTTTTCAATCATTCATTCAAAACAACGAAAACATCAACATCAGCCAGTACTTACAACTTCGTCATTACAGTTGTCATCAATATATATATATATATATATATATATATATATATATATATATATATATATATATATATATATATATATATATATATATATATATATATATATATATATATATATATATATATATATATATATATATATTGCAAATGTGTAGAAATTGAAATTGTTAAATGAAAAAAAAAAACAAAACAACAACGTAACTAGACATTAAAATACCAACTTCTTGGTTGTTGCTGATGCTGTTGTTGTTGCTCTAGGTATTGCCACCAACATTGACAACAATCACAGACAACATTTAATGATGATGTTTTTCTTTTAGTGGTAAAATTTATTTATTTTTCTTCTTTTTTCTCTACGAGAAGGAAATAGAAAAATTTATTTAGAGGGAAATATGTTTTGAATAAAAAATACCCTACACTTAGGTCTACAACTCTAGCTTTAGATATTTATATATACATTATGAGGAAGGATAAAGTTAATATCCTTGTTGCAGTGCTATTAAAAAAATCATTTTGTTAGAAAAAGTATTTTTTGAAAAACTTAAGAGAAAGTTTTCTTTAGAAACAATTTTTTTAAGAAAAAAATTTCAGTCTGAAAAAAATTTTTTAAATTAAAAAAGATAAGAGAAAATTAAAAAAAAAAAAAATACAATTAACCTTTTTCTAATAAAAATTTTATAGAGACAATTTTCATTTAAAATACTTTATTGAATATGTTCTATTATTAAAATTTTGCAAGAGAAATTTTTTATCTTTTTTAGAAAAAATTTTTCTAAAATTTGTTGTAAGATGAATTTTTTAAGTCAATTTTAAGAGAACATTTTCTCTAAAATCAATTAAAAGAGAGAAAACTTTTCTCGAATTTAATTTTAATAAAAAAACTTCCATACAAACAATTTAATAAAGAAATTTTTCTATAAAAGAATTTTAAAAGAAAATTTTTTATAAAATAATTTTAAGAGAAAATTTTCTATAAAAAAAATTTTAAGAGAAGATTTTCTATAAAAAAATTTAAGAGAAAATTTTAAGAGAAAATTTTCTATAAAAAAATTTTAAAAGAAAATTTTCTATAAAAAAATTTTAAGAGAAAATTTTCTATAAAAAAATTTTAAGAGAAAATTTTCTATAAAAAAATTTTAAGAGAAAATTTTCTATAAAAAAATTTTAAGAGGAAATTTTTTATAAAAAATTTTAAGAGAAAATTTTCTATAAAAAAAATTTTAAGAGGAAATTTTTTATAAAAAAATTTTAAGAGAAAATTTTCTATAAAAAATTTTAAGAGAAAATTTTCTAAAAAAAAAATTTAAGAAAAAAAATTTAAGAGAAAATTTTCTATAAAAAATTTTAAGAGAAAAATTTTAAGAGAAAAATTTCTATAAAAAGATTATAAGAAAAATTTTCTATAAAATTAAGTAAAAAAATTTTCTATAAAAAAATTTTAAGATAAAAGTTTCTATAAAAAGATTTGAAGAGACAATTTTCTATAAAAAAATTTTAAGAGAAAATTTTCTATAAAAAAATTTGAAGAGACAATTTTTTATAAAAAAATTTTAAGAGAAAATTTTCCATAAAAAAATTTTAAGAGAAAATTTTCTATAAAAAAATTTTAAGAGAAAATTTTCTATAAAAAAATTTTAAGAGAAAATTTTCTATAAAAAAAATTTTAAGAGAAAATTTTCTATAAAAAAAATTTTAAGAGAAAATTTTCTATAAAAAAAAAATTTTAAGAGAAAATTTTCTATAAAAAAAATTTTAAGAGAAAATTTTCTATAAAAAATTTTAAGAAAAAATTTTCTATAAAAAAAATTTAAGACCAAATTTTCTATAAAAAATGTAAGAGAAATTATTTTAATTTTATTCTTTATATAAAAAAACTTCGTATAAAAAATTATAAGAAAAAATTTGGTCTTAAAAATTTTAAGAGATACTACTTCAAGAAGAGTGCTTTCTCTTTGAATTATTGAAAAAATATAATGTAAAACAATAAAAATGACATTTAAGTCTAAAGCGGTATAGGGCCCAATACAAACTTTATAGTTTCTTCAAATTTATCCTTCCGTTTGTCTGTCTCTCCGTGTAGAAATTGCATTTTAATGCAGTTTATTTATTTGCTTGTTGTTGTTGGTTTTTCTATTTTTATTGTTAATCTTTCATTTCTTTGACTTTTGAATTGCTGCTGCTGTTGTTGTTGTTCTTAGCTTTTGTAAGTCTTGCAATATTTAAATTGATTTGCTGTGATTAATTTATTTCTGTCTAAATTCTTTTTTCATTATTTTCATCAACTTTTTTCTTTCTTTCTTTCTTTATTTTTTTGTTTTTTGTTTTTGTTGTTTTTTTCAATTTGAATAAATTTCTATAGAATAAAGTTGTATGTTGATTTGTTAAGTAGTTCAGTTAAGTTTAAGCCGATTTTGTATTATTTGTTGTTGTTTATATATATTTTTTGTGAGTAATTACTGATTGAGTTGTTGTTGCTGTTGTTGCCTTTTGCATTACATTTAGTTTAGTTAGTTTATAGTTCTTTCTAAAACATTGTAGACATTTCACTAATTGAGTCGTAATTATTTACTTGACATTTGTCAATTACCAACAAACAAAATGCATCCAATAACAAAACACGGCAACAACACGACTATAAACAGTCACAACAACAACAACCAGCTACAACAGTAGAAGCGATAACAACTAAAAGTCTGTAGAAATAACAAATACAGACATTTTAGGTTTAAAAGGCATAAAATGCACAAAAAAAAACAAAAAAGTATTTAAATTAATCAAGAATTGTTGTAGTAAATAAGAGAAACTAAGAGAAATTGCATTTATTTGATGGAGGGTTGACGTTCTAAATAGAGAATGAATGAATTTTTAAGTTAAAGTAGAAATTTCTTATATTTACTTAATTAAAGAATTTATAGCAAAAAAAAAAAAGTACAGAACTAAAGTTTACAGTCTGTCAGTTAATTAGCACTAAGAACAATCACTAATTTAAATATTTATTTTTACGAAATTTGCAAAATGTTTTTAATTCAATTAAAATAAAATTTTGTTTTATTTTTTATTTAATAAAAAAGTTTTAAAAATCTGTTAGAAACTAATTTTTGAAATGAGGAGTGTTTTTTACTTAATTATCAAACAGAGATAGCGAATGAGAGTTTATTAAGTTTGTCGTTCCATATGAGTGACCAATATAGCTTAATTAACGTTTTATTGATAAAATTTTGAACTATTTTCGAGAACCTTTCCATTAACGTTCTTACAATATTTTCTGCAACTTTGCTCGAAAAGGTTTAAAATAAAGAACACTTTTGGACATCTTTTAGACTCTTCAATTTTCTTTTAACAAGAGCTTAATATCTCTCCACTGGCTTTAGTTCCAGGCAGAATGATTAGCAGAAGAATTCTTTTGGTACAAATATCACTTAAGTGCTCGTTTACCAAACAGACAGGACACTAATTCAGACGAAAAATATTAATAAAGCTCTTAGTAACAAACGATTGGCTTCTTTTGCCGCAACTACATACTGGTTGTCGGTAGTTTTATTACGCACTTTTTCTAGTTACTATTTTAATCAGATAAAAAATATATACTGAAATTTTGATCCCACTCCTTATATGAAGTAGTTTACAGTCACGACTATAAACCAGTTTACATTCTAGTTTATAGTCTGACCTATAGAAGAGTTTTAAGTTTAATTTAGTCGGATCTATAGACTAATTTATAGTTTCATTTATAGTCTAGTGAATAGTTTCATCTATAGTCTAGAGTAGTCTATTCTATGGAGAAGTTTATAATCTCGTCTAAAAAGCCCCATTTATAGACTACTTTACAGCTTCGTGTATAAACCAGTTAATGATCTTATCAGTTTATAATCTCCTCTGTAAAATATACTCTCGTTAATGGTCTCGACTTTAGTCTAGTTTTAAGTATCGACTAAAAACTAATTTATAGTCTTGAATGCGATCTATTTTAAAGTCTCGATATTATTTTCGATTTTCAATTGTGGGGTATGATGACGAGTTCAAAGTTCATTTTTGTAGTGTATTTAAAATTCATTATTGCCGAATATATCTTTCTCCCCAGTTATCAAAAGCGAAAATAACTATGACCTAACTCTTTTTTCCCCCCATATTGAAAAACTATTTTTAATAAAATAATTTAATAACTTTTTTTTAATGATCAACAAAATTTTTAACAAAAATTAAAAATTAACAAAAAACGAAAATAAAAGCGTTACGTTAGCAATTAGCAGCGAAACATAAAATTAATTAAAAACAGCATTTTGTGGTATCTATGCAATTTAGTGATTTCAAAAAAAAAAACAAAAAAATGTTGTTTAAAAATATCATGCAGTTAATTGGCACTTTATTTATATACAGAAGTAATTTTTTTAATAAAATTATAAATTTCTCATTAATTTAAGACAAAAAACAAAAACAAAAAATGTTAAAATATTTCGATAACGAAAAAAATATGTGTGTTAATAATAAAAACAACAACATTTTAAAATATATGAAACTAATAAGTCAGTTGTTTATAATTAAGTGCAACATCAGAGTAATTTATCATTAAATATTGGTAACACATACACTACTGAATTATGTTGTGGTATAGATATGTGTGTTTATATGTGTGAACATGTGTATTAATAGTTAAAACTAATTAAAGGTTAGAGTGACCGCATTATAATTATAATGAGGAATAAAAGACAATTTTATAAGAAAATTTAAGAAGATGATAAAAATTAAATGATCCTTCTTTAATTACACTCCTTATTTCGAAATTTCTATATCCATTTCAATTCTTCATTTTTAATACAAAATCTGCCTAAATTTTAACCTCAAGTGGCAACTCTAAAACAACTCAATATCCTTTTAATGTAATTACAAGTCCAGATACCTGATAAACAACACTTTCATATACACACAACTTGCAACAGATTTTATTTATATTGAACTTTACAAATTTCTCAGGATTTTTGACATTCACATTATTGTCATCACATTTCACGTTTGAAAGCGTTCAAATAATCAACAACTCTTAAAAATGACAACATGAAAGAGAAAAAAAAACAAAAACAAGGAAGAATGCCTGATTCGGCTATGCCGAATCTTCAATACCCTCCACCACAAATGCGTTATGTTTCGTACATACACATACACATACACTTAAAAACGCAACACAGGAGTCATTAAATTTGTTATATTTTTGGTTATAACTTTTTTCTATTGAACCGATTTTGATAATTTTGGAAGGATAATGAAGTACATATAAATTTTTTGTCAATTTCTTCGCTGAACTTGTGGATGTGAGCGTGCCACATGAACAGACATACAGGCGGACAGACAAATTGAGATTTTGGTTTAATGCATACATTTGGTGGTCTCAGATGATTCCTTTATTTATCGTTACACACGGAAAGACAAAGTTAATATTACCTCTTCATCGCTTGTGGTGGTGGAGGGTACAAAAAAAGAGTAAATAATCCCCACTGAACTCATATTTTTATTGTTCACTTCATTAAAACGATGCTGCTGATGATGACGATGATGATGACGTCCGAGATGTGTTTGTTGTTGCTACAATTATTTGTTATGATTTTGAGTTGCAGTTATTGCTGCAGCTACTATTGGCCTTGTGTGGCAAGGTGGTCTTTTCATGATTAAACTTAAAACAAAAAATAACTCAACAAAATAGTAAAAGGTTGTGTCTCTTAGTCAACTCTTCATCATCGTCATCATCTCTTTCCATATTTTTTTTTTGTCTTCATTTTATGTCAATAAGTCAATTTTATATAATCTGTTTTTCGCTTTAGAAACTGTTGCTGTTAAAACTGCTATAACAGCAGCATTATTTTTTTCTAGTTGTAATAAATATTTACTCATATTTTTTGTTGGTTTTGTTGTTTGTGGTTATAATTTTTCTTTATTTTTGGTTTTTGGCTTTTTTTTATATTTAATTTTGTTGTGAAAATTATTTTAAGTAGAAGGTCAAAAATGTTAAAGTTTTGTTTGTTTGTTTGTTTGCTTTGCTTTTTTTGTCTCTTCAATATTTTGTTTTTGTTGCTTTTGTGAATAAGAAGTCAAACTATTATAGCAATTAGTTTAAATATGCAACAAAAAAATAAAAAAAAAAACCTCAACATCTACAACACAACGTCAGCAACTAAAAACAATAACAACAACAAGTTTATAAAACTTTAGTTTAACCGCAACAATTTTTTTTTTAGTTTTTATCTTGTTACTAACAACTTGAAAAGAAGGTTAAAAGGGGTTAAAGTCGAGATGAAATGTTGAAAATTTATATTTTTATAAATAAAAGAGACAAGGAAAAATCTGTTTTTCATAAGAAATTTAAAGAAAAACAAAACTTGGAAATTTAAAAATAGAAAATATTTTAATAGAGAAAATGATAAGAATGAGATAAATAATTTATATTAAGTTTTATGATCCCATGGAATCAAGTGATAACTGATGTCTCGGTAAGTAATAATTTATAAAATAAAAGATGACAAATAAATAAAGAATTTGCATTAGAACTTTCAAATCTCGTTCTCCTTAATCATCCATTAAGGACCTGCTAAATTCATTAAACTAATTTAAGTTCCATAATAATGAAAATGGTAAATTTCAACAAAAATTACAGATGCAAACTCTTCCTGTAAAAACTCATTAGAACTCGCCTGGTCAAATTGTTTTAGAACCAACCCATAGCATTCTAAATGAAGTGATTTGATACCAAATCGGACCTAAAAATGTCGAGACATTTTGCTGTCTTATATAAAGAAGATATCTTTATTATAGGCAATTGAAAGGTACCTAGCAGCTGTACAATAGGTTCAACTTGATTTGCTGCTTCTAGCTCAGATTGTAATTTAGTTTCTACTTCAGCATCTGGATCAACTTATTATTAGATTCATTTCCAGGTCAATTATGGTTTAGCTTCCAGTTCTATTCCTATTTTAGAATTTTGTTTTCAGTACAGCTACCCGTTCAGCTTTTAGTTTAAATTCTAGTTGAGATAAGAACCTAGTTCAGGTTCTAGTTCAGATACTTGTTATACTTGTAATTCAACTTCTGGCTTTGATTAGAGTTCTACTGCCAGATAAGCTTACAGTTTAGTTACCTGTTTGACTTTCAGTTCAGATTCCATTTTAAACTTCTAGTTCAACGTTTAGTTCAGTTTCAAGTTCTTTTCTACTTAAGTTATTTTTTCAGTTTATTGTACTGCTTCTAGTTTCTGCTAACTGGGATCGTTGGAGATTCATGGTGTACCTCAAAAAGATTTGTGAAGGAGGTTATGTATGCTAAACAAGTTCGAACAAATTCACACGGACAATTTTTCTTATATCAACCAATAAAGGACATCCAGATCATGTACAGTGGGATTGTTTTATAGCAAAGTTATTTAAGGCGAGAGTTTTCAACTTTTTCCGAAGTTATTACAATGCGAGATTCAGTGTCTTGCGATAACAAATGTCATCAAATGAAGATGATTGTAATCAATAAAATGCTTGTTTTGATCCAAGTATATGTGGAATAAAGTATGTCACGAGACCAAATGCGAAAGAATGTGTTACTAATCCACAATACGAAACAGATTTTAAAATTGAGGACAAAGAGAGGTCCTTAACGGTTTCTAATAAAACACATTTCAAAACGATTTGTAAATGTGATTCTCCTCTGGAATGACCCAGATTATACTCGGCTACGTATAATTGAACATTCTATGGTCAATTCATGGTCTTAAATATTTTTACATCTTGTCCCTTTGGATAACGCAGTTTTCAAAACAAGCTTTCAGT